>CP125974.1:21998901-22286722 GCA_030063025.1 Avena longiglumis
ATGGAACTCACAAGGTATCTGATCCTTAATTCCATCCACGGGGTAGCCGGGACCGCCATCTGTATAGGATGCATCGTTAGACGGGACCTCCGATTCAGCGACGCTGCTTCTCCGCTGAGATGGGTTGGCGGTAATATCTAGTGGAGGATCTTGCTGCAAGCGCGATATTCCTCTAAGTTTGTCGATCTGCTGCTACTACTTGTCAAGTCTTCCTAGCAGCTGGTTGAACTTGTCTGCCTCCTCCTCCTCATGTCGTTGCTTTGCTCTTGCTTGGATTCTATAGGTACCTTGGTCCTTAGGAAACCCAGTCTCCCACGTGAAACTCCCGTCAAGGCCTCGGACTCGTCCTGTATATTCGCGATTCCCGAGGACCAAGGTTAGCAAGTCTTTCTCTCTATCGGGATGAAACTGTTTTATTCCATCTTTAATATCTTTGACCACTTTTAGCCATGCAGTCCTGGGTACCTTTATCCCACATCGCAAACAAGGTCCCCTGTAAGTTCGTCATATGTACTCCAATGCCCAAGGAACCAATTTCTTGCCCTCAAATTGCATTCTTCGCGAATTGGTTTTGGAATGATCCCTTTATCATGAAGCTCTTTCTCCTTTGCATCCCACTTAGGCATGGCAGCCGCGAAGCCCCCTGGCCCCATGTTATGGTGATATTCCTTCTTCGCAGCATTTATCTTGTTTTTTCTGACTTTTCCATAGAAACTCCTGTTTTCCTATACTCCACACATGCATCCAGTAAGGCTGTTGCTTCGCTAGATAGCCTTCAAATAATGGGGTTTTCTTGTCCTTCTGATACTGTTGCCATAATGAGTTCTTCCAGTTCTTGAATAGTTCGTCCATTTCAGTTGTCTCGTCCTCAGTGTCACATTCTGATAGCTTGAAATGTGTCATTAGGTCAGTAAATAGTTTCTCTTTGAATCTATCGTTGATATACACATCACTCCGTTCCGCCTCTTTGGGCTTATTCCACTCCCAAACAGTGATCGGGGTGTGATCTCTAGCAACAACTCCGCACTGTTGTACAAATAGTTGTTTTGTTTTCTTTGGTTCCAATGGTTCGCTGTCTCCTGAAACCTCTGTAATTCCATAAACAGTACCCTAGATCAACTTTTTGGCTAGGCCGCGCTTGGTTTTCTTGCTCGATGTAGAGGCCTAAGAGAAGAAACATTCGTCAACATAATATATATACAACTAGGTACATCTAGTGACGATCATCGGACATCATATATATATATATATATATATACCTCGTCGGTCTGCGTTACGCGTCCATGGGCTTCTTCCTCTTGTCTGTTGGTTTCCTCTCCCTCACCGGATGAGTTCAGATACCTCGAGGGAGATCCCTCATCGGCATCGTGAATCATATCCTCGAGCACGTGTTCCAAATCTAGGTCTTTGTGGACTAGACTAGGTGGATCCATAGTTCCTGCAAAATGCACACAATATTTATTTGAACTTAACAAATAAAACCGAAACCCTAAACCCAGAAGTGCGGTGGCGGTGGCCGATGATAGTGGCAGCATGAGAGGCGGGCGAGTAAGCGTCTTCCCGCAAGAACCACCACCCTAACCCTAACTCTGGTCACCACCCCTAAACCCTAAACCCGGAGGTGCGGTGGCGGTGGCCGGTGATGGTGGCCACGGGAGAGGCGGGCGACTAAGCGGCTTCCCGCGAGAACCACCACCCTAACCCTAACTCCGGTCACCACCCCTAAACCCGCGAGAACCACCACCCTAAACCCTAACACTAAGCGGCTTCCCGCGAGAACCACCACCCTAAACCCTATTATAAACATAACTTACAATATTATAAATCTCATACCCTAACAAATCCTAATTAATCATAAATATAGACACTAATATAACAAAATCCTAAACTAAAAAAATTCTAAACTAAAAAAATCCTAAACTAACAAATTCCATGCGTCGATATAACAAAATCCTAAACTAAAAAAATCCTAAAATAAATATATACACTAATATAACAAAATCCTAAACTAAATATATACATATACACTAATATAAATAACAAAATCCTAAAATAATTAACAAATAATTAACAAAATCCTAAACTAGTTAACAAATAACAAAATCCTAAACTAATTAAGAAAATCCTCACCGGAGTTGGCGGCGGTGGTATGGTGGCTTGAGCAGGCATCGGCTTGGTCAAGGGTGTCATGGCAGGGCGCCAAGCAAGGCGGGGCGGTGGCAGTGGCCGATGGCGCTATAGAGGAGGCCGGGGCGGAGAGGAGGCACTGCTTCGGAGAAATCAAGGCGCCGGTGGCACTAGCGGCGTTCTGGCCTCCAACTTATCCTGGTGCGTGGAACACACCGGGGGAGAATACCCCATTTATACCCCCCTTTAGTCGATCCGTGACACCAACCGGGACTAAAGGGGGTCTCTAGTCCCGGCTGGTGCCACGCACCGGGACTAGAGGGGGGGGCGTTTTGTTTTCACGCGCTGGGGCCAGACCTTTAGTCCCAGCTGGTAAACTGGGCAGGGACTACATGCCCAAATTTGCGCGCGCTGGACCAAAAAACCCAGCAAGCGCTATGTTTTTTTTTCAAATTTTCCAATATATTATTTAAAACATTTAAATTATACTTTTTGCATACTTTTGAATTTGACAAAACTTTCAACGTCAAAAGTTCTTGAATTTGAATAATTAATCCAAATCCATTTTCTGTTTTATCAAATAATTATTTAAATAGTCAAATTATTAACCATTTTGCCATTATCAATTTAAAAATGCATTAACTATTATTTTTTTGCATATTTTTGAATTTGAAAAAACTTTCAATATGAAAAGTTCTTAAATTTTAATAATTAATCCAAATACATTTTCCGTTTTATCAAATAATTATTTTAAATAAAATTATTAACCATTTTTCCATTATCAATTTAAAAATGCATTAACTATTATTTTTTGCATATTTTTGAATCTCACTAAACTTTTAACATGAAAAGTTCTTGAATTTGAATAATTAATCCAAATCCATTTTCTAAATAAGCTTTAGTCTCGATTGTATCCACTAACAGGTACTAAAGATTTTTCCCGCCATTTCTCACCGCTTCCCGCCAAGTTTTACCGCCCTTTCCTCTGAACCGAACTTTTAGTCCCGGTTGTAGCCACTGACATGGACTAAAGATATTTCCATCCATTTCCCACTGCTTCCCGCCATGTTTTCCCGCCCTTCCCATCTATATATAGGCCGACCGCGCCATGGTTATGCACACATCCACACCTTCCTCTCTCACAGAAATGGACAGCGCCTAATGGACCATTCTGACCCTCAAGGAGACGGAGGCGTTGTGCGCCTCAAGCTACACTTTCCCACTAGGCTACCAGCCGCCCGCCGACTGGATGCTGAGCGCTGGAGGTGTTCCTTTGCCTCCTGTGCCTCAAGGCTTCGCCCGATAGGCGGCCATCACGAACCACTTCTACCACGAGCTCACGCCGGAGCAACGGATGGATCCCCAGTGGGATCCCGACAACTACGACACCTAGAATGCCTTCTTCGCTAAACGGCAGGAAAGGAAGCTCGCCAGGTACGATGGTGATGGCCCGCCCCCGGTGAACCACAACGAAGCCGGCTGCCGTTTGTGGTGGGCGAACCGTACTATCATCAGCGTGATGCGCTACATCGCCGGGGGAGACCATCCTCGCCTGCGGTGCCCACAAGTCCACCCGCCCGCCGTGAATACGAGGCCGGAGTGGCAGGTGCCCCCGGCATATGCCATGGCTGGGCTCAGGATCCCCGGAGTGGCACGTGACGATGACGAAGAATACCCTGAAGCTGTGTACTATAGGACTAGGCATGATTATGACTAAAGGGGGTGGATTTAGTCATGAGTGTTAGCTAGTCCCGGTTTGTCCCGGTTTTTAATATTAATGAATGTATTGAGTGTTAGTCCCGGTTTGTGGCTGGACCGGGACTAAAGGGGGCCTTTAGTGCCGATTCCGTAGTCTCAGTTTTTAAATATTAATAAATGTCTTGAGTGTTAGTCCCGTTTTATGGTTGGACCGGGACTAAAGGGGGCCTTTAGTTCCGATTCATACTACGACTTTCCCAAACTATGAAGATGTTGTCCTGATTCATACTTACCATGAAGATCTGATCTCCAAACACGTGCGGTCACATATTAGGGAGTGCCTCTATGACCAGTTTCTTGGAGAAGTCGGAGGACTGGGCTCCGGTGGCATCTCCTTGAAACTGGCCGTAGTGGTGTCCCTGCTCTCGAAGACCATCTTGCAGCTTGTAACTTCTCTAACTAGATCAATAGGCCTGGGAGCTAACCTAATTTCACATATTAGGGAGTGCCTCTATGACCAGTTTGTTGGAGATGCGAGGATCGGCTCGCGGCATCTCCTCAAACTGGTCGAGGGTGTCCTCGCTTTAAACCATCGATCTTGGAGATGCCTCAAACTGGCTGGAGGACTGGCCTATTTATAGTACAAGCAGCTCGGCATAGTATCGACACTCACGACATAATGTCGACCCTCACCCCTATTATTAGTGCTCACTCATGTTTTGTCCCTCTATTTATAGTGCGGCCGTCATGGCCATGGAGAATCTTCATCATTTAACAATATGATTACATAAAAGGTTTAATATATTACACCTAATATCCCTATCTAGTGTTGTTGTTTTCTCACTGTAGCCATGGAGAATCTTCATCATTTAACAGAGGCTTGGCCGTTTTCACTTTGAAGGGCGGATTTCATGAAAATTATTATAATCTTCGATATATCTGTCTTGTCATCCACTCCCATGATGTTTCTTTTCCCGAAAGAACTATGTGGCGCTTTGGCTCATCGGACGATGTATTCTTTTGCTGATTTCTTTTCGGTTTCAGAGACATGTCCTTCAAATAGAAAACCTGAGCCACATCGTTGGCTAGGACGAATGGTTCGTCCATGTACGCAAGATTGTTGAGATCCACTATTGCCATGCCATACTTTTCGTATACATGTACCCTCCTCCGTCATCTTGACCCATTTGCATCAAACAAAGGGACCTTAAAAGTAGGTCCATACTCAAGTTCCCATATCTCTATGTACCCATAATATGTGTCCTTCTCGCCCATTTTCATCTGTTGCATCAAAGAGGACACCACTGCTTTTGGTTGGTGCTCTTTTATCTTGGGCGATCGTAAAATGTATTACCATTTATCTCGCACTTTGGAAAGTACATATAGTCGAAGATGGTAACCGTGCCAATAAGTACAGCTTATCTTCAACAAAGGTTGTTATTCATGAGATGTTTCGCAACCAACCGCGAAAAGTGTCCTCGTGTTCCACTTTAATCGAGGAGTCGGCATCCCGGTTTTCTCGAGCATACAATAATCTTGTGTTTCTCGATATATGGAGCCACCAAGGTGGAATTGTGTAGAACTGTAGTGTGCTTTATTGAAAGAATCCTGTCCATACATACCATTGTTTTCCTTCCTAGTGTGCCTTTTCCGTTAGCCTCCCTCATACCGAGATTCAGGAACACCAATCGGCTTAAGGTCAGGAAGAAAGTCAACACAAAACTCAATGACCTCCTCTGTTCCATATCCCTTGGAGATGCTTCCTTCTTGCCTAGCACGGTTATGAACATATTTCTTTAAGACTCCCATGAACCTTTCGAAGGGGAACATATTGTGTAGAAACACAGGACCGAGAATTCTAATCTCTTCGACTAGGTGAACTAGGAGGTGCTTCATAATATTGAAGAAAGATGGAGAGTACAACAACTCGAAGCTGACCATACATTGGAACACATCAATCTGTAACCCTGATAGACTTTCTGGATCGATTAACTTCTGAGAAATTGCATTGAGGAATGCACATACCTTCACAATGGCCAGCCAAACATTTTCCGATAGAATCCCTCTCAATGCAAACGCAAGCAATTGCGTCATAAGCACGTGGCAGTCATAGAACTTTAGGTTTTGGAATTTTTTCTCTTTCATATTTACTATTCCCTTTATATTAGACGAGAATACATACGGGACCTTGATACTGAAAAGGACTTCAAAAAAGATTTCCTTCTCTTTCTTGGTAAGAGCGTAGCTGGCAGGCCCTTAAAACTGCCCTAGATGCTTGTCATCTCGTCCTTTATGACATTGCTGGTCCTCCCGTGCTTCTGTTGTATCTTTTAACTTCCCATACAAGCCCAAGAAGCCTAGAATATTGACGCAAATATTCTTCATCAGGTGCATCACGTCGATTGCAGAGCGGACCTTATGGACTTCCCAATAGGGTAGCTCCCAAAATATAGATTTGTTATTCCACATGGGTGCGCGTCCGTCGGCGTCTTTCGGAACAGGTTGTCCTCCGGGACCCTTTCCAAATATTACATTTAAATCCTCGACCATACCAAATACATCAGCACCAGTACGGGGGAAGGCTTCTTCCAGTGATCTGCCTCGCCATCGAAATGCTTGCCTTCTTTCCTTAAGGGTGTCTCAAAGAAAACGGCATTTGACGGGTACACATTTTTCCTATATTTATCCAAATATATAATTTCAGTCTCATCTAAACAGTGTGTGCATGCATTATATCCCTTGTTCGTCTGTCCTGAGATGTTACTAAGAGCAGGCCAATCATTGATGGTTACGAACAGCAACGCTCATAGGTCGAATGGCTCCTGTTTGTGCTTATCCCACACACGTAAACCTGGTTCGGCCCACAACTGTAAAAGTTCATCAACTAATGGCCTTAGGTACACATCAATGTCGTTGCCGGGTTTCTTCGGGCCTTGGATGAGCACTGGCATCATAATGAAATTTCGCTTCATGCACAACCAAGGAGGAAGGTTGTAGATACATAGAGTGACGGGTCAGGTTCTGTGACTGCAACTCTGCTCCCCAAAAGGATTCATTCCATCTGTACTTAGACCAAATCATAAGTTTCTTGTGTCACCAGCAAAGTCCGGGAAGTCTCTCTCGATTTTTCTCCACTGTCGACCATCAGCGGGGTGCCTCAACATCCCGTCTTTCTTACGTTCTTCCATGTGCCATCGCAACAACTTGGCATGCTCTTTGTTTCTGAACAAGCGTTTCAATCGTGGTATTATAGGAGCATACCACATCACCGTGGCAGGAACCCTCTTCCTGGATGGCTCGCATTCAACATCACTAGGGTCATCTTTTCTGATCTTATACCGCAATGCAGTGCATACCGGGCATTTATCCAAATTCTTGTACTTCTCACCGCGGTAGAGGATGCAGCCATTAGGGCATGCATGTATCTTCTGCAGATCTAATCCTAGAGGGCAGACGAGCTTTTTTGCTTCGTATGTACTGGCGGGCAATTTGTTATTTCTTGGAAGCAACCTCTTCATGAGTACCAGCAACTTTTCAAATCCCAAGTCAGTCACACCTGTCTCTGCCTTCCACTTCAGCAATTCCAATGTGCTACCCAGCTTCTTCTGGCCATCTTCACAAGTTGGGTACAACAATTTGTTGTGGTCTTGTAACATCTGCTCAAACTGGAACCTCTCCTTTTCTGTGTCGCGGTCTCTCTTTGCATCAGAAATGACCCGACCAAGATCATCAGCAGGCCGGTCTGATTCCCATTCTTCACCTACTTCTTCTTCATTGTCTTCCATTGCGGTATCAGCGTATTCATGGAACATAGATCGGTAGTTGTCATCATCGTTCTCTTCTTCATCGCCGTCTTCCATCACAACCCCTCTTTCTCCGTGTTTGGTCCAAACATTATAGCCGGACATAAAACCAGACCGAAGCAGGTGGCTCTGCATGACTCTTGCGGAAGTGTGAGCCTTCTCATTCCTACAGTCAACACATGGACAACACATAAAACCATCCCTCTGCTTGTTCTCCTCGGCCACAACTCGAAAAGAACGCACGCCTTCTCTGAAAGCAGCAGAGCTTCGGTCACCGTACATCCATGGATGGCTCATCTGTATCATGCATATATATATCAAACGCAATCACTATGCTAAAATTAGTACCGCACGGTCTAAACGAGAAAATAGTTTCTAACCTTTTATTACACTTGGAAACAAAGATGAGAAAACTTAAGTGTGGCTCGGGCACCTCATATCATGTCTGTCTTGTGTGACCTAAACTCGCATCGCTCTAATGGACATTTCACCGAACACCTCTAGTGCATATGTATGAACAAGAAAAAAATAGCACAACAACACTCTCTCCCACCAGGAAAAAAACAGTTGAGAGGAGGAGGGTGTTGTGCATATATATAGGGTCAGACCACTAGTCCCGGTTGGAGATACAAACCGGGACTAAAGGGGTGCCCCCAGCGAGTGGCAGGGCCAAGGCCTTTAATCCCGGTTTGTGTCTCAGACCGGGACTAATGGATCTAACGGGCCGGGACCTATGGTTCTGGGTGGCTCGGGCCGTCCGGCGAGGGCCATTAGTCCCGGCCCCAGCCGCGGCCGGGACTAATGGCCTGGACGAAAGACCTGTTTTCTACTAGTGAGTCTTTTCTGTAAATATAGCTAGGGAAATATGCGGATAACTCTGGTAGACAATACGTAGTACAAATAGTGAGAAAATATGTATCTCATAAACATCTATATTAACATCAAACAAGAGATATATCTGGGGCATGTGCCACAATTTAAATTCCAATGTGAGGGATTCTAGATGAAATTTTTGTATAAGAGAAAACAACTATGTGCATATGCAGAATATTTCACCTCATGATGAAATCATATGTGATAATAAGCTATATCATTTTTTTAATGTCTTACATCCAAGGGCCACATGCTTTATCCTTTGTACAATTGTACTATATAGTAAAAAGAGGCGTTCGAACGAGAGAAAATCCACTCTGATCCTCATCATTTCCTCTTTCTCCAGTGACCTCTTCGAGGGACCTCTTCTTTGTTTCTGGTAGGATGAGTGTGAATACCAGACCAACCATGTTGCCAGCAACTAGCATGAAGAGTGTAGTTGGTAGAGATCTTTTGGCATATAGGAACCAAAACACACCAACGATTGCACCACCCTTTCCACCAGCACCGGCGATGCCGTGGCACGTCGACCGCATACGTGCTGGGAAAATTTCTGCCGGGAGGATGAAGGTGGTCGAGTTGGGGCCGAAGTTTGTGAAGAGCATTATGGCCGAGTATATGGCAGCGAAGTAGATGTGGCCATTGTCAGAAGACCATATCCTTGTAGATACCACTTGCGGGATAGCAATGACAAGCATGAAGACACTCATCAAGGTGAACCCTATGAGCTGCATCTTGATCCGGCCGAGCTTGTCCATGAAGTTGATGGCAAATAAGAAGCCCGGTAGCGTGCCGACGACGGTGATGAGAGCTTGTGTTCGTGCAATCTTGTATGTTTGTTCAAGTGGAGTCATCGTGGTCCCGCTGGCAATCCAGCCAATGCCGGCGAAGATGTCCTTCATGAACAGGTTGAGCTGGTAAAATGAGAGGTCAAGCATGAACCAACAAATGGTGGTGCCGACGAGGTTGAGGCCATGGAGACGGAGGAACTCCATGGTGAAGAAACCAAACTCGTGCTCCCTGACCAACGCATCCGCCTCTCCGTTTTCGGCGGCGATGTCGATGTGAAGGACCAAGGTCATGTCTGAGGCGGCTTGCTTGATGTTCTTGGCGATGAGCGCCGTGAAGCGTGCCGTCTCGGGCATCCTCATGCGCCAGTAGTACGTCAGGATCGCAGGGACGGCACCTAACATCAGAATGATCCGCCACACGTAGTCGGCGTGCCAGTGAGGGTCGTTTTCATACCCCGGTGCATATTTCTTGAACAGCTGTGAGATGATTATCGCCACTATTGCAGCAGCGAGATTTCCCAAACCCTGCATTCATGTTCAGCACAGTTAAGTGAGAACCACAAGTGAGAACCACTAACATTTGTGTGTTATTCTTTACTCCGTTCCCTTCTTACTACTACAAGGTGTATTGATTTTTCTAAAAGTGAAACTTAACTAGTTTTGACCAATTTGTTTTCAGAAGAAACCGGTACCATTTGCAATACCAAATAAGTATCATTAATCTTACATGTAGCCTTTTCTAAAACCTTAGTCAAGAATAGTCTAAGTTTGACTTTTCAAAAAGGTAACTAGCTAGCTTTGACCAATTTGTTTCAGCAAAAACTGGTACAGTACTATTTACGATACCAAATAAAGTATATATATCATTAATCTTACACGTCGATAGCTTTTTCTAAAAACTTAGTTAAATATAGTCAAGTTTGATTTTTCAAAAAACTATAATACTCCCTCCATATTAAAATATAAGATGTTTTAGATTTGTAAAGCAAATGCATCTAGACTTTTTTTATGTAGATTTACTTCAAACATGAGTAAACCTACACACTAAAAAAAGTCTAGATACATTTGCTTCACAAGGCTAAAATATCTTATATTTTGAAACAGAGAGAGTAGTACATGTGCTATATAAAAAGGAAGTTAGTGAGTATTTTGCAGTGTTTTAAATAGCCGGCTATAGCTAAGGAGACCTCTGCTGCCCACATAGCCTTTTTTAGCTCATGAATGTTACCGCTAAGTGTAATAGCCGGCTATTTTAGCAGAGGTATTTTGACAAAAAGTGGCCGGTGTCCAGCGCACGATATGCACATAGAGTAAATTAGCTAGCTGACACGTGCCACTTTAATACTGTATGTACGTACGATTTACACCTGCATGGCGAAGACGGCGGCGATGAAGGCACCACGAGTTTTCTTGTTTGCGTACTCCGACATGATGGTCGCGGAGAGTGGGTAGTCGCCGCCGATGCCGAAGCCGAGCCAAAAACGGAAGAAACAAAGCGTGGTAACGATGCTAGCACGCGAGCGGTGGAAGGAGAGGCCGGAGGCGAGCGAGCAGACGACCATGAGCTTCAGGGTGACGCCATAGATGTGCCGCCGGCCAACCTTGTCGCCAAGCCAGCCGAAGAAAAGCTGCCCCAGCACCGTGCCGTAGAGGGCAACGCCGTTAATGGCGGCCGAGACATGGACGGGGAGCGCGCCGTCATCATAGTAGATACGGCCGAGGAGGTCGGTGACGAGGGAGATGGAGAAGAGGTCGTAGGCGTCGGTGAAGAAGCCCATGCCGGCGATCACGATGGCCGTGAAGTGGTACAGCTGCGTGGTGGCCATGTCCAGGGCGTGGAGCACCCTGAGCTGCTTCCGGGCCATTAGTGCCCGTGTCGGCTGCCGCCATGACACTTTGTCGACTGGGGAAGTTAATGGTGAAAAACCTAGCATATTATGCGTTGGTGTGGTTGTCGTTGCTGCGACATATTTGATCCTTGCTAGGTTCATATATATTAGTCTAGGTGATGTATTCGAGTTCTTGAAGGAAACTACGAGGAATATCTTGTTATGTATGTGGCCATAGGACGAAAGGACGACCGTGAGATATATATAAGCATGACTACTATGTTCTCCATCTTCGGCATAACCGTCTAATGGTAAATAGGTTCTGACTTTGTGCGTCCTACGTGAGGAATATCCGGTGGACAAGCCACAAATTGAAAAAGGTATTTAAGGAAACTCTTAGGCTGCATGTACCAATAGTGTATGCCTTGGTCAGTACTACCTCCATTCCAAAGCTTAAAGCTTATTTTTCTAAAAAAAAATCAAGCTATGAAAATTTTGATCAAATTTTTAGAAAAACATATAGAGAACTGTGATATTATATAGATACCATGTAAAATTATGTTTCACGATGTATCAAAACGGTATGGATTTCATGTTGTAAATATTAATATATTTTTCTAAAAACATGGTCAAACTTTATATAGTTTAACTTTTAAAAAAAATATAAGCCTTAAGCTTTGGAAGGAGGGAAGCCATACACTCTATTCAGATTGCACTGCGATGACGATTCTGAATCTCATCATGATGCATGAGCAATTGAGCATACATTGTAGATGCTGCTATGATATCTACACATGACACCATACTCGTAATCATCGACAAATTCTCTAAGTATGGGCATTCATCCCGAGGTCTATCAAACCGAGAGGAGAGTTAGCGATGCTGGGCCGCCGGCGGCGCCTTACGCTTGCGCCCGTTCTGTCATCGCCGTCGTCAAGTGGATCCCGTTTTTCTGCCCTTGCGGAGGAGGACGATGAGGCCAACCCGCCGGAGGACGGTCATGTAGCCGTCCAGGTTGCGGAGGATGTCTTTGCCGGTGAGGAGGATTGGACGCCGGTTGTGCGACGTGTGACAAAGACTAAGGGGGAGCTCCTTAGCGAGTTCTTGTCGGACATTGGATTCCCAACGCCGGCGTCTAGGTTCTGGGAGAAGGTCTCGCCGATGTCGTCGCAAGGTAAGTTGACTGTTGATGTGTGCAGGACCTCGTCGGATTCGGGAGTGGTGGTGCTGGAGGGTGCAGCCAGGCGGTCCACTTCACCTCCACCATCTCGGATCGGGCTGGCGTCGACCACTTTTCGGAGATCCTCTTCTTCCTCGCCGTCAGGACTCAGGCTATCTCGCCCTCCGCGTGCGCGTGTGGGTCCATGGAAGGGCCCGCTACCGCGGAGGCACGTCTCTGCTCCTCCGGTTTTGGGGGGACTTCTCCGCCTGCGATGTACGGGATAAGCTACAACTCCGGTCATCATCCGAGGAGCCGCCGCCGTTTTTGAATTATGTGGCAGTTTCACGTCAAGCGCCTGTCAGGAATATGCAACATGTATTCCTCTGGGGCCAAAGGCCACAATATATAGTACAGGTACAGGGCAAATATGCAGGAAGCCCCCTAACATATGGGGAAAATACAATATACAAATATATACATCTAACACCCCCCCTCAAACTCATGGTGGATCCACAACACTGAGTTTGGAGAGTAAGAAATCATGCTGTGCTCTGGTCTGTGCCTTCGTAAAGAAATCCGCCAGCTGTAAATCTGAAGGCACGTACTGAAGCGCAACAACCTGAGCCTGCACCTGAGCACGTGTATAGAAATCATCAACACCAATATGCTTGGTAAGCTCATGCTTGACCGAATCACGTGCAACACTAATAGCACATGTACTCTCAGACAAAACCAGAGTGGGTGTGGTAATAGAGACCCCAAAATCCGCAAGTAACCACCGTAACCAGGTTACCTCAGCAGTCAACAAAGCCATAGCACGTAGCTCAGCCTCAACACTCGAACGGGAAACCGCTGTCTGTTTCTTTGTCTTCCAAGCAATGAGCGAACCACCAAGAAACACACAGTAAGCAGAAAGGGAACGACGATCCGAAGGATCACTCGCCCACGTAGCGTCCGAATAGCACTGGATCTGGAGGGAGCTGGAACGAGGAAAGAAAAGACGACGAGTGATCGTACCACGAAGATAACGAAGAACACAGAGAAGATGACTATAGTGAACAGTGGTAGGAGCAGAAACAAACTGGCTCAGAATATGAACAGGATAAGAGATGTCAGGACGAGTGACAGCAAGATAAACAAGGCTCCCAACAAGATGACGATAACGCGTCGGATCAGAAAGAGGATCACCATCAGTAGGTTGAAGCTTAACATTAAGCTCCATAGGGGTCTCAACAGTGCGCTCATCCCCAAGAGCAGCACGAGCAAGAAGATCCTGAATATACTTTTCCTGGGAGATGTAAAAGCCATCAGGAGTGGAGGAAACCTCAATCCCAAGAAAGTATCAAAGAGGACCAAGATCAGTCATAAGAAACTGATCACGAAGACGAGCCTTAACAAAGGCGATACACTCAGGATCATCACCAGTAATGATCATATCATCAACATAGAGAAGAAGAGTGCGTCCACGAGGAGAAGTGTGAACAAACAGCGCTAGATCATGAGTACTAGGGGAGAAACCAGCAGCAGTTACTACGGAAGCAAAGCGCTCAAACCAGGCACGAGGGGCCTGTTTGAGGCCATAAAGAGAACGGCGAAGACGACAAACCATCCCCTCGGGAACAGAATACCCAGGAGGAGGCTGCATATAAACCTCCTCACTCAACTCACCATTGAGAAAGGCGTTCTGAACATCAAGCTGGGACACGACCGGTGACGCATGTACAACAAGAAGAAGAGTACGCATAGTGGTCATATGAGCCACAGGAGAAAAGGTCTCATCATAGTCACGACCATGCTCCTGCTGAAAACTACGAGCCACAAAACGCGCTTTATAGCGCTCAAGAGATCCATCAGAGCGGGTCTTAATCTTATAGACCCACTTACACGTGATAGGACGAACACCGGGAGGGGGGGAAACAAGATCCCAGGTGCCAGTGCGCTCAAGCGCAGCAATCTCCTCAGCCATCGCCAGCTGCCACTCAGGATGATGCTCAGCATCCCGATAAGAAGTCGGCTCGGAGGCAACAGAAAGACCATACTGACTGGGAGAGTAACGGTTGGGGGCACGACGCTGACGAACATGACGAGTAGAGGGAAGCTCATCAGAGGAATACGACTCAGGAGACGACGATGAAGAAGAAGGTATAACAGAGGAAGACGCCGGAGAACGAGGAGAACTAGGAGAACTAGACGGAGCAGAAGTGGACGGTGTCGAAGAAGAGACATCAGGGGGAGATCCTGAAGACACAGGAGGAGTAGAAGGAGGTGTGTCAGGAAAGAGAAGAAAAGAGATATCTTCCACTGGGTAGGTACCAGCGGTGAGACGAGGATAGAAAGGACGCGTCTCATCAAAAGTAACATCACGAGAGATACGCATCCGACGACCAACGAGGTACCAACAGCGATAGCCCTTATGCTCATTATTGTATCCAAGGAAGACACACTCAACAGACTGAGCAGTCATTTTGGTGCGTCCGCGAGGAGCAAGGAGAACATAGCAAACACAACCAAACAAGCAAAGCATGGAGTAGTCTGGAGACTGTCCAGATAAGCGCTCAAGAGGGATACCACCCTGCAGAGCAGCAGAAGGCTGAATATTGATGAGATAAGCCGACGTAGCGACAGCCTCAGCCCAGAAATGCGGAGGAAGGGAAGAAGCAATCATCATGGCATGAGTAGTCTCAAGAAGATGGCGATGCTTACGCTCAGCAACGCCATTCTGGGCATGGGCGCCAGGACAGGAGAACTGAGCAAGAGTGTCCTGCTCAGCAATAACACCTCGCAACATCTGGGACATATACTCACCAGCAGAATCAGCACGAAACACACGAATGGGGGTAGAATATTGAGTATGGACCATGGCCGCAAAACGCTGATATATGGAGAGCACCTCACTACGAGAGCGCATAAAATACAACCAAGTGTACCGAGAAAAATCATCGATGAATAAAATATAGTAGCGATGGCCCCCTTTCGGCCGTAAAGGAGCCGGACCCCAAACATCGAATGAACTAAATCAAAAGGTCGCTGAGATACGTACGCTTAGTAGGATAGGGAAGCTGAATCTGCTTACCCAACCTACAGCCTCGACAATGTAAAGACCCATCTCCGAGATGCACTTTAAGACCACGATGTACTAACGATGACAAAGTAGAGTCACAAAGGTGACCAAGACGATGATGCCACCGCTGAAAGGAGCTGGTAGCAGAGGCGACGATCGAGAAGAACCGCAGATGAAGTGGCAGCGGAAGGAACACGGCCGCCTAACTCCCAAAGTCCCAAGAGTCACGGCTGAGGGTTAGCCCAACTGTGGCCTGCGTCGACGGTCCCGACAACACAAGAATCAGCATCAAGAATGACGCGAAAACCAGAGTCAGTAAGCTGGCTAGCAGACAACAGATTCATCTTAAGAAGAGGGACATGAGAAATATCAGAAACAGAAAAGGAAGAAGTAGAAAGGGTTCCCCGACTAGAAACAGGAAGAGAGGTACCATCAGTTGTGAAAACACGGACAGGAGAAGGGAGAGAGCGAAGAGCGGATAGAAAAGAAGACTCAGAGGTCATATGAAAAGAAGCTCCAGAATCCAGATACCATAGGGACGTACCTGACTATGTAGAAGGTGGTGGTCGCACAGTGCCTGAAGAATCAGTCACAGAACTAGCAGTGCATGTCGAAGAAGAGCCTATAGCAGCAAGCAGACCACGAAGACTCCTGATAATGTCCTGATCGGAGAGAGCAACTGCTGAAGATCCAGAAGTAGCCGACTGCCCACGAGCTTGGTGCCACGACGATCGATCCTGTATAACAGGTGGCCCAAGTGTGGCCATCCTTGTTACAAGAAGAGCAAAGGACGAGAGAACCACGGCGACTCACGACGATCCGCTGGTGCCGACTCGCCCGAACCGATGGTGCCGACTCGACCACAAACTGGGGCTGACTCTGACCCTGACCTAGAGGAGTGGGTAGTATCGGCGGCGGCGCAGAGGACCGCGGCTGAGTCGAGGGAACAGACGGCATAGGAGGACCACGAGTAGCAAGCACGGATGGAACCGCAAGAAGACCAGCACCACGGAGACGGGTCTCCTCAGCCCGAAGCTCAGACAACACCTCAGAGAGCGGAACACGACCACGAGCATTCAACTGAGCACGCCGGGGCTCAAACTCCTGGCGGAGCCGAGATAGAAACTCATAGATGCGGTGAAACTCTAAATCCGAGCGCATAATCTGACAACACGAGCATGTGCCACAAACAGTAGTACGAAGAGAATCAAGCTGACGCCAGATAGCAGCACTCTGAGTATAGAACACATCAATAGTAGAATCGCCCTGCTGGAGAGCATGCTCCTGGCAAACCACAGACAGGTAAAGAGCATCCCCAGACGGCTGATAGCGCTGACGAAGATGGGCCCACTGAGCGGCAACAGTAGGAGACTCATGAACTCAACAGCATACTGGGGCAGAACACTGGAGGTGAGAACAGCGGCAGCACGAGCATCCTCATCAACCCACTGAGTGTAAGCAGTCAGAGCGTGTCGATAGGCCTCGAGATCAGAAGAGTACTGCTTGAACTTCAGGTCATAAGCAGCAATAAGATTATCAAGACTCTGAGCAGCATCCTTGGCCTCCTGAAAAGTATTAGCACCGAGAACAATCGGCGTCGGCGGAAGAGGAGCCACAGGAGTAGGGGGCACGTCGGATAGGAGACCTGTCGGAGAGTTCACCCCAAAGACGGAGACCGCGCATGTGAACGCGCATAAAGACAGCGAAATCAGGGTAATTCGCGCCATCGAAGATCACCGGGCAGCGAGGAATCGCAACATAACCTGACGAAGAAGACATTTTTTTAGACACAGGTCAGATCAGATCTAGATCTGATCGGTCCTGAGACAAACTGACGGAATCAGACGAGACGGTGGCGAGGGCCGGACGAGATGATCCAGCCAGATGGGGTGGGTCCAGCGTCGCAAGATGCGGCGACGGGCAAGCGGGCAGGAGGCAGCGTCGGGCGGATGGCGTGGAGCTCAGGCGAGGACCGGCGTCGGGAGATGGTGGAGCCTCAGCGGCGGCGTGCCAAGGACGTCGGCGTCAGGAGATGGTGGAGCCCTGCGCGGTAGGGGCAGGCCAAGGGACCGGTCGGCGTGGAATCTCGGCGACGTGGAGGCAGGCGTGGAGCCCCGCGCGGCAGGAGGCAGGCCAAGGGACCGGTCGGCGTGGAGTCCCGCGCAGGAGGAGGCAGTGTGGAGAAGGCCCGCGCGTAGGCAGAGGATGGTGCAGCAGATCGCTGCACGCAATCTGTAGCAAGCCTGCGCGTGTGCCAATTCTGAAGCAGGACGAGAAGACCGCGTTGTCGGAGGAGATCTGGAAAGAATCTGGCAGATCCGAGATGACCGGGAGACAGCGGCAACCGGCGGCGGCGACGTCGGAAGAACGACGACGACAGGGACGGTGGCGGCTGTGACGATGTTGCAGAAAAATTGTCTAACCTAGCTATGTCAGGAATATGCAACATGTATTTCTCTGGGGACCAAAGGCCACAATATATAGTACAGGTATAGGGCAAATATGCAGGAAGCCCCATAACATATGGAGAAAATACGATATACAAATATATACATCTAACAGCGCCATCTACGGAAGCAATCACTCCATGCACTACTGATCTGCATGTGGACGATCTTGTCCGTCCGCAGCGGTGGGCTCATCTGCAGCGTCGGTTGCGGCGCTGTGGGACCGCGATCGGTGCCCTACCGTTTTGGTCAAGTCAAGTCAGTGCGCAGGTTACGGTCAATCTTCTTTGACACAGCTTCCCCTTCCGAAAAACCAACTCTACATATAGGAGGGTGTCCCGGGCTTATCCCTGGCATCCATTCCTTGTCCAGATCCTTTTGCAAATTCTAGAAAACACCCTGGGCTATATCTCTTTTATGTCAACAAGTCCCTCCCTTTCTAGGAACATACCTGCTCCCATTCTTTTTATGTTGCAGAAATTTAGGACAAAATCTGGACATATTACTTCTACGTTATTGCAGATTGCTTTTGTAAACGTGGAAAAATCTGCAATATTTCCGGACAAATTTATTATATCAAATATGCAATGAAGTATCCCAAAAACACATGGTGGAGAAATTTTTGTGCCAAATCTGAACGAATCTACATAGATCCTGCATGAAACTGTTTCACATATGGAAGAA
The DNA here is from genome assembly GCA_030063025.1 of Avena longiglumis. Lineage (NCBI taxonomy): Eukaryota > Viridiplantae > Streptophyta > Magnoliopsida > Poales > Poaceae > Avena > Avena longiglumis. Next base: position 22,017,377 of record CP125974.1, read on the forward strand.
GAAATTGCAAAGAACAAAATGGAAGAAATAATTAGAGAAGAAAAAAAGGCCGATGGGTGGTTTCAGAGAAATATCCCTAAAATTCAGATCTTGTAGGACTAGCCGGCGGCGCACCCCGGCATGCAGCCTCGATCCCGCCGCTCGGCCTCCATCTGCTCCACCTCTAATCATGGCTTCCTGTCCAGGATTTAGGACGGGGATTGTTGATTTGCTGGTCGTGAATGGATCCCAGACGGGGTGATAGTGGAGCACATGCTGCTGCCCATGGAGGTGGCGGCGATGCCGGCAAGGCTCGGGATGAGGCGGAGGATAAGGGTGGGGAGGCGTCGGCTGCGTCCGCAAGGCATCCGACAATAGCTTTTTTTGGCGGTGCGGCCTAGGCATCAGGACAGATGAGACACTACGGCACACAGGCTCTTTGCCGTGTGGGAAAAAGACACGGCAAAGCCCCCCCGGAACTCGGCAAAGGCTTTGAGGTGCATGCACCAGCAAAAGCCACGGCAATGGCAGCCACGGCAAAGGCTCTTTGAGTGTGTCTTCTTGCGGAACAGCAAAGCCTTTGCCGTGTGTTTACGTGATCCACGGCAAAGTAAAGTACTTGACGGTTCCGTCCGTCTAACGGAGCCGACACATCTTTGCCGTGTTCCTCCTTTGCCGTGTGTGATGACTCTTTGCTGTGTGTTCTTTCTTCTCCGTGTGCCTCCTCTTTGCCGTGTCCCAGGTCTTTGCCGTGTGCCTCAACCTTTGCCGTGTTGATCATCGTTGCCGTGTGCATTGTTTTTGCCGTGTGTGTGCTCTTTGTCGTGTGCTCATTAGGGGTGACACACGGCAACGTTCATTCCTTTGACGGCCAAAGGCACACGGCAAAGGACATCTTTGCCGTGTGCTTTGTCCTTTGCCGTGTGTCTCATGCTATTTTCTAATTTTATTTTTATTTTTTCTTTCAAATGATTTAACTTTTTGTTGCCTATTTGTTAGTATTCAGACCATGGAAACACTAACTTTGCAATAGACCATAAGGTTCTAGAGGATGTTGAACTTCATTTCCATTAGGTAGACGATCCGAGGCCCGCAGATCATCAGGGTTTTACCGGTGGAAGTCCGCAAGAACGTCGGAATCATCTGAAAACTTGCATGTGTCCCTAGCATATGTGTGTGAGTGTGGTGCAAGGTTGGTATAGGTGATTGCATGTGTCCCCCCTCGCATGCATGCGCTCTAACCTAGAAGCGAAAGGTTATGGACTCAGATAAGGGAATCTCCCCGTTACGGTGAAACCGGGCCGTATAGTGCCCCAACTTGTGAACCAACATGATTTCACATCAACCTATGACCTAGTGAGACACAACACAAGAGAGAGCTACGGCTACCCTGTCGGGAAGAATGTCTAGGGGGTAGACGATCCGAGGCCATGAGATCATCGTGGTTTCGCCGGTGGAAGTCCGCGAGAACGTCAATCATCTGAAAACTTGCATGTGTCCCTAGCATATGTGTGTGAGTGTGGTGCAAGATTGGTATAGGTGATTGCATGTGCCCCCTCGCATGCATGCGCTCTAACCTAGAAGCGAAGGTTATGGACTGTATAAGGGAATCTCCCGTTACGGTGAAAGCAGAGTAGTGCCCCAACTTGTGAACCAACATGGTTTCACATCAACCTATGACCTAGTGAGACACAACACAAGAGAGAGCTACGCGGGCTACCCCGGAAGAATGTCTAGGGGGCGATCCGAGGCCCGCAGATCATCGTGGTTTCACGGAGTAAGTCCACGAGAACGCGGAATCATCCGAAAACTTGCATGTGTCCCTAGCATATGTGTGTGAGTGTGGTGCAAGATTGGTATAGGTGATTGCATGTGCCCCCTCGCATGCATGCTCTAACCTAGAAGGAAAGGTTATGGACTGTATAAGGGGAATCTCCCGTTCGGTGAAACCGGGCCTATAGTGCCCCAACTTGTGAACCAACATGGTTTCACATCAACCTATGACCTAGTGAGACACAACATAAGAGAGAGCTACGCGGGCTACCCCTGTGGAAGAATGTCTAGGGGGTAGGCGATCCGAGCCCGCAGATCATCGTGGTTTCAGGAGTAAGTCCACGAGAACGGAATCATCTGAAAACTTGCATGTGTCCCTAGCATATGTGTGTGAGTGTGGTGCAAGATTGGTATAGGTGATTGCATGTGCCCCCCCTCGCATGCATGCGCTCTAACCTAGAAGCGAAAGGTTATGGACCTGTATAAGGGGGAATCTTCCTGTTACGGTGAAACCGGGCCGTATAGTGCCCCAACTTGTGAACCAACATGGTTTCACATCAACCTGTGACCTAGTGAGACACAACACAAGAGATAGCTACGCCGGGCTACCCCTGTCAGAAGAATGTCTAGGGGGGTAGACGATCCGAGGCCCGCAGATCATCAGGGTTTCGCCGGAGGAAGTCCACGGGAACGTCGGAATCATCTGAAAACTTGCATGTGTCCCTAGCATATGTGTGTGAGTGTGGTGCAAGATTGGTATAGGTGATTGCATGTGTCCCCCTCACATGCATGCGATCTAACCTAGAAGCGAAGGTTCTGGACCTGTATAAGGGGGGAATATCCCCGTTACTGTGAAACCGGGCCGTATAGTGTCCCAACTTGTGAACCAACATGGTTTGACATCAACCTATGACCTAGTGAGACACAACACAAGAGAGCTACGCCGGGCTACCCCTTTCAGAAGAATGTCTAGGGGGTAGACGATCCGAGGCCCGCAGATCATCAGGGTTTCGCCGGAGGAAGTCCACGAGAACGTCGGAATCATCTGAAAACTTGCATGTGTCCCTAGCATATGTGTGTGAGTGTGGTGCAAGATTGGTATAGGTGATTGCATGTGCCCCTCGCATGCATGCGCTCTAACCTAGAAGCGAAAGGTTATGGACGATAAGGGGAATCTCCCGTTACGGTGAAACCAAGAGTATAGTGCCCCAACTTGTGAAACAACATGGTTTCACATCATCCTATGACCTAGTGAGACACAACACAAGAGAGAGCTACGCGGGCTACCTCGGGAAGAATGTCTAGGGGGTAGGCGATCCGAGGCCCGCAGATCATCGAGGTTTCACGGAGGAAGTCCACGAGAACGTCGGAATCAGGGGGGTGCATGTATATAGTGATCAAGACCACAATAACCTATCATCATATGTGTGATCTCATGATCCTATGAAATAATATCACCTAACATATATGGAATAAAAGCCTTGCTAATTAAAGAAAAGAAAAAGGTGAAAAAAATTCTTTGCCGTGTGTACAGATGGAAGTAGATCTTTGCCGTGTGACTGACGGCGAGGGCACACGGCAAAGATTCTGCCGTCAGCCCCTGTCGGCGGGTGGCACTGCGAGGCCACGGGGCCCACATCTTTGCCGTGAGGAAAACTTTGCCGTGTTTCTTTATTGACTTTGCCGTGGTTCCCTTCTTTGCCGTGTGCTCTATTCGGTCCATTGCCGTGTTACTTTCTTTGCCGTGTTCTGTTTCTGCTGTTTGCCGTGCACCTGTACTTTGCCGTGTTCTTGTTGGTTTACACACGGCAAAGATTTCGGGACTTTTGGCACACGGCAAAGGAGAGAGGCGACGGCAGCGTCCTTTTTTCCCGTAGTGAGATGAGATAAGGAGAGTCTGAGTTCGTGTGAGGATGAAACAAAGTGGACAAGTATATGTTCGCTCCTATATGGTCTTGAAAGTGTACAATGTACAGGTTAAATGTGCAAAATTGCCTGGCACGAATCTTAAAACAACCATGATAGTTGGATAAGCCAGGAACACCCACACCATGGTAGAATCCTACCGCCGCCTCCACCGCTCCACCAGCCGTCGTCCACTCGCCTGCTTCATCTTTGTGTCCTTCCTTTGCTGAAGTGACGGCGGGAATCATGTCTGGGCCTCCACAGCGGCCGCCACCGGCCGGGGGTTTTGCCGCTGGCCACGTGAGACCTCCTCAGCCGCAGGTTCCCGCGCCTTCTGGTCCTCCTCTCGCGATGGCGCACCAGCATCGGGCACCTACGTCGCGGTCGTTCGTCGCTGGTGTTCCTGCGCAGGCATCCCAGCCACTCGGGTCGTTGCCTCTTCAACCCCCGATGCATCGGCAGGGACCGCCCGCGTTCATGCCGCAGAATCAGATGCAGTACCCACCGTTCTTTCAACCCCAACAGTTTCTGAACCTGCCGCAGCAATTCCAACAGTTTCAGCCTGGATTTCCTCCGTTCTCGCCTCCGGTGCCGCAGCCTGTGCAACCGGCCATGGCTGCTGCTGCCCGGCCCAAGAGGAAGAAGAAGAAAAATCCTCAGCCTGCTAAGCAGCAATATCTGCAACCGCAGCCAGTTCCGCAGTTTGCGTCCGCGCAGCAGCCGACGCCTTTTTCCGCGCCTTTGCTGCAAGTTCAGGTTCAGTATCCTTCAGTTCAACAGCAAGGTTTGCAGGCCACGGTTCCTCCAGTTGGCTTGGACAGTGATTCTTCGGATGGAGCTAATCTACCTTTGGCTACCACATATTCTTCTCAGGGGGCTGACCAGGGGAAGACAAAGAAGGCTACAAAATGTTGGAAATGTTCTGATGATTCTCACGCAACAAAAAACTGTCCTGTACAGCATTACTGTCTTATGTGTGATAATTTGGCGCATCCTACTAATCGATGTCCAACACTCAAGCTTTCGAAACCTTCATCATTTGTGACTGGGAATGGGACTGAAGATACTATTTTTCTGCAATTGCCGGATAGTATTTACAAGGCTCATCTCGCACCTAAGCGTACGCCAGTGGCACTCGTGAAAATTGTTGGTGACCGTGTCCCTGCTGCTGCTATTGAGGCTCAGATGATGCGGATTTGCCCCCTGAGTGCCCAGTGGAAGTGGGAAGCTCTACTACATGGGGATGATTCATTCTTGGTCAATTTTCGTTCTTTTGCGGATTTGGAGAGGGTGGACGGCATTCAAACGCCAGTACAGAATCATAGTGACCGGATCGTTATCAGTGTTTGGAAGGTTCAGGATATTCAACACAAGTTTGTACTGCCGCAGCTTTGGGTACAGGTAGAGGGTGTCCCGCATACTATCCACCACTTTCACGGTCTTTGGGCCATTGGATCTCTACTGGGCACTACAATGGATGTCGATCTAGTTACCCTTCGTAGTCGTAATGTGGTGAGGATCCTTGTTGCTATGATGAATATTGATGTGTTCAAGCTCGTGGATAAGAAGGGTCCATATGTTGGGGTCACGGAAGTTCTCAAACAACTAGGCTATGACTTCACTTTTCGTAAGGAGACCGATGATTTTATTCCTGATCCCGCTTTTACTCCATACTTTTGGAGACGAAAGGGGGATGATGTGGATGATGATGATGATGTTGGTAATGCAAAAGGAAAGGATATTTTGCCAAACATATCTGGTTTGGGACCTCAGGTGATGGATGTGGACTCTGGACATCAGCAAGCTTCATCCTCCAGTTACAATAATAAGGGGTCACAGGTCGCTACAAACACTGTCGTCTACGCTGTGACTCCTTTGAACCCTAATCCTCAAACACCCAGGGGTAAGGAGATTGTTTCTATGGCCAATAGCTTGTCTTCTGCATCACCGATTTCCCCTACTGGTCGTCCTTTGGCAGCTGCTACAAGAGGCAGACCAAATATGTTTTTTAGAACCGTGCCGTTCAAGACAGGCTCTACTTCACCTTTTCCTGGTTTGTTACCTTCTGCTGGGCCGGATCCTCCTCTTGTGTCGCTACAGATGCTTGATGTTCCAAGGGATGCTGCAACACCACCACTTCCTCCTTTGGTAACTTCACCGCCTGGGCGCCTGGATACTCTGGCAAGCATGCAAAATGGCTGTCCCATTGTCCATCGCCAGGGCACCGAAACGGCTAGGCCAACCGTTGCTATGATGGGGACTGTGCCGATCATGGAGGGCTCTCTGTCAAGACCGGGGCATTCTGCTTCACTTCACGTCCAGGAGCTTCATGATGCTGTCACAGGGAAGGCTGCGACCCCAACCTCGCCTTCCCTTGTGACTGTGGTGGATACTCCTGTGATGGCAACTCCATCATGTCGGAGTACACGCCACGCAACTGCTGATGATGGAGCCACCGTGACGGACGAGGATTCTTTGAAGAAAGCCATGCGTCGCAAGGCGGAGCAGAACCAGGACTCGTCAGGTACAAAAACTTCGTCTAAATCTTTTCTTTCTTTTTCTTCGGATCATATTGCTTCAAAGCTTAGTTCTGTAGGAGTTAATCTTGGTAACAATTTGATTGATGTGTGTTTTTCGACAAAGGTCTTAAGACGAATGGAAGTTGATCATCTCATGGTCATTCCAAAAGTCTCGACAATGTTGAATTCCACCTATCAAGATGAGGATGAAGCGATTGCCACATCAGATGGTCAGCTTCTTTCTCATCTAGTGGGTGAAGTATCAGAGGTTGGATTAGATGAGGACAGACTTATTTCATTATATGAGCTTACAGCATCTGGACGAAAATCTAAATCCAACTCTGGTAAGTTGAGTTCAAAGTCCCGAAAACGGGCAAAGTTTGCTAAAACTCCAATTGTTTCCCAATGAATGGCATGTTCTTGAATAGCATAGGTCTTCGCGACTTGGCTAAACACTTACATATTGCTCAATGTTCTCGGGATCATAATTTGGATTTTTTGGCAATTTCGGAGACGGGCAGAAGAGAATTCTCGCAGAGTTTACTTGCTAGACTTTCGGGCGGCATAGACTTTGCTTGGCATTCTCGACCACCTCGTGGCTGTTCCGGGGCTATCCTAATCGGCGTAAGAACTGACACCATGGATGTGTTAGATTATTCATATGGGGAGTATCATGTTAAACTCCACATACGTAACAAAGCGGACAATTTTATATGGAGTCTAGTTGCCGTGTATGGTGCAACCCAAGATATTTATAAGCCTGACTTTCTTCGCGAATTGGTTAACTTAGCAAAATATAATCCATATCCTATTCTTATAGGAGGTGATTTCAATTTGCTTCGTTTTCCTTTTGAGAAGAGTCGCGGTCGATTCGATGATCATTGGCCTTTTTTATTCAATGCTGTCATTGATAGCTTGGATCTAAGAGAGGTTGCAATGATTGGAAGACAATTCACTTGGGCAAATAGTCTTCCAGAACCCACATATGAAAAGCTGGACCATGTACCGATGGACTCTGATTGGGAAGATTAATTTCCATTAGTTTCAGTACGTGCTTTAGAACGTGTGGAATCCATCTCTGACCATGCTCCCATTTTACTGACTACTGGGGAGCCAAGAACACAATGTACTAGCCAGTTCAAGTTTGAACTTGGCTGGTTACAGCGTGACGGCTTTCATGATTTGCTCAAGACAGTTTGGGAAAGACCTATTGTTGGTTCTACTCCAATACAAAGGTGGAATAATAAAATGTGGGCGACTCGCAAATTCCTCCGTGGTTGGGCTAAACATACATCAGGTATTCTTAAAAATGAAAAATTAAGACTTTTGGCGATCATTGACAACCTTGAAACGATTGCATAGGTTCAACCGTTAACTGTAAATGAAATTAAGCTTTCTAATGAACAGTTAGCGAAACTTCTACATGAAGAGGAACTCAAATGGTACCAACGTTCCAAAGCTCAATTTATTTTGGAAGGAGATGCGAATACGAGATATTTCCATAGTGTTGCCAATGGCAGAGATAGGAAGAAACGTATTCGTTCTTTGGTCCAAGATGAAGGAACAATTGAAGGCCATGAACAACTCAAGTCTTACATTACTAATTACTATAAGGGTCTGTTTGGAGCACCAGAAGAAGGTCACTTTTCTCTGGATGAGTTCCGAACGGATGGCATACCCCAAGTTTCATTGGAGGAGAATAACTTACTCACCGCTCCTTATTATGAGGAAGAAGTGAAGAAGGCGGTTTTCCAAATGGAACATAACAAGGCTCCTGGTCCTGATGGTTTCCCGGCCGAGTTTTTCCAAAACTTCTGGGAAATTATTAAGTCAGATCTGCTAGATATGTTCAGAGATCTTCATACTGGACAACTAGAGTTGTTTTGTCTGAATTTTGGTGAAATTATTTTATTACCTAAGGTTAATGAGGCAGAAAGGATCCAACAATATAGGCCGATATTCCTTTTTAATGTTAGTTTTAAATTTTTTACCAAAGTTCCTACAAGCAGACATAACTCTAAGGCTGATCATGTGGTTCGTCCTTCACAAACTGCTTTCATGCAAGGTCGAAACATCCTAGATGGACTGGTGATTCTTCATGAAACAGTTCATGAACTACATAGGAAAAAGTTAAATGGGGTTATTTTAAAGATTGATTTTGCGAAGTCTTATGATAAGGTCAAATGGTTTTTTCTTCAACAAACTCTTAGAATGAAGGGCTTTTCCGCTGAGTGGTGTGCCTTAGTCCAGAGTTTTGTGTCAGGAGGTAGTGTTGGCATCAAAGTCAATGATGAAGTTGGTAATTACTTCCAAAAAAAGGGATTAAGGCAAGACGATCCATTATCGCCAATGCTATTTAATATAGTGGCCGATATGTTAGCTGTCATGATTGAGCAGGCTAAGTCCGATGGTCTTATTGAAGGTGTGATTCCTCATCTAGTAGATGGAGGATTATCCATCCTTCAATATGCCGATGATACGATTCTTTTTATGGAAAATGATATTGAGAAAGCTAGAAACCTGAAATTGATACTTTCAGCTTTTGAACAATTATCAGGTCTGAAAATTAATTTCCATAAAAGAGAATTGTTTTGTTTCGGTGAAGCCCAAGAGGTAGCCAATTTGTATGCCAAACTTTTTGGATGCATTCAAGGCCAATTTCCTATTAGATATTTGGGCATCCCAATTCACAATCGGAGGCTTACAAATGCTGAATGGAAAATTGTTGAAGAAAGACTACAATTGAGATTAAGTAGCTGGAAAGGCAAATTATTGTCTCTGGATGGAAGATTGGTACTCATTAACTCAGTACTTAGTAACATGGTGTTGTATATGATTTCATTCTTCCAATTACCAAAAGGAGTCTTACATCGATTGGATTATTTCCGATCAAGATTCTTCTGGCAAGGAGATAATGAAAAGAAGAATTATAGACTGGCTAAATGGAGTGTGGTTTGCAGACCCAAAGATCAAGGAGGGCTTAGTATTCATGATCTAGAAATCAAGAACCAAGCCCTACTTGGAAGATGCCTTTTTAAGTTGCTGTCTGAAGACGGGATCTGGCAAACTATTCTTAAACGAAAATATGTTGGCTCGAAAGCACTATCCCAGGTTCTTTGGAAACCGGGAGATTCGCATTTCTGGGATGGTCTAATGGCCCCGAAGAAGCATTTCTTCCGCTTTGGATCGTTTTCTATTAAGGACGGATCTGAGATACGTTTCTGGGAAGATAAGTGGATAGGTAGCACTACTTTATTGGAACAGTATCCAGACTTGTATAATATTGTCCGTCACAAAGGTGAAACACTCGCTGTAGTGTTAGAGACCAATCCGCCGAATGTGTCGTTCATAAGAGATTTAATCGGACCCCGACTTGCATCATAGAATGATTTTCTTAACCGCTTGACATCAATCCATTTGATGCCGAGGTCTGATGAATTTCATTGGAACTTGACTGCGAACAGTATCTTCTCAGTTAGTTCCATGTACAATGCTTTGATCCAACCATCGTTACCAGTTGTTAATAATCAGAAAATTTGGAGAATGAAAATACCACTTAAAAATAAAATTTTTGCTTGGTATCTTTGTCGTGGGGTTATCCTAACCAAGGATAATCTTTTTAGGCGGAATTGGCATGGAGATAAAAGATGTGTTTTTTGCCATCATGATGAGTCAATAAAACATTTTTTTTTCGACTGCAATTTTTCCCGTTCTATATGGTCAGTCACCCAAGCAGCTTCAGGCTTGTATCCACCTTGTAGTGTTGCCAATATCTTTGGGAATTGGCTACATGGTATAGATTACAAGTACATAATCCTTCTTAGGGTGGGAGCGATTGCCATTATTTGGTCACTATGGCTGTGTAGAAATGATAAAGTGTTTAATGATAAATCTTCATCTTTCTTGCAGGTTATCTACCGGTGTACAGGCACACTCCAATTATGGTCATCCCTGCATCATGCGGAGTTTCACGATCTTTTTATGGAGGTGTGCACGAGACTGGAGGATACGGCGAGAGATATCTTTACCCGTCATGGATGGCAGCATAATTTGCGGATAGGCCATCAACCCCCTTAGGCGTTTTTTACAATTTCTCATTATGATATGTAATTTGCCTATGTTGTTTTATTTTGTTTGTCGACTTTGTATCTTGGACGACTGTGTGCATCTTAGCTATGTAGAGGCCAGGTGTAATACTTAAACTTTATAAAAAAATGATATCTACACATGTGGTCTACGTTTGGTTGCCTACATTAGGGTCAACCAGGCCCACCAGGTGCAAGGCTCCGATGTTTGGTTATTGGTACGCGTGTTTTTGGACCACACCGCATTTTTTTTCGAGCGCACCAATGGGTGGGTTTTACTTCATGTAGGTTGTCACGACGAACTGTAAGACCAATGGGGGGGGGGGGGGGGATCCCTAGCCGTCGGAAAACCTTCCCCTCCTCCCCCTCTCATCGCCGCCACCGTGGGGCACTAACGGGCAAACCTGATCAGCGACAACGGGCTTCTCTCTCTTCTGTCCGAGCTAGGCAGCGTGGTATGGCCACTCGAATGTTGGCGGCGGAGGCCATGGATGATGCACGATGGACGAGAGGGATACGCGATGGTGGATGCTGGTGGCGGAGGTTGATTTAGTTCGCCCAGATCTTGCAGCCAGCGGTTGGTATCATGGCTCTGAGTGGCGTTGTGGACCACGATCGGCAATCCTACTCGCCCACGACGGTGTTGCTACCATGGCACGACACGAAGTAAGGGCGGTACTGGTTCATGCCAAGGATCGATGGCACTATGCACGTTGGAGCGTCTGACAGAGTGGCTTTAGGTAGTTTTTCGGTGCGGCTACTAGCGATGGATATGACAGGTGGGCGGTCCTGGTTCAGCAAGGCGGCGACATAAACTTTACGGGCATGTTCTGGGCTCGGCCAGGCCCGAACTAGGCTTGGTGTGTTTCTGCTGCTACGCCCGATCAACAACCGCCTCCAACTGCAGAGGATGTGTCCCTTCGATGGGCTTCTACGTGGCCATGACCGAAAGCCGAACCATTCTTGACCTACCCCGGCCGAGTCGTCTGCCCTACGTGTGATTCTTGTCATGTATTGGTGTTGAGCTTAAGAACGCCGGGGTAGCGAACCCGGAAGGTGTGTTGCCTGGGTGGCTCTACGGCGAGCGATGTGGCGATGGTGATGGTCCCTTTCCTTAGGTTCACCAAGGTGACAAGGAGCAAACAATGGGGGTCCCTTGTAGTGGCGTTGCTTAGTCAAGGTCATCTCCCAGATCCAGGTTTGAAGGCTGGGATCGTGGACAAAAAGTAGACTATTGGTGGGTTTGGTGTAAGTAGGTTTTTCTAGGAGAAACCTTCCCCCTCTTCGACATGAACAGCGGCGATGCCTATGGGTGTCATTACCCTCTTTGGGCATTATTCTGGGTACCTTAGCTATAGTAGAGCTTCGCGTGAAAACCCTTGACCATTGGTCTCGGTGATGGTGTGTGACCCGTCTTTACCTCTTGGGGGCATTGTTGTGGAGCTCTATTCCCATCGATCCCATTCTTATCGCCAGTAGAAATTCATGGGTCTTCTTGTAATTTTTGGTTTCTCTTTGATTTGCTGTAACTTTGGATTATTAGGAAATATTTTCATGATTAATTCTAAAATATATTTTATTACTACAGCAGCTATGATCATGTGAAACTCTAACTTCTTCTTTAGTGTAATCGTTATTCTTACAAACTGTAACTATCTTGCTTTTTCTTCTTCTAGCTTATGTAAAGCTATATTAATTATATTATTCAAACCAAAATACTTTTTTTGAAAGGTTCTTGTACTCTTTAAATAAACTTTCAATTTTTTTATCTAAGTTGTCTTTTGTTCACCCCAAGATGTAAAAAAAGTTTCAGATCAACAAATATATTTAGCTGGATATGAGTTGTATGTCAAATATGATCTTCAAAGTAATTTATTATGCACTTTCTGTTAATATTTTATTTAGTTTTTATTACTTTACCTTTGCTAGCTTCTAAATTTAGATACTTTAACCTATCAATTATTAAACACTAGCTCTGAGACCAACTATACACGAGAATGTTAAAATACAAAAGATATTAAAACTAAATTGATGAGATTATAAAATTTTAATGTTTATGGTTCTATTAGCATTAAATTTGATATTTTAAAAATTAATATTATATTTTGCAGGACCTTTTAGGGACCAGCGAGGCCAAAAAACGAGCGAGTGTGTGCAATGGTGTAAAATTCCTACTCGGTAATTACCATATTATTCACTATGTTGTTTTAGGAGTAGTTAAGTTTCTTTCTCTATATATTTTTAGTCAAATATATATATATGGGTTAATTTCTTATCGCCTTCCCATGTAGTTCCACCAGAGGAGAACACTTCTCTACGGCTTCTCATCGTGACTCCATACACACGAATTAACAGAGAACTACATGTGGATGTTTCTCCTATAGGATCCCTAGTATAAGAACCCTCCCCATATAAACATACTAAAAATACCAAGAGAAAAACAAAACTACTTCATTTCATCAAGATAGCTTACATATGTTTTCCCTTTCAGAAAACCATCGAAGGGTTTACAAGAAATTACCTTACAACCCCTTCGGGCTTATGGTACAACCACCTTCATTTATCTATCTCTTTCTCTCTCTCTCTTTTTCCGAGCTTAACCCCGCGTGATATTTTTATTTCTTATCAAACCTTTCGTTCATGATGGTACATACTGAAGAGTAATCCCTATATGTGAGGTGCTTTTGTGAATTTTGTCACTCGTAGCTCTCAAATTATGTGTGTCTGTTCACAATTAATCAGGAACGCTTTTTTCCAAATTTGTCGTGGGCATTCGATATTTTTGAAGCTTTATGTTATAAACAACATCCATTTGTCTCGTAGTTATACACAACATCCATGTTGAAGATTTATGTTTGGATCACATATATAGATGCCACATCCATGATAATATAGAGTTATACATTGATGTTGGTTCATCTTCATGTATATCTCCACCATTACTCCGTGTTAATCCCCATATCTTTGACGCTAAAGCTTCGGTTCTGGATGATAGCTACACAGGAAACATCTCTCACCTTCCATATCTATTTTACCTTCTTCTCACTTGACAGTTTTCCTTTTCTCCACAATAATTCGGTTTGTGATAGTCTCAGACTAAAATATCCACATCGATGAGCCGGGGTGAGTCACTTTGTGGTATTGATTCCAAGTGTTGTCAACCATAACTCCACAAATTATTTCACTTATGTTTTGCTGATATGTCATGATATGTTGATTTTTTTAAGATTAATTGGGTACTTTTTGAATTTTATTTATCTATTATTATTTTTAGTTTTAGTTTCATCAAGAATATATTTACTATTTGCAGTGTGCATTATCAAAGGTCGGGAGGTGACGTAGTGAGCAGAGGAGAGGCAATGATGCAATGTGCGTGGAGGTGATTAACTGTAAACGGCCGCAAGCTTGTAGGCACACACATGGGAACGCAGATAATTCTTTTAGATATTCTCCACGCAACCACTGGAAGTAGGAGCTGTGGCAGAGGGCCTCTACTTCTAGAGGATCTGGTTTTTTAGGAGCCTAGCCATGATAGAGGCTTGAAAGGAATCTCTGTTGCAATGAGTTTTTTAGTATGGGGCTCCAAAAACTATTTTAGACCTTTTGAGTAGGGGCATTGATGGATAAGCCCATCTAGTGTGCAAGGCGTCACATAGAAGCAACACAAAAAAAACAAAGATGATAACAAGGGGAAAACAAGGTGTCAAAAACAATTTCTCTTTGAGCTCCAAAAACTTGACCAATGTTGTTCTTGCCCTTGCATTGGTCTACCCGAGAAGATGCGAATAAACTCTGTTTCGCAGGATCTAAGTGGTGAAATAAGCCACCATGGTATCTGGTTTAGCCACATCTCCTGTTCTAAGCATCACAAAACACCTCCACATGTACTAAATGTTAGCAAATGATCTCCCTGGCCTCCTTTCCTCTTGTCGTGGGATCCCAGGCTCCCAGGAACTCGATTCTGCACTACAGGTGGAGTATAAAGTTCTGAAATTCAACCTCGTCTCCTTATCCTCTAGTGCGTGCGTGACTACGTGCAGTCAACGAGACAACGACATTCTTTATATCAGTCTTAGTACGTCGAAGGAATCTGCATCTGATTCGGAGGATATTCTCGGAGACGCGTTTGATCTCCCATCACGTCGCGTCACACATGCATCCTAATTTATTCACCAGACACATCAATAATTTCGTGGATGAATTCGAAGACTTTGAAGTCGTTCGTTCCTGCCGCCCAAGACTCGTACATATGATGACGACTTAGCAAATTTCGGGCCAGCTTCGTCGGAGAAGTTTTGGACGGCATCTCTTTCTTCTTTCCCTGTCGAACTCATACAAGCTGGTGATGGAAGACCCCTTACAAAACAAATCAAGATAAATAAAAAGAAAACATGGAAACCTAAAAACGGGCCACGGAAGACTCCAAAGCGAGGTTGAGTGGAACCGGATCTCCGCGATGGCGCTCCCGAGAGGCTAACGACGCACCCCGTCGTTGCCGTCAAAGATCGGTCAAGAGTTTTTTCACTCGGAGCTAGCACGAGGAAGGTGCCCACAACGGCGTCCAAGAGGGTTATGAGACCCCCAGGCATCGCCTCCGTTGGCGTCGAAGCACTGAGCTTTTGCCCCAAAATCCTTCGTAGTGCTTGATACGTCCAAAACGTATCTACTTTTCCGAATACTTTTGCTATTGTTTCTCCTCTAAACATGTGTGATTTGGATACAACTAACACGGACTGACGTTGTTTTCAGCAGAATTACCTTGGTGTCTAGTTTTTGTGCAGAAAATCAACTATCAGGAAAAATCTGGGAAAATATGCCAAAAATTCTATTTCACGAGAAGACACACGGAGCCAGAGTACGAGACGGAGTGGATACCTGGGGGCCCACATCCCTGCCAGGCGCGTGCCAGCCCTAGCCGCGCCTAGGGGGGTGCAGCCACCCCAGGCACCCCCTCGGCCTCCCTCTGCGCCTATAAGTAACCCCTTGACCTAAAAACCGAGGGGGTTCGATATTGTTTTAGAAAGAGTTCCGCTACGCCGCCACCACCAGAGTCCAAGATTCGGAACCAGAAACTCCGTTCTGGCACCCTGCCGGGACGGGGAATTTGGAGAGGATCATCGCCATGGTCATCACTAACGCCTCTCCATCAACCATCAATGTTTCCCTCATCCATGAGTGAGTAATCCCCCGCAGTAGGCTATGAGGATGGTAGGAATTGGATGAGTTCTATCATGTAATCGAATAAGATTGTTAGGGCATAGTGCTTAGTATCTCTATTAGTGTTATTTGACTTTGTTGCAACTTGTTTTGCTTAATGCTTGTCACTAGAGACCGAGTGCCATGATCTCAGATCTAAACTTATTATTGAATCATTATGATAGTATTGTTTGTGATCTTATCTGCAAGTTATGTACACATATCATTGTCCGGATCGAAAGGCCCCGAAGTGATAGAAATTGGGATAACCGGAGGGGATGGCTGTGACGTGAGGATCACATGTGTTCACGAAGTGTTAATTCTTTGCTCCGGTGCTCTATTAAAAGAAGCATCTTAATTCCCAGTAGTTCCCTAGAGGCCCCGCTGTCACGGGCTGGCTGGACAAAAGATGTTGTGCAAGTTCTCATTGCGATCACGTATGACTATATATGGAGCACATGCCTAGAATTGTTTAGTACTTGGATGCTTATTATTATTTATCTGCAATGCTCTAGATCTTGAAGTTACATGTTTAGACTCGTTCATGCAACGCCCGTCCATCCATCCCTATGCTACCGCACTCGAATCCCACTATTTACTGTTACTGTTGCTATTACTCTTGTTTCACTGTTGTTGTTGCTTTGATGTTGGTACTACAAAATTGTTGCTACTGATAAACTTCTATGAGCAAGAACTATTTCTAGGTGCAGCTGAATTGACAACTCAGTTGTCAAGGTTTGCAATTATTCTTTGACTCCCCTTGTGTCGAATCAATAAATTGGGTAATACTATCCGTGAATATTGTTGTGATCACATATACTTGTGGGTCATCAGTGCTCCCGAACTCGGTCCAGCACTGACCCGAGATAGGCCTCCTACACGTCATCTAGGAGCTGCCAAAGCCGAAGTGCCGTCAACACTAGGATCCCTCACCATACGCTCCTTGCCACCCACGTGACCGAAGAGAGAGACCATTACCACCGCCACATCGGCGCTGTAGGGTTGTCCACGCAGTCCACCTTACAGGGTCGCTGACCAGGCATCCATAGGGAGTGATAGAAAACACACCGCGAAGTCAGCTAGTCATAAGTTGTCCAAATTTAAAAGTTGCATGATTTTAAAACTGCAAGTTTAGATTAAACAGAGTGCAAACTCCAAGCAACTAAGAACTAGAAAATGTGCGCATTTCAACAAGTGTATAACAAGTCAATCAAGGATACAACTAGGTAAGGAACATTCAGTTGCGCAACATTGCGGCCTGACCTAGAATAATGTCAAGTCGGATGCCCGTCCACCGCCAAGCTCTTCCTTTATCACCGTCGTAGCTCTACCCCGCCAATATCCTTCCATGGTCTAGCATTGTCATTTCGTCCGACGTACCTAAAAACCTCCTAGCATCCCCTGCCCCCAATCCTAGTCCCTTCCAGCACTTTTGCCTCCTGCCATTCTTGATCTTCTCCATCGCTTCTCTCTTTGCTAGCTCCTTCCTCCTCCTTCCACCCAGATCCTTTTCCCGTGGCAACTCAAGGGTGTTTGCTCTAAAGGCCTACTCTCTAGGTAGATTATTCGAACCTTTTTTTTAATGGTAGATTATTTGAACTTGACTGAACACTTGAAGAAGAACTTATTTGAATGTAGGACTAGATTGGCCGTGAAGTAAGTTACTATAGATTGTGTCAAGGACGACACTATTCATTATAAAATTATTTGAATGTAGGACTATAGATTAGTTGTGAGAAGTTATTGTACATTGTGTCAAAGATGGCGCTACAGACGAAGGGTGAAACCACCAGCTAGAGCGCCGCGTGTAATAGGGAGATACATAAATGATTTTCCATTGGATTTGAGAGGACGAGAAGAAGGAGTGAACTTGTTATTAAACATGTAAACATGATAATTGGCGGTGTTAACTATTAAAAAATTAACAAAACAATTCCAAATGATTATTTGAAACCCAAAAAAATTGGGAACAACCAAAGTATTGTTTGTACCAAAATTGCAAATCCTTGCTACCACGCACTAAGTATTTATTGGATATTTCCTTTGGATGCATCATGGCTGGATTAAAAAGTATGCATGCATTATTAAATCATATTGGTACTCGATTTTTTTCTGAGAAAAATATAAACAAATAGAGAAATTGGCAGTGCCACATTTGCCTCTCAGGAGAGGACAGTCAACTACCTTAAGAGAACAAACAATATGATACCAAAGACCATGATATTTAACTGTCTGAAAGCGACCGTGCTCGGACCGAGTCTCAAGGAATCAAGGATTCAATATCAAGGGAGGAAACAAGGCAGCTAGCTAGCTCGGTGGTGAGCGAGCAGAGGAACCATCACCAATCACAAGTGCACCACCATGGCTGGCAACCAGCAGCCGAGGGTGCTGCAAGCCCTTGACGTGGCAAGGACGCAGTGGTACCACTTCACCGCGATCGCGATCTCCGGCATGGGCTTCTTCACCGACGCCTACGACCTCTTCTCCA
Source organism: Avena longiglumis (assembly GCA_030063025.1). Taxonomy (NCBI): domain Eukaryota; kingdom Viridiplantae; phylum Streptophyta; class Magnoliopsida; order Poales; family Poaceae; genus Avena; species Avena longiglumis. Next base: position 22,035,322 of record CP125974.1, read on the forward strand.
TCTCCCTCGTCGTCGACGTCATCGGCCACAGGTACTACAGTCACAGACACAACAAGGCGCCTCCTGGGGTCTCGGCGGCCATCAGCGTCATCGCGCTCTGCGGCACCGTCCCCGGCCAGCTCGTCTTCGGCTGGCTCGGCGACAAGATGGGCAGGAAGCGCATCTATGGCTACACCCTGATCCTCATGGTCGTCTGCTCCCTCGCCTCCGGCTTCTCCTTCAGCAAGCGTACCGGCAAGAGCGTGGTGACCGTCCTCTGCTTCTTCCGGTTCTGGCTTGGCGTCAGCATCGGCGGCGACTACCCGCTCTCCGCCACCATCATGTCTGAGTATGCCAACAAGAAGACCCGTGGCGCATTCATCGCCGCTGTCTTCGCTATGCAAGTATGTGTACGCCAGCCCACTATTTCCTTTCTACTCCCTCCGACCCATATTAGTTGACTCCAATTTAGATGAATTTATCACAAAAACCTTCGTCCAAATTGGAGTCAACTAATATGGTCGGAGGGAGCAATTAACTTGCTTGATTATGGTGAGCCTCTATCTCCGTTTCAAAAAGTAGTACATGACAGTCCAAGTGTTTATAGATTGTGCCGTTCGTCAGACTTATCTATCATTGACGACTAATTGAACACAACGTTTATATATAAGAAACTATTAGTAATAACATCTTATACTATGGTACCGCGCGAGAGAGAGTAGTTTCTATGGTTAATTGCCACAAAATTTGGTTACTAATTTACTTGAAATACTTTATTATAGGGTTTTGGTAACCTTGCTGCTGGGATCGTTGGCGTGATCGCATCCAAGGCCTTCGAGAAAGCATCCCCCGACGACATAGACTATATCTGGCGCATCGTCCTGATGCTCGGCGCCATTCCAGCACTGCTCACCTACTACTGGCGCATGAAGATGCCAGAAACAGCACGGTACACTGCCCTCGTGGCCATGAACACCAAGAAGGCCACGTCGGACATGGCGCAGGTGCTCGACATGCACATCGCGCCGGAAGAAGAGGCTGCAGTAGACGACGAGCTCGTCGGAAACGACGATGACCAGTATGGCCTGTTCTCCTTGGAGTTCTGCCGCCGACACGGCCTCCACCTCGTCGGCACCACTGTCTGCTGGTTCGTCCTGGACGTCACCTTCTACTCGCTCAACCTGTTCATGAAGGACATCTTCACCATCGTTAAGGTGCTCCCCGGTCCCGACGAACCCGGCAACCAGGTCAAGCGCATGATCCACGCCACCGGATTGCACACGGCGGTTGCGCTAGGCGGCACGCTGCCAGGGTACTTCTTCGCCGTCGCCTTCATCGATCGCATCGGGCGCATCAAGATCCAGCTGCTCGGCTTCACCATGATGACGATCCTTACACTCTGCCTCGCCATCCCGTTTCACCAATGGCATGAACACAAGAACAGAGTTTGGTTCGTCATCATGTACGGCTTCACCTTCTTCTTCGCCAACTTCGGGCCCAACACGACGACGTTCATCCTACCGGCGGAGATCTTCCCGGCACGGATGCGCTCGACGTGCCACGGCATATCTGGTGCGGTTGGTAAGGTCGGTGCAATCATCGGCGTGCTCGCCTTCTCCTTAACGGACCAATCCTACCCTCAAAAACAAAAAACGGACCGACGCTTGAAGGCCTTTTTGTATGTCCTTGTTGCGTGCAATCTTGTCGGCATTGTCTTCACTCTCCTCTTGCCGGAGACCAAGGGGAAGTCCCTCGAGGAGATCACTGGGGAGACGGAAGAAAGTCAGCCCGTGGATGATAAAAATGCAGCTCAGGGGATACAGGCCGTGTCTATTTAATTAGCTAACCTTGTGGTTGATCAGTCCAGATCTGTTTTCATTTTATATAAAAGTTCCCACGGGACATCATGGATGTGTATATGTTGCATTGATTCTCATGAATATATATTGTGTATTTGTGACACGTATATATGTAAGTTGAGGATTTGGATTTCATGTAAGCAAATTTAATCATCCTTAAAACCTATGATTCTGACTACGGATTTGTAGTAGGTTTTGGAATGATTTTTATGCATGGCAAGGAAGAAAGAACAAAAGAAGTAGCAAATAGATCCTACTAGTATACGATCATGGTATCTGAAACTTAGTGAAAAATCATACGTATGACAAGTTCTAATAATTTCAGAAAAATACATAGACCCTCCGTCCAACAGTATAAGATGTTGGTTGCAATAACTAATAACATCTTATGTTCTGAAACGAAGGGACATGAACAATACAGACATTCTAATGTTGGTAGAATAATACGATTCTTTGTAGTTTCTATACTCACTATAACCGTCAAACCTTTTTTTAATTATGGTATGGTAACTTACTATATTTTTGGGTACAAAAAAACATAGATGCTATTTTACTCAATGCAGTGATTAATATTTTTCCCTAACAAATTTAGTAATATCTTTTTTACATGCTTGATTGTTTCCATGAATATATGCACATATGATCCTAGGATTAGAAAATTCATGTTTAAATGTGCGCCTGATAACCCACATGTCACCGCGTTGTGGAGTCCATTCGAGGCCTCATGGCTCGCCTCGCTGACTTCCAGTGCACACCGTCTTCTCTCTTAGAAAAAATGGCATGGTATTTTTCCCTGAATTATTTGAGTTCCTAGAAGTCCCTAAAACTAAAAAATACAAAACAGGGTTTTTATGCCTCCTAGAATTAAATACTGATTCATTAGGGTTTTGTAGTTTCTATACTCGCTATAACTGTCAAACCTTTTTTTAATTATGTTATGGTAACTTACTATATTTTAGCGTACCAAAAAAAATAGATGTTATTTTACTCAACGCAGTGATTAATATTTTTCCCTAACAAATTTAGTAATTTCTTTTTTTACATGATTGATTGTTTCCATGAATATATGAACATATGATCCTAGGATCAGAAAATTCATGTTTAAATGTGCACCTGATAACCCACATGTCACCGTGTTGTGGAGCCCATTCGAGGCCTCATGGCTCGCCTCGCTGACTTCCAGTGCACACAGTCTTCTCTCTTAAAAAAAATTGCATGGTATTTTTCCCTGAATTATTTGAGTTCCTAGAAGTCCCTGAATCTAAAAAAATAGAAAACAGGATTTTTATGCCTCCTATAATTAAATACCGATTCATTAGGGTTTTGTAGTTTCTATACTCACTATAACCGTCAAACCTTTTTTTAATTATGTTATGGTAACTTAATATATTTTAGCATACAAAAAAACATAGATGCTATTTTACTCAACGCAGTGATTAATATTTTTCCCTAACAAATTTAGTAATATCTTTTTTACATGCTTGATTGTTTCCATGAATATATGAACATATGATCCTAGGATCAGAAAATTCATGTTTAAATGTGCACCTGATAACCCACATGTCACCGCGTTGTGGAGCCCATTCGAGGCCTCGTGGCTCGCCTCGGTGACTTCCAGTCTTCTCTCTTAGAAAAAATGGCATGGTACTTTCTCATGAATTATTTGAATTCCTAGAAGTCCCTGAAATTAAAAAATACAAAACGGGGTTTTTATGCCTCCTAAAATTAAATACCGATTCATTAGGGTTTTGGAAGACCCACCCACCCCCACACACACATAACTCATATATATATGAAGGAAAATAATGCAATAACATAATAAACTAGTCTGATATGATGCAAATATGAAGATACAAAATGTATGTATCAACTCCCCGAACTTAAACCGTTGCTCGCTCTTGAGAAAATAAGCTTATGAAACATATCTACCAGATTTGGAGTCAGTTCTCTCAAATAGCACTAAACTCGGCTTGACCGCAAATTGACGCGGAACCTGACATGGCTGGATGATACGTCGTAAACGTATCTATAATTTTTTATGATCCATGCTTGTTTTATATCATTTGTCTTATGTTTTTTTCTACACTTTGAGGTATTTTTATACACTTTATGGAACTAACCTATTGACAAGATGCCACAGTGCCAGTTGATTGTTTTCTGCTGTTTTGGGTTTCAGAAAATCTAAAAAATAAATATTCTCGGAATTGAACGGGACAAAAGCCAAACTTCATATTTTCCCCGGAACGATACGGAAAATCGAAGAAGAGACGGAGTAGGGCACTAGGGTGGCCACACCCTAGGGTGGCACGGGCCCACCCTAGGCGTGCCACTAGGGGGTGTGGGACCCCTAGGCCTCCACCGACCTTGACTCATTCGCCTTTAAGAAGCCCCCGACTCAGAAACCCTAAATCATCTGGGAGAAAGCCACGAAAACCTCCGTAGCGCCGCCGTCACCGAAGGGAATATTTGGGGGACAGAAATTCTCTGTTCCGGCACCCTTCCGGGACAGGGAAGTGCCCCCGGAGCCATCTCCATAGATCTTCACCACCATCTCCATCGCCGTTGCTAATTCCCATGATGAGGAGGGAGTAGTTCTTCCTCGAGGCTAAGGGATCTACCGGTAGCTATGTGTTCATCTCTCTCTATGTATGATCATATTGTGGTCATAAGCATTGTAATCAAGTAGATATACTCAGTTACTTAAGTGCTTTAATAGATCTCCGGCTCTCCCCACGTGTGTGAAAGTGAAAGCGTACATACTGTGGTGGCACTTAGGCTAGAGTTTACATAAATACTCAAGTTCTTCAATAGATCTATGCTCTCCCCACGTGTGTGAAAGTGATAGCGTTCACGCTGTGGTGGCACTTATGCTAGAGTTTATAAATATTTATCATGAGTATATTTTGAGTTGGATGTCTTTATGAAATTGTGGTGTTTGTTGGAACCATCTAGCGCTCAAGGTGATAGTGTAGGGTTATCTAGATGGCGAATGCGGACTTTGAGGTATGCTGTTATAGCCCTACCATGGATTAGAGTGTCCAACCGGAGAGTAGTTAATGGCAGTATCATGAAGAGAATATATTTATTGAAAGTGTTCACTAGTGAAAGTATGATCCCTAGGCCTTGTTTCTAAACATTGAAACACCGTTTGCATCTAGATCTGTGCATGTTTGCTTGCTTCCATCTTTATTTCAGTTTGCCTTTAGTCTCTCCCACGCCAACAACAAGTCAGAAGCTCTTTTATGGCACCGTTACCACTTGTATTTCACTATCTCTTTGCCGAAATAGTGCACCTATACACCTGACAAATGTATTGGGTGTGTTGGGGACACAAGAGACTTCTTGTATCTTGATTGCAGGGTTGCTTGAGAGATACCTTTGACCACTTCCTTCCTAAGTTCGATAAAACTTGGGTAATTCACTTAAGAGAAACTTGCTTCTGTTCTATAAACCTCTGCACTTGGAGGCCCAACAACTGTCTACAAGAATAGAAGTGCGTAGACATCAAGCCTTTTTGCTGGCGCCGTTGCCGGGGAGGTAAGCTAAAAGGTACTCACATCCCCCGGTGTGAGTGCTCGAAGTTATTTTCTTTAGATTCTGCAATTTTGTCTTTTTGTTTCTTGTTTTCACTAGTTAGGTTTAATAGAAAACAACAACAAAATTAGAGAGCTTTTTAGTATTTTTCCTAAGTTAGAACATGAAGTGTTTGAAGAGAAAATTAAAAAACCTATGGAGCTTTATTTGCATGCTAATACCAATGTTATTAGTATGAATTCTTTGAACACCATTATTGCTAATGTTACAGAAACGTCTAAGCTTGGGGAAGCTAGTTTTTATGAAAATGATCTTTTTAGCTCCCCAGCTTTGGAAGATAGTTATTATACTGCTTATGATGATACCAAACCTCTAATTTATGATGATTACAATTATGAGTATGATATTTTCAGTCCACCTACTATTGAGGAGAAAATTTATTATGATTATAATATGCCTCCTATATTTGATGATTATGGTGATGATAATAATAATGATAGCTATTTTGTTAAATTTGCTCCCACTACAATTAATAAGAATGACTATGCTTATGTGGAGAGTAATAATTATTTTATGCATGTGCTTCATGATAAGAATGTTTTATGTGATGTTATATTGTTAATGTTATTCATGATGCTACTGAAAGTTATTATGAGAGAGGGAAACATGGTTTTATGTATCTCAACAATATTAAGTTTCCCCTCTTTATGTTGAAAGTTTTGAAGTTGCACTTGTTTTGCTTTCCTATGCTTTTTGCTTTGTGCTTTCATGACTTGTTTCTTTACAAGATTCCTATGCATATGAAGTGGGTTAGAATTAAATGTGTTTTGAATTTGCTTCTTGATGTTGTCTTTTACTTCAATTCATATTTATTATGTGAGCATCTTCTCAAACTATCAAGACTAAGTTAAAGGCGTTAAAGAAAAGTACTTATTGGGAGATAACCCAAAAGTTTTAATGATTCCTGGAAGTTATTACCTCAAAATGACCTCTCCTTATCCTTTTTATTTGCGTTTTGTGCCAAGAATAACCTCTAATGAGAGGGAAGTAAGATTTGGGGAGTTGATGTCCCGAAACAGATTTTTGTGCTCCACCGTAAATATCCGTGTAAAATATTTGTAAGTCGGATCGAGCTGATATTTTTTGAATAAATAATCCCCCAGTATGTTAGCTAACTTTCGTTATTTCAACACTTTTTGATTTGAGGAACAGAAGGTCTTCGAAAAAATCGGTTTCTACCTGCTGGTCTGTTTTGACAGATTTCTGCCATTATTTGCATTTTCTTCTTATTGATTCCTTTTGGGGTTCTTTTTGGGAAATTGAGAGGGAATTGCTATAGTATCTTGTGTTTTTAGTGAAAGTTTTGCTATTCTAAAGCTAAACCCCAAGGTCTATTATCTTTTGAATACACTAATGTTGTTAATGAAGATTGTGTGAAGTTTTGTATGAAGGAAAATTTTCAAGTGTAGAGAAAGAATGATGTAATGAGATAAAGAATGGACAAAATCTCAAGCTTGGGGATGCCACCCCGTGTCACCCCAATAAATATTCAAGAGGTACTAGCATCAAAGCTTGGGGATGCCCAAGGCATCCCCTTCTTCATCAATAAAAATCTGAGGTCTTTCTAGACACTTCGTTTGTATTGTTTCATGCACTGTTGTGTTGTTCTTAGAGCATCTTAGTTTTCGTTTTTTGTTTTATTTTTTTTGGTTTTCTTGAATAAGTTGGTTGTATTATAGCACACTTCTCTTGGAGAGATACATGCTCCGTTTTCATTGCCTAGAACACTCTAGTTTTCATTCTTATTGTCTTATGAGTGTTCTCTTTTGCTAGCACTGTGCTTAGCCTTAGTTTTCTTATGATTTCATCTTAGAACTTTGTATTTCTTCTTTGTGGATTTGTGAGACAAGCACACTGATCTTTGTTAATTATTATATTTGTGAGTTGTTTCAAATAACTTGATTGGTGTTGGAAAAGAGTAGAAAGCTTCATGCTTAAGTGGTACAAAAGGGAGCTTGTTTTGACTGTGGTTTAGGCTTTATCATGGCATGCTAGATGTTGATTTGACCATATGCTTAGTGATTATTGCTTTAGCATGACTTGTTCCAAACAATTAGGATTGCTTAATGTGCCTTGAAAGAATCATGCATTGTTTTAACATACAAAAGCATAGTATTGTGGTATTCTCCTTTGATGCTTTGTTTGGGTTCACTTGGCACATGTTACACCATGTTATGACTATGAACCAGTCACCTTAGACTCTATGATCATTTAGTCCTTGACTTGTGGTACCACTTTATGCTTTGATTAGTAATGTTTTGTCGCTCTGCATGATTATGGCCATTATTGCTCTCTTATTTGGTCGCTCCCAGTATTTTGCTAGCCTCCACTTGTATGAGTAAGCTCTACTCATGCATCCAACTCCCAAGAAACCAAGTTATTCCAAAGTATCCACTATAAATTCCTATGCATGGTGTGTTACACCATTCCAAGTATATTCTTTTTTATCTATCTTCCAAATTAAACTTGTTATGTGAAACTTAGTGATTAAAGCTCTCACAAACTTGATGGCACACTTTATTTTTCTTGCCCCTAAATAAACTTGAACCATTGTGTCATCTATGTTGTATATGCTTGCACTTATACGTTGGAATTAGCAGAACCATGCTATTATGGGGAACACTTTCAACATTGCACTTGTACATTGTACACAGTTGATACCATGCTCTTTTGTTTGCGGATGTCGTCGGTGTGAAATAAAAGAGCAGCTTGTAAGTCCATGGAGTTATGTATGTGTGTTAGAGAAACGCCTGGGCTGCTAGCCTAAGCCATACCTAATCATGATGGAAACTTGTAGCATCACCATAGTGAGCAATCTATGAAGCTTTCTTCTTATTAAAAAAAGAGACATATTGAGAAAAGAGGAAAGATATAAAAAGCAACATTTTCCCATGGTAAATAAGAAGATTGCTGAGATGCTCATTGTCTGCTTGTCTTGTCATTTAAATTATGGGATAGCTCCTGTATCATGTTCAAGGGGTACCCCATTGGAGGTTCTCTATGATACACATGTACTTACTATGACAATAACTTACCGGTAACTAAACTCGAGTAGCATGAGGAGCGGCCCTCGTATTCAAGGAACATGAGATTGCCAACTTATACTCTGTCAAGCATATACTCCATAGTTTGTTCACTTTAACCTTAATCACTTCAAGATGCTTATGATAGGAGCAATGAGAGCTGAAAGCTAACAAGTACCATAATTTTTGGAAGCTCTTTTTGAGACTTGAAATCCCTGCTTCTCTTTTTATAAGGGCCTTTCTTCCACCATTATATTGAATATCCACCTTCTATCCTTAGGAACCAATTAAGAGAGCATAGTTGCCATTCTTAGTTTTATGTGCATTTTCCCAAAACTTATTGATTGATTCATATTGTTGATATTGCTTGCTCATGAACTATTTGTATCTAGTCACTCTTATGAACGTTGAAGGTGTCCTATGGATCTATTTGCTACTCCATGAGGGACAAGCTGAATGTCACTATGCTATGTTTTCTATATGTGAAACAAACAAATGTATTTCAATGCATTGTTATTCATGATCTTTGTTTGTAACCTTTCATGTTGCATGCATAATTACTTTGTCTTACTATTATAACTCCATCTTTCATGCTATTGTTTAGAGTTCTTTGATCCCAGCTTTCAATGCTTGTAAATGGTTTGATCTTGATTTTGATGGTGCATGTCACCTCAAAAATTATTCTTTTTATCACTTACCTACTCGAGGATGAGCAGGAGTTAAGCTTCGGGATGCTTGATACGTTGTAAACATATCTAGAATTTTTGATGGTACATGCTTGTTTAGTATCCACTTTGCTTTGCTTTGTCTATACTTTGAGGTGTTTTTATATGTTTTCTGGACTAACCTATTAACAAGATGCCACAGTGCCAGTTGCCTATTTTCTTACTGTTTTGGTTCCGAAAAGGCGTAAAAATCAATATTCTCGGAATTGGACGGGACAAAAGCCAATGTCAATATTTTACCGTGGGGAACATGGAGCCAGAAGACGAGACGGAGAAGTGCCACCAGGGGCCACCCCCTAGCTGCGCGGCAAGGCTGGGCCCATGCCTGGGGGGTGCAACCACCCTGGGTTCCCCCTGCCTCGCCTCTTCGCCTATAAGAAGCCCCCGATACCAAAACCTTTAGCACCCGTTCAATCTTCCACGAAACAGTTTGTAGCCGCTGCCACCGTCGTCCCTAGATAGGGGGGATCTGAAGCTCTTCTCGGCACCCTGCCGGAGGGGAGATCATCCTGGAGGCCTTCTTCATCATCATACCTTCCTCTTGGGGTCTCCCAACGAAGCTCAACAATCAACTGAGCCATCATCAACGCCAATGTCCTAATGAGTAGACATGAAGAGTTAGGTTTTCAGTTAGGTGCATGTTCTAACCCTAACCCCTCCCTGTCACTACTTGCGGTGATGGCGGCGACTCCCGGCTGTGGCGGTGGTGGTGGCAAACCAAGCGGCGGTGATGGAAGTACCGATTCCTCCATGGATGGCACGGTCTTGATGCATGGTGGCACGGGCTCGACTGATTCACGACTGACGTATGTGTTGACCCCGGAGGCGAAGTCGGCGGTTGTACTGGCGTGGGTGGTGATCTCCTCCCCATAGAAGAGCAGACATCGATGGGCTTCCCCACTCTGTGGAGTTGAGTAAGTACCTTTTTCCCTTTTTCTCTCCCCTTTTCCCCATCTGTCTAGTTATGATGTAGGTGGTGATGACTATGAAATGAAATGTGATAACGCCCATGATCTGAAAAAATTGTCCATATTACTGAATTTTTTTGATACGGTTGTCAGTCATTTTATTTTGTACAATTGATATGGTTGTCAAACACATTGTCCCCACAATTGATATTTTGTACTTAATTAGGTAATGAATATGTTTCATTTGTTATCTTTTGTAGCCTAGATGATGGCATTTGGGAGATCGGTTTCATTTTCATGCATGGGGAATATAATTTAGAGAGGACACTTTGCAGATCTAGCATTACCGTGTTGAATCTGCTAGCTCTAATAGAGTGTCATGGGTATAGAAATAGGGAAATCATGTATTTGGTGAGGGAAAAGGGGAAAGAACAGGAGGGGATGTGGTAATTGAAAGCATGGCCAATGTAAGAGAGATGCTGGCCATTTATGAAGATGAGAGTGTCTTGAATATCACTGTGCTCAGGAAAATACAGAGTGGCCAGCTGACCTAAACATTGAAGAAGAAGAAGAAGAAGAAGAACCAGAGATAATCACAGAACCAGTGAAGCTATCAGTTGACTCGGATGGTATGAGCTAAAACTACATGTGAGATGATCATGAAGAAACTATTCTTGTGGTACTTGATTTTTCTGATGTGATGTACACTGGCACCTAAGAAAGCTGTAATTCTTAGAAGGAAAAATAAAATGTTACTATAGAAGTAATCTATGAGGATGATTCGGAGAATGTGACTCGGATAATGAGAACTGGATGTATCTTTGTCAGTACAACCCTGTTGAGTTAGAACTAAATGATAAATTAAAGAGAGAGAAGAGGGAGAAACAAATAGAGCCTGGGGCTACTGCAATAATGGAGAAGATGAAACAAATGAAGAAGTAGAGAGAGGGCCCTTATCTGCATTTTGAAGAGGATACATATGTGGAAGATTTTTTTATGATGGAGAAACTGAAACTAACATTGATCTTCAAACAAATGAGGAGGCTGTTGAGGTTGACTACTTTGCCAAGAATAAGCCATTGAGGCTAGGCCCAACTAGCACATGTCACTATGAGGCAGAGCAAGAACCATTCTCTACTTCAATTCCTTCCAGTGAAGAGGACCTCGGTCCAAAAGATATAGGGGAAAGTGATGGATGATGTGGCAGTCCGTAAGTGTTCACAGTTTCTAGTGGAGGGAAGAGAAAGTTGAAGAAGATGAAGAAGAGGATGTGGTATTATCCTAGAAAAGTAGACTCTGACTTGCAATTATGCATCAAGCTATGATTCAAAGATGTTTAGCAATTATAATATCTCTCAGAAATTACCACATAGCTTAGCTCAGGAACTTCCACTATCACTGGAACACTCCTGATAGGATTATTGTGTGGTGCACTGGAGAAGGCAAGAAACAGGGGTGTGGTTTCTACCTGATAGCCTCCAATATTGCAAATGAGCAGACTTTTTGCATTACGAAATTAAAGTGTGAGCACACTTGCATAGCGCATGGTGAGAACACAAAGGCGAGCATTAATTGGCTAGCGTCTTAGTCTGAGAAGGCAACAAGGACACACCCCAATACTTGCTTTGACACTTTGATAGACAATGCTAAGTTGAAGTCTGAAGTTGAAGTGCCAAGGAGCAAAGGCTACAGAGCAAGAATGAAGGCATATGCTGCTATCGTTGGAGATCATAAGAAACAATACACTAGGATGAGGTATTATTTGAATGCTATATTAGTGACCAACCCAGGAAGCAGGTGTATTGTGACAATCAAGGAGCTGGTGGAACATCCTATCCCTAACCCAACATTCTATGGGTTATTCATATGTTTCAATGCTTCACTCCAAGGTTTTCTCAATAGATGCAAGCCATTCATAGGCAATAGTTACTAGTTACATATTGCAGTGCTATTTATTATTCTTAGTTATGGATTTCATGTGTTCAGTGTTATAAATTGTAGGAGTAGATGGGTGTTTCATAAAATTGACAATTGGGCAGCAAATTCTAGCTGCAACTGGGAGATATGGGAGCAACATATTTACCATTTCTTTTGGTGTAGTTGAAAAGGAAGATAATGCTAGATAGATTTGGTTCCTAACTCAACTTAGGTATTGCATTGGAGAATATGGCAAATTTGGTAACTACACCATTATCTCTAATAAGCAGAACGTTAGAATTATTCCTACTTGTATTTATTGTTGCTTCTTAGTACTAGGAGGATCTCTGTGTTTACTGCTAATGCTTACTATTAATTGCCTCCCAAATTCACTTGTGTAGGGACTGTTAAAAGCAATTTCACAAGTTTTACCAAATTCTCCACAAATATTCTGCAGCTGCACCAATAGCAAGAAGGCAACCTACTTCTACATCTACTCCATCTCCTAGTGCACCAAGTCCCAAGACTTTCTCAGGACCAAGGCTAGTTTTTGCTGCAGCTAATGCTAACAGCACCAAAGTATCTACCAGGACAATCAAGCCTACCCATAAGATGAATGGTTACCTTAGTGCTGGTAAACATGGCAGCTACAGGAAGAAGAGTGAGAAGCTTGTGAGTGATAGTTCAAATGTTGTAGAGTAATTCATGTTTATGTTTGCAAAACACTGAGTGAAGTGTATTCTTGCTGGACCTATCTATGCATGTTGTTCTATGTGTGTTGGACCTATCTATTTGTGTTTTTGGACCATTCTTGTTGTGTAACTCTGTAATACATATTCGGTTGTTATAAGTGTGAGAGTATGTTGAAAATATGTGTGTAAAGTGGTATATGACATCTTGGTTTACAACCCTTCAAATTGGTATGTGTCATCTTAGTTTACATCCTTTCAAAATGGTATATATCATCTTAGGTTTATAGCCTTGTAAATGGTATATGACATCTTGGTTTACATCCTTTGAAACCAAGTCTTGGGGTGTACTTTATTTCAAATCCATGCCACATGTAACTGGAATTTCTTAAGCATTTCAAATCAAAACATACAATAGGAATTTCTTTACCATTAAAAATCCAAGACACATGTAGCATATAAAGATTCAACCAAAGGATTGAAGGTATAAATACACAAATGGTTCAACAACAAACATTATAGTAATAAAATGGTTCCACAACTAAAAGCTTCACTCCTCATACAACTAAAGGATCACTCATCACATATAACTTTGATTTTCTTCAGATTTACTTTGCTCATATCACTTGCCTGGAACATTTCATATATTTTATACTCCACTTTATTCTTTTCTTCCTTCTGGGCAACTCTTTATGCCTCCCACTTCTTCTTCTCTTCCTTCTCTGCAACTCTTTCAGCCTCCCACTTATTCTTGTCTTCCAGCATGGCATCTCTTTTAGCCTCTGACTTCTTTTGTTTGACCTTAAATACATCAACCTAGGATTTTAGTACATTCTTCAGTTCTTCTTTTGCATTCTTCAGCACCTCAACTTCATGCTTCAATGCTTCTATGTGCTTCTACTCCTTCAACTCACTGCTCCTTCTCTGATATCTCTCAAAAATCCTAGCACTACTGCTCTCTATCATACATTGACCACATCTTGCCTAGTGCATTATTGAGAGTATCAGGCCATTCTTTATCTATCCAAGACTGGAACCCACAGTTCATTGATTGCTGCAAATTAAGTATAACAATTGGGTATAAGCATAACTAACATGATACATCAGTATACGCATAAATAACACGATATATGGGTACCTAATTCATTTCTTTATCTGTTAGTACTAACAGTTCATTTCTTTATCTTTCAGTACCTAATTCAAATGTGAGCTAAGTAACATTATACATGGGTATAAGAATAAATACCTAATTCAAATATGAGCTAAATACCTAATTCAAATATTAACTAGATAAACTATATGAAATAAATAAGCTATATGAACTAAATAAACCAGTTTAGTAGCAACAGTTTTGCAAAAAATGACTGAGGTAAACTAAACTAATTTAGTGGTTTAAGCTATATGAACTCAAAAAGGATTCATTGGTAGTAACAGATTCAAATACTCAAAAAGGTAAACTAAACTAATTTAGTGGAATTAATAGATGTAGTAGATTAGATACTCAAAAAGGACTCCAAAAGGCAATAAGTATGAAGTAAAAAAATTAATTATTACTTATATTTTCATTCTGACACATGTAGAATCTCCTTCGAGTGTCGGTCCCTTCAAAGGCTACACATTTTCATGGCTCGAGTTTGTGCAGGTCACAGAGATCGTCGCAACCCACATCTATCCCGCAAAATGTCGGGTCATCAATCATATTAAGAGAGTAGTCGAGGTCCATGAGGTCCTAATCGATCAAGAATTCGACTTTAACCGACCTAATTCGAGGACTAATCGATAAATCCCAATTTTGGATGAACCCTATTTTGAAAAATGTGGGAGGGGTGACTGGGGCTTACCCCTAGGATGGAGTTTCTCAACTCAGAACCATCGTGCCAGCTAGGCATGGCGACGACTACGCTCGACTGAGATGGTGGCGGCAATGGCAGGGGTAGCACTCAGCAATGGCGCTCTGTCGCATGAGCATGGTGAAGCGGGGAAGAACACAGGAGCAAAGTCAGCGGGAATGCAGCTTATCCAAGCATCAAGTGGTGTGTCCCACACCTGCCATTAATGGCCGGTAATGGCTGTTTCGGCCGCAGTCTGGAGTCGCTAGCTCAGCGCTGCAGGTGGGCCATCCATGTCAGCTTCCGTGTTAATTCATGGTCAAGCCAAGTTTATTTTTATTTGAGAGGACTGACTCGAAATCTGAAAGATTTATGCAACGAAATTGTAAAGTGGTAGATTTCCGAAATTTTTCTTCCAAAGTGGTAGTTTTATGCTAACAACTCGAAAATAGCTAGGGCAGATTTCCTTGCTTTCCAGGTTTCATAGGATTTTGCTCCGATCCTTGGCATTTAAGGATGAAAAACACAAAACTATACTTTTTCCTTCATTATTCTGTAGTTATCAAAACTGCCGCCTAAGGTATATGCATCCATGGTGTTTGCACAGATGCTGATTAACATGATCGCCTTCAACTTTGGTCATTGTATTCTATCTATCTATCTATCTATACTGTAATTTTCCTTGAGATACGTTCGTCCGCACCCTTATCGTTTCAATTTTTACGTTTCATGTTTTGCCTTCACGTGTTTGGACAATTTACATGGGTTTCCACTACAAAGCCAATAGATGGTTCGTTGTACGGAGCAGGAACATACCAGCGGTCGAGGAAATCCCCTTGTCCACAAATCTGGCCATCGGGCCGTGCCTGAATGTGCCAGCCCGTGGCCCGCGGGCTTTAGCCCGCCAGAAGCCTGGCACGGCACCTGGCAGATGGGCCCGTGCCGGCTGGGGACGTACCCGTGCCGCGGCCTCAGGCACACGTGCTGGCCCGGCACGGCCCGTTTAGCCTGCTAGCAGCGATAAATCAGAGAATATAACGCAAAGAGGAGTGGAAGGGGGTCGAACTCGCGACCCCAGCATCCCACAGCCACCGCTCAACCACCGGGCCAAGCAATCTTTGCTGTTTTAGTATGTATTCGAACTTTATTTTAGGATGTTTTGACGGTCCAGCAAAAAACATCTATCAAGCCCACGTGCTTCGCGTGCCGCGGGCTGGACCGCCAGCGTCGGTGCCATGCCCGGGCCTCAAAACCAGGCCCTCGTGCCGGCCTGGCCCAGCACAGCACGTGAGCAAGGCGGGCCGCAACGGGCCGTGCCGGGCCAGGCACGTTTAGCCCGTGCCGGGCCTATGCCGTGCCGGGCCAGCCCGTTTGCCAGATTTGCTTGTCCACTACAGGCGCAGAAAAGAGATTCTACCATACACGCTAGGTAGCATGCACAGTTTCATCCCGTTTTACTCTGAGTCAATATGTCTCCACTGCCCTCCCCTTCCTCTTGATACACTTGCGAGCTCCAACCTCACCTTCCTTTCTCCCTAGATGTTTCCGTGGTTGTCGAATTGCAGGGCGGCAATGGCGAGCTCTAGGAGAGGACTACCATGGAGTAGGGTGCCGAAAGATGCCCTTTCTGACCTCCTTTGTACAGAGCAGAACTTGGCTTTGTTAGCTCAGCTTAAGCTCAACGACAGTTTCAGTTCGTCAGTTTACTGTAGTCTGTGTCGACAACAGACTGAACTCTTACAGTTAGCTGTTTGTCTGACAGAATAAGATCGTGCGTGTGTAAATGTGACCACCACGAGTTAGTTAGAGTTTAGACCGTTTCTTTTACGTGTTAGTTAGTCTAGCTGGCATGCTTGAGCCGATCGTGGGATGGCGCGGTCAGTAGGTGCTCGAGGTGGCTGGTTTCCGGTTGTCGATTGGCAGCGTGGTCATACTGAATAAAAGGATCGAGAAATGAAAAGCTGCGATTAGTTGCACGCAGCACAAAACTCTCTGTGTTCATTGCGTCTCTCTCGTTCGTTTTGATCTTGCCTTTGTTCCACACAATCAGGGTGAGATTGGGAGAGACAGAGAAATCTGCAACCACATTTGGTATCAGAGCGAGGCTGCCGATCATGGTCGGAGCTCCTCCACCAGAACGCCACAGTGAGCGCCTGAAGGTCGCTCTCCAGGGAGGAACCTCACGTCGGCAAGGCTCACCGAGCCGCAGACGGAGGCAGTCAGGCGCGGCAACGGCGGCAAGATGGTGATCAGAGAGATCGTTCGCGAGGGTGGGGGTGGTGGCGGTAGCGCCACGTACCCCACTCTCACCAGGACCAATTACCAGGAGTGGGCCATCCTCATGAGGATCCAAGGCGCCGGCCTCTGGGAGGCCGTGGATACCGGCGACGCGACGGAGCGGGCGGAGCGCCAGGCGCTCGGCGCGATCTTGCGGTCGGTCCCGCCGGAGATGGTGCCCGCGCTTGCTGCCAAGGATGACGCGAAGGTCGCCTGGGACACGCTGAAAGCCATGCGTGTCGGCGACAGTAGCGGAAGCGCCGCCGAAGCTCCGCAGGACTTCGAGGCCGCTGTTCAAGAGCAGTGAGTCCGTCGAGGACTTTGCGCTCCGCCTCTCCAACCTTATGGCCGAGTTGCAGTCGCTTGGCGACAGCACCACAGAGCTCGACGCTGTGCGCAAGATGTTGCGTGCGGTGCCACCGCGGTACAGCCAGATGGCGTGCTCCATCGAGACGCTTCTGGACCTCAGTACCATGTCGATCGAGGAACTGAGCGGCAGGCTCGCCGCATCCGAGGGTCGTGGTGCGCCGGAGCCAGAAGATGCCGGGCGTCTGCTGCTCACTGCAGAAGAGTGGGCTGCCCGCCAACAACGTGGGCAGGGCTCATCATCGGGCTATAAGGGCGGGCCAAAACCGAAGCCAGCAGGCGGCGGCAGCGGGGAGAAGGAGAAGGGCGGTGACAACGCACCTGCTGGTGGCAGCAATGCCGCCCCACGACGCAATGGCAACTGCCGCTACTGCGGCAAGGCCGGTCATTGGGCTAAAGAGTGCAGGAAAGCACAGCGCGATCGGGAAAAGAAGAAGCAGGAGTCTGCAAACCTGATCCAGCAGGAGGACGAGCAGCAGGGTGGCCTTCTCATGGCCATCGTCGACGAGATCGTCGCACCGCAGGCCGTATTCCTCAACAAAGAAAAGGTGATTCCTGTTCCCTCCCCAGACGGTGTGTGGTTCTTTGACACAGGAGCGAGCAGCCACATGACGGGCGAGCGGCACATGTTCTCCACACTAGACGAGACCGTGCATGGCACGGTGAAGTTCGGTGATGGCTCGCTCGTGGACATCCGTGGGCGCGGCACTGTGGTCTTCCGCATCCAAGGGGGAGAATAGCGTGCGCTCGCCAATGTCTTCTACATCCCCGGCCTCAAGAGCAACATCATATCCCTGGGGCAGCTCGACTAGGGTGGATGCGCCATCGGCATCAAGTCCGGGGTCATGACCATCCTCGATACAGGCGACCGCATGCTAGCTCGTGTGAAGCGCACGGGGAGCAAGCTCTACACTGGGGTACTCACCATCGACGCCCCGGCCTGCCTCCTGACACAGGGCAGTGACGTGTCCTGGCGTTGGCACGCACGCATGGGGCATCTTCACTTCCGCGCCCTGCGCGCCATGGCGTCCAAGCATATGGCCCATGGGATGCCGTTGATTGACCACGTGGACCAGTACTGCGATGGCTGCGCACTAGGAAAACAACACCGCGCGCCATTCCCACGCGCTACGGCGTTCAGAGCTGAGCATGGGCTCGATCTGGTGCACACCGACCTCTGCGGCCCCATCACACCGGCATCGCCAAGCGGCAATCGGTACTTTCTCCTGGTTGTAGATGATCATAGCCGCTACATGTGGCTTGAGCTGCTCAAAACCAAGGATGAGGCATTCCAGAGGTTCAGGAAAGTGCAGGCGATGGCGGAAGAAGGCGAAGTGCAGGCGTTCAGTCGATCGCGGCGAGTTCAAGTTGAATTCATGAAATCGTGAGGAAAGAGGCATCAAGCACTACACCACGGCACCATACTCGCCTCAGCAAAATGGTGTTGTGGAACGGAGGAACCAGACGATCGTTGAGATGGCGCGCTGCCTGCTGAAAAGCATGGGAGTGCCGTCGTACTTCTGGGCGGAGGCAGTGAAGACAGCGGTGTATATCCTCAACAGAGCACCCACGCGCAGTTTGGATGGCGTTACGCCATATGAAGCGTGGCACCGCAAAGCCCAATGTACAAAGATTCGCGAACATTCGGTGCACAATGCATGTGAAGAAGCTCGGCCTGGCGTCACCAAACCGCCGATCGACACCGATGATCTTCGTCGGCTACGAGGAAGGCTCCAAGTGCTATCGCGCCTATGATCCAGCTACCAAGAAGGTGCAAGTGACGCGTGATGTCCTGTTCGATGAGAGCAGGCCATGGAGCTGAGACATGCCAAACGCCCATGCACGGCACACTGGACAATGTTCAAACATGGACAGTGCACGCGCGGAGCCGACCACGTTCACAGTGGTCTACACCGCTGAGGACGGTTCAGAGGAACTGGACACCGGCGGTGCTACGACACCGACGCCTACGACGCCGCCAACACCATCGCCGAGCCGCACACTTCGACGCGAGACCAGGGCGGCCACGCCTCCTACACACGACGATGCCTGTGACGCTGACTCTGGCCCCATCCGCTATCGACGCCTCTCCTGCATCCTAGATGAAACAGAAGGGGAAGCTGAACGGGATCCGTTCGGCGCCGCTCGCCGCGTAAGAGACGAGAGATGTTGCCGAGGCGCTGGGCGACACGGCCTGGAAGAAAGCCATGGATGAAGAAATGGCATCCATCCTCGACAACGACACCTGGGTGCATTGCCCACTCCCGTCGGGTCACAAGGCCATTGGGCTTCGGTGGGTGTACAAGGTCAAGCGCGACGCCAACGGCAACGTGGTCAAGCACAAGGCGCGCCTCGTCGCAAAAGGATATGCGCAGCGGCAAGGCGTGGACTTCGAGGAAGTTTTCGCGCCAGTGGCTCGCATGGAGATGGTGCGGCTGCTTCTGGCACTTGCAGCGCACTCGAGCTGGGAGGTGCATCACATGGACGTGAAGTCGGCCATTCTCAATGGGGATCTATGTGAGGAGGTGTACGTTGCACAACCGCCGGGGTACATCATCACCGGCAAGGAGCAGCAAGTCTTGAAGCTTCAGAAAGCGCTATACGGTCTGCGTCAGGCGCCGCGTGCGTGGTATGCCAAACTGGATGATACACTCGGGAAGCTGGGATTCACACGAAGCCCACTTGAGCACGCAGCAGCGCACGCGACAAAGACCTCGCTTTCTCTGGTAGGGGTCTATGTTGATGACCGATCATCACAGGGACTAATCACCACGCAATTGAGGAATTCAAACTGCAGATGAAGAAGCTTTTCGAATGAGCGACCTTGACCATCGAGCTACTACTTGGACATAGAGGTGTCACAAACAGAGGAGGGAATCACTCTCTGTCAGAGAAGCTATGCAGCCAAGATCTTGGAGATGGCTGGACTCAGCAGCTGTAACAGCTGTAGCACGCCAATGGAGTGTCGACTCAAGCTGGTCAAAGATGATGGTGAAACAGCGACACAACCCTCTATCGCAGCATAATTGGGAGCCTCGGTACCCCGAACAGCAGCCGACATCGCACACGCTGGTCGGCATTGTCAAGAGTTTATGGAGAAGCCAAGCACATCTCATCGGGCAGCTGTCAAGCAAATACTACGGTACATACAAGGTACATTTGAGTTATGGTCGTCACTATCGTGACCGCCATGGCAAGCCAGTTCTAACAGGATACAGTGACAGTGATCACGCGGGAGATACTGGTGATCGCAAGAGCACCTCCGGACAGGCGTTCTTCCTAGGTGACAACATTGTTACCTGGACTTCACAGAAGCAGAAGATTGTGGCTATTAGCTCGTGTGAAGCAGAATATGTGGCAGCGGCTGCTGCGACCTGTCAAGGGGTGTGGCTGAGTCGGTTGCTCGGTGAAATGCAAGGTCAGAGAGCCGAGAAGTTCAGGCTTCTGGTAGACAACATGTCAGCGATAGCTCTGGCCAAGAACCCTGTCCATCATGACAGGAGCAAACACATAGATGTGAAATTTCATTTCATCCGCGAAGCAATGGAGGCGGGAGAAGTGGAGATCATTCATGTGGGGACTCAAGAACAGCTTGCTGATCTGCTGACCAAGGCTCTTGGGCGTGTTCGATTCATTGAACTTCGTCAGAAGCTAGGTGTTGTGAAGATTAGCAAGCCAAGTTGAGCTTAGGAGGGGGAATTGTTAGCTCAGCTTAAGCTCAACGATTTCAGTTCGGGCCATCAGAATCTCAGGTCGACAACAGATCGAACTCTACGCTTAGTCGCTGTTTGTCCGAGAATAAGATCGTATGCGTGTGCCCTGTGACCACCACGAGTTAGTTAGAGTTTAGACCGCTTCTTTCCGTGTTAGTTAGTCTAGCTGGCATGCTTGAGCCGATCGTGGGATGGCGCGGTCAAGAGGTGCTCGAGGTGGCTGGTTTTCCGGTTGTCGCTGGCAACGTGGTCATACTGAATAAAAGGATCAAGAACAGAAAAGCTGCAGTTAGTTGCACGCAGCACAAAACTCTCTGTGTTCATTGCGTCTCTCTCGTTCGTTTTGATCTTGCCTTTGTTCCACACAATCAGGGTGAGATTGGGAGAGACAGAGAAATCTGCAACCACAGGCTTCCACCCACATCTGGCGGCCACCACATCGATCTCTGGTCACAGGCGACTTCCACCTCCTCTGACCGGAGGAACGGAACATTGGCGGACCCAAACTTCCCCGCGTCAAGCTCCAGGTCCTCCCATGACCAAATCCTCGTCCTAAGTTGCTTCGCTGATTGGGGTGTCCAAGGCGACTATTGACACCACAGGCCGGTCACGTGCTCCTTCCATCGATGCCCGCCTGGCCCACCTGGGACGGTCCCTACCTAGGAGAGAGGCGAAGGGAGGAGAGGTTAGGAAGGGAGTACAAGCAGTGTTGTTGCTAGGGTTGCAGGGACGGGAGGGAAGGCTAATCTGGGCGGTGGAGGGCAATGACGCGGTGGAGGAAGAGATGTGGGGCGGCAGTGTGCAGGGCTCTCATAGGAGGAAGGAGAGGGGATCGGCGCCAAACTAAATTTGGAATCTAACTTTCCCTTCAATGTCCGAATATCTCTTATAGGTGGTTGTCATGAAACACATGTTTCCAAGAAGGAGAGGGGATCGAAGGCCACGGGTTAGTGTCCAAGAGTACGCGATTGAATAGAGTAGCTACCGGAAACATGTGTTTCATGACCCGTAATCTGATATCTCAAGAAACAAACACTTGCGAAATAGGTGTCTAAGGTTTGAGTTAACCTAATGTAGCAATGTGACACTAACCGTGAGAAGATTGAGCGGATGATCGGTTCTAACAATGTTTACAAAAGGTTAGAGCATCTCTAGAGATACCTTAAACGCTTCATAAACCACTTTTGCAATACGAAAATCATCGCCACGTAACAAGTACCGTATCAAGAACTGCATATTCGATAGATAAAGCTTGGCGCAGATCAATCTCAGGTTCATACATAGTGGATAGTTTGACCTTTTATATATCAACAGATTACACAACAACACGATGCCATTGTGGCATCGATGCAAACAATAGAGTGTTCCTACCCCTACCGGCGGTACTAGTCACCGGAGCTAGCTCCCACGGCGTCGCGCCTACTTGCTGAAGTTGTTGGCTGAGTCAGAGTAGTTTACGACGAAGAAGCCGATGTGCGCCTGGTGCTACTGAGCAGGCATCACACGTAGAGCTGCATCGCCGCCATCTACAGCGGTGACGCTGGGCGTCCCACACATCGGAAAGCGCGCTCATCGAATTCCTCCGTGAGCGCTGGGAAATCTTCGACTGGTGTCCTGCGGACATGCCAGGAGTTTCCAGAGAATTCGCCGAGCACGCACTCAACGTCTTTCCAGACACCAAGCCCGTCAAGCAGTCCATCCAAAGACTGTCCGAACCATGGGCCGAAGCCATCGGGAAGGAAATAAACAGATTACTCGCCGCAGACTTCATCAGGGAGATCAAAGAAAGCAAGTGGCTCGCAAATACAGTGATGGTTTCCAAGAAGGACACGGATATCCTGCGGATGTGCGTGGACTTCACGTCACTGAACAAGCACTTCCCAAAGGACCACTTCCCTCTTCCTCGGATCGACCAGATCATCGATTCGACCACGGTATGTGAGAAACTCTCCTTCCTCGACGCCTACTCAGGCTACAACCAGATTCGACTCAAGGTCGAAGATCAAGAAAAAACGGCGTTTATTACACCGTTCGGAGTGTTCTGCTACAACACAATGCCCTTCGGGCTAAAGAACGCAGGTGCCACGTACCAGCGATGCATGCAGGCATGCCTCAAGGACCAGATCGGTCTCAACGTTCAAGTCTATGTCGACGACATAGTCATCAAAACCAGGGAGGCAAGAACACTCATCGATGATCTCCGTGAGACGTTCGATAACCTCAATCGCTACAGGATCAAGCTCAACCCCAAAAAGTGCGCCTTCGGCGTCCCATCGGGTCAGCTGCTTGGGTACTTCATCTCTCAGTGAGGGATCGAGGCGAACCCGAAGAAAATCAGGGCCATCATGGCGATGGAGAAGCCGAAAAACCTCAAGGGTGTCCAGCAGCTCGCAGGACGAATAGCGGCGTTGAGATTCATCACCGCGCGTAGAAGGCCCGCCATTCTACCATTGCTACGCAAGGCGATAGATTCGAGTGGACGCCTGCCGACGATGCGCTCAAAAGCCTCAAACGGCCTCCACCTCGCCTGCTTTGGTCACGCCTAAGCGAGCCTCTGTCATTTGTACATAGCAGCCACACACCGTGTGGTCAAGACCGTGCTAGTGGTTGAACGACCGAAGAAGGCAAGACCCATGGGGTCCAACGCCCAATATACTACCTCCGAGGTAATCGACGCCAAAGCAGAGGTACCCTCACCGTAAACTTGCCACGGCGTGTTCATGACGGCTCGACGGTGAGCCATTATTTCCGTGAGCACCAGTGATGGTCGTCAATGAAGCACCCCGAACAAAGATCTGAATAACCCAGAGGCCACAGGACGCGTGGCCCTATGGGGCATCGAGCTGTCACCCCTAGACATCGTCTACGGGAAGCGACTTGCAATCAAGTCTCAAGTCCTCCCGGACTTCCTTGTACACTGTATGGAGCTGCAGCTGCCAGACACCCCAGACATGTCGCAATCATGGACGATGCACTTCGACAGCTCCAAGCGTGAATCTAGAGCAGGATTCGGGGTGATATTGACCTCCCCGCAGGGCGACCAGATGAAGTACGTCCTTCAGATGAAATTCCGAGCTTCCAACAACGAGGCCGAATACAAAGCCCTCATCCACGACATGAGGATGGCAAAGATCTGCGGCGCAACGCGCCTGGTCATCTACGGTGACTCCAACCTCGTCGCCGGCCAGACGATGAACGAGTGCGACCTTACGCCGAAAACATGATCGGCATCGCTGCCTACAACGACTCCGAATGAGAATTCGACGGCTGCGAGCTTCGGCACGTTGGAAGAGAAAGCAACGAGGAGGCCGATAGACTCGCCAACATCGGCTCCACCTGCGCAAAGGTGCCACCAGATGTGTTCCTCGAACATATCTGCGTGCCATCCATCAAGCGGAAATTCCCCAAGGGATCACCCAAAGAAGCAGAACACTTGGGGGCTGCGCTGCCCGAAGGACACGAAGGACCCGAGAAACTGGACACAGAGGTCGCTATGGTTAACCTGATGCAGGTCATGGCAGTCTAAGAAACTTGGACACGACATTCCGATTTGATAGACGGAGAACCCGATAGCCCGACTGCATTCCGTGCATATCTCGCCAAAAAATCCTTCACCATCATCAATGTCGAGCTGTACAAGCGCAGTATTACGGGTGCACTACAAAGGTGTGTCACCATCGGTGACGGGAAAACCATCCTCCAAGACATCCACGAGGGCATCTGCGGCCATCACGCAGGCAGCCGCTCCCTTGTCGCCAAAGCTCTACGAGCTGGATTCTACTGGCCAACGGCCATGAGCGATGCAAAGGACATCGTCCGAAGATGCAACGGGTGTCAGAGGTTCGGCGACAAACTGCACGCACCCGGGTCAGAGCTCAGACCCATACCTATAGCCTGACCCTTTGCTCAACGGGGCCTCGACATGATCGGCAAACTGCCAAAGTCCTCGAAAGGGGGGAACGTCTACCTCCTGGTCACAGTCGATAAATTCACCAAGTGGGTCAAAGCCATGCCGGTTACCAACCAAAAGGGTAAGACAGCCGTCAAATTCTTCGAATCCATTGTCTACAGGTTCGGCGTACCGCACAGCATCATTACCGACAATGGATCGAACTTCATATCCAAAGAATTCCAAGACTTCTGCGAAGGCCTCGGGATCAACATCACATACGCCTCAGTGGCTCACCCGTAAACAAATGGGCAGGTCGAAAAGGCCAACGGCCTAATCGGCGCTGGCATCAAGAAGCGCCTCATGAGCCCACTCGAACGAAAGGCCGGAGCCTGGACGGAAGAGCTGCCATCCGTCCTATGGAGTTTGCGCACCACGCCAAACAGCTCCACTGGCTCCACACCGTTCTTCACGGTGCAGCCAAGCCGCACTACCACCAAGTACGCCACCAGCCCCTGGTCGCCGCCATAGGCCGAATCCACGGCTGCACTCGAAGACGCCGTCGACACACTCGACGAGGCAAGAAACGTCGCAGCAGCTTGATCAGCGGTGTACCAGCAGAGTCTCCGCAACTACCACAGCCGCCGGCTGCGCCCAAGGTCCTTCGTCGAAGGAGACCTCGTTTTGCGACTCAAGCAAGAGCGACCGAAGAAATTCGAGTCACCATGGGAAGGGCCCTACATCATCACTGAAGTCATCCCAGGTGACGCCTACCGCCTCGAGCACGTGGAGTCTAGAGTCGCATACTCCAACCCATGGAACATCGCACACTTGCGATGATTCTACCCCTAGATATCCACCCCTTTACTTTTAATAAGGCTATTCAGCCAAGGCTACTCAGCCAAACAATATACTTCCTCCATTACGATATAAATAAAGCTAAGTGTCTCGCCCCAAAATTTCGTTTTACTATTTACTACATGCTACAAACGCACTCGGGGGCTCCCCCACCTCACGACTCATCGACTGAGGATAACACGTGTATACTTGAGTAGCTGATCGCGTCAGGCTAACGAAAAGGACACGTACGCAAACAAAGCACTACGTGCTCAAACAAAAACTGCATCTTCATAACAAAAGGGCAAAAACACGTCCAGACAAATACATACAAATTTTACATCTATCTCTTTTACAGATACTACCTATTCTGAAGAATAACTTGAGCACGCTGCTCAAACAAATCTACGACCTATTCGGTATACTGCCTTACAGCCGCATAATGTGGACGCATATCCCACTCACCACCATACGGCCGAAGAGGTGGCCCAGCCGCTACAGCAGACAAATCTACATCAGGACGGTGCAGCCTCACAAGGGACAAAGCAGCCTTCACTCCTGCGACGAGCTGTTGCCGCACCAGCTCCTTGACATTATTCACGCTCCAAAACTTCGACAGAAGACCAGCAAGGCTTGTTGGCACGGCATCCAATGGAAACATGACATGCAGCACCGACGCAAGCGACGCCTGCACCTGACGAAGCACCCGCGAAACTTGGTGCACACGATCCAGCACCGTCGCCAGCACCATAGCACAGTCAAGATCCATCCAGAAGAACCCGCCAGCTTCCATGTCTTGTTGAGTCAAGCAATTGACCCGAACAGCGACACGCTCTTTCTCCTCCCCCGGAGCAAGGTTAGCACCTGCGATACTCGCAACAAAATAAGACGCAAGGCCAACAGGCGCATCCGAAAAACTGAGCTGCAGCACGAAACAAAGAATAACTTACATTGAAGCTGCTCAGACAGTCGAAGCAGTTCGTTCCGCCATCAAGTACTCCTCTCTGGCTGCACCACGATCTGCCTTGGACTTCCAAACGTAGGCGTGACCACGCACCCCAAGCAACTTCTTCTCAAGACTACGAACACGGTCCCGAAGAAACGCAAGTTGTGATGGATCATCCAAATATGGCCGCAGCCGCGCTGCAGGCAAGGTGTCAATGGGATCATCACCTGAAGGAACCTAGAGCAGCAGAAAAGAAAAGGACATAAACACCCAGATGGAGAAGAGCACAACTCAACAAAATTCATTAAGCAGATAAAGACCACTACGTGGCACTGTGATTTTGTTCCTCAACATAATTACAGCAAAAGAAGATTACAAACTATCCTACAGCTACAATGCCTAAGACGTGGCACCCTGAGTAGCCTCGGAGCCGGATTGCCTCGCCTTGGCTTCCCCCTGCTGCCATAGCACATACTCGGCCAGCAGATCAATGAGCTTTGGCCCATATCGCTTGCAGCGAGAAGAATAGGTATCAAAGGCTACCTCGGATCCATCCGCGATCGTCGGCATCCGGGAGGTGATCTGGGGAAGGTCCAGCTCCGCTCCAGCCGCCAAGGCCATCGCCAGCCCGACGGACGCCGATGTTCTTCGCGCTTGTATGCCGCAGCGCCGTCGACAATGCTTCCGCTAGGGCGTCAACATCATCAAGGGCCGCGCCCTTGGGGACAAGCTCCATGTAGAAGCGGCCCAGGACCTCCTTGGCCTTGGCAAGTGAGCTGATGACGGTGCTGCAGCGATCTTCGACCGCTGCAGTAGCATCATCTAGAGCACTCCCGTGCTCCAGAGCACCGCGATCAAACTCGATGCCCGCGACATCTGAGACAATAAAGATAAGCAATGAGCAAAAACTCCGCATAAGAAAGACAAGAAAGTGCAAGCGAAGATACTCACCCGAAACATCCTTGGCAGCCGTCATGAGCTTGCCAGCCACCTCTCTTTCACGCCGCAGGCAGCGTGGCAAGCTGCCTCATGTCTGTGGCCTCCTGCTGCAGCGCCTAGCCTCGGCCGCAGTAGCCAGCTCCAGCTCGAGGCGCTCCTTCGCACCAAGGGCGACCTCGGCCTTCTTCTCCGCTTGACCGAGGCTCTTCTTGAGAGCATCAATCTCACGGAGGGAAGTGTTATGCTCCTCTGCACCCAAATAACACAAGCGTCAGACAACAGGACAAGAATGCATGAAGAAGCAAACATCAAAGGCATAACAATACCTTGAAGCTGCTTGAGGCTAGCCTCCAGCAGCAGGTGCTCCTGCACCAGTCGCCTAGCATCCTGCACAAAAGGCTGTAGGGAGAAGACCTACCAGTCAGAAAAAGGACTCGGGGGCTACTCCCATAGGGAGCGCTGGTCGCACACCCTATGAATTCTTCGACTGCGATCTTTCGGATCAGCACGCAAAAACTTTTCGGCAACTCTGCCCTAATTAACGCTAAGTGAGTAACATCCTCCTTGGCCACCCGAAACACCTCCGCGGTGATAAAATTTCGGATGCTGTGTCTGCGACGCAAAGATAAGACCTACAGATACCATCTGATGGCCTGGCAACGCACATGACTGCGCTCTGCTAGTAATAATCCGTGCCAGCAGGCACGATGAAAATCCTGACATACGTGTTGGGTACATCAATTAAATTCACTGGGATTCCACTCCTGTAAGTCCTCCGCGGCCTGAGTCAAATTACGCTAGCATATGTTCCTGGTTCGAGTTGAGGGACTCGAACCTGAAGAAGATCGTGTTGTTTCGTCCTAAGACAGTTAACTGACCCTGATCCGTCGGGTGAGTTAGACACACGCATCAACAATCCCTACACACCTACTATTGAAACACATAGTTGCACCCGAAGGATTGAAGAGTCTCACCGACCCACGATTCGATCAACACTGGGGACTCGACATGGTTATACCCCACGGTACATGATCTTAGCATACTGGTCCAGCCAAGGAAGGCCCACGGAAATCATCGTCGGCCCATGAAGATTTTTCGTGGCCAAGGTCCACGCCGGATCCTTGGAGAGCAAGACTAGATTAGATAGGAAATTCAAAGGGTAAAACCCTAGAACTCAGAACCACTAGGTCTATGCCCGGGACCTGCTGAGTCTATATAAAGGCTAGGAGGCACGACCTAGATCTCTCCTCATACTCAAGATACACACCTCCACGCCATTGCATCTCAAGACCCCTTGTAACCTTCGGTTCCGCCATAATCAAGAGCAGACAAGCAGGAGTAGGGTTTTTCCTCCGGGGGCCTGAACCTGGGTAAACCTTGTGTCCCCGTGTTGCTTGTTTGCTAACCGTTCCACGATCTCCAGCATCCCCATCTTCTCCAAAACCCAAGTCCATAACAATGGGCATTGATGAGATTAAACCTCGTCAATCGTCCCGAGCGAATTAAACTTTGCCTCGCGGACATCGTCGTCCTCTGTGACCGTGTCGTCCAGTCCTCGTCGTCGGAGTCAATGATGACGGGCACCACGCACAGTGGAGAGGACATGCGCGCGGGCGTGGCAGGCGGAGCTCGGACGGCAGGCACCGGAGAGCTACAACTTGTAGAGAAGAATGCTCAGTGCATAAGAGCAACTCCAAGAGACGCTGGAAAATTTGGCGCTGAAAAATGGTTTTGTTGCGCATTGGATCCAGTTTTGTAGCGCGAAACAGGCAACGTTGTTAGGGTCTAAATGCTCAAATCCACTCAATCACTCACAGCTACATGAATTCACTAGGTAAACTGAAGAAAAAAGCATGAAGAGTAAGGGAGAACAGAGCCAAGATGGGAGAGGAAGCCGCCGCCGTTTCTTGCCGTGATCCACTGGATGCCTTGATCGTTGTCTCCTGCCATGTATAAGTAGCGTTGATGGTCGACGGCGGGCCAGGCCCATGAGGCCGGCCCAGGTAGTATCGGTAGGGCTCCTAACATCCCTCCCTCCTTGAAACTCGGCTTAACCCCAAGCCGACGCTGCTGCCATTGCTGACTACGTCCATTGATTTGATCGCATGTAGCTGCATCTCCGGGATCCCCTGGCAATCTGAGCTCCTTGTGTCGGCCCAAAGCTCGTATACGCCTCCCTCCTTGAAAGCCTTCTTGTACCCAAGTCATTGTTGTACATCCAACATATGCCAATAGAAAATATCCAAGACCCTGAACTGTGTTGCGAGCAGATCCTGAGTGAAATTTAATTGCTGATTGGTACCAATTGTACAAGCTCAAACCAAAGCGCCCATCCAACCATGTGCAAAATACGACATATTTCCAATGTGTAGAGTCATGTATCATGAGGTATATTTGGCAGCATATATCAAGAATATGCTGGCTGGTGAAACTATGCTCAGAGAGCTGCCATTGAGAAACATACGTGGACGAGAGAACTATTAACTGTGTGTATGCTGATGGTGTTAAGACAATGCCTGGATCCCAGATCCTCTGAAGCTGTATACTGAAGTACCGTGGACTTCCATTAGCATATTTGTTAGTAATAATAATCTCGATAGGACACGGAACGGTGTCGTGTGCGTGTGTGTTTCGAGTAGGACTAGTAGTCCAACACCTATTCGTATTGACGTTGCGTCTTGCCGGGTATATATACACCCATATAGTAGCCTTGTAAGACAACTGTGAGATTCAATACAAACAACAGGACCGAGAGGGCCCTGTAGCCATCAACATTGTTTTTCCCGTACGTACTCGTGTGAGTTGAGAGAGCTAGTTCTTTTGATCAGGCTAGATAGCTATCTTGCTGATCGTTGTTAGCTAGTTCTTATACGTGCGCGCAACTCGTCGGAATACTTTGTCGTCGTTACGCCGGACTGCACTCGGCGTTTGGGGCTGGGCCAACAATTGGTATCAGAGCCTCGCGGAGGATCTCCTAGTAACGGGAGGTCATGGCGGACAAGGAGCTAGGCGAGTACTCCGGTGCGGCTGCGGGTGCATCGGTGTCATCGCAGTACCCGCGGTATGATCGCGGCAACTACACGACGTGGGCGAAACAGATGGAGTGGGCCATGGAGGGCAACATCCGGGAGGCTGTCGATCCCGGCGACGAAGTTCAAGAAGGGCGCTACAAGTACCGCAGGACCGACAGCACTCACGGCCATCGGCTCCGTGGTGCCGGCGGACGTGATGCAGCACGATCTCGAAGGATTCTGCAAAGGCGCGTGGAGACACTCAAGACGTTGAATCTTGGGCACGGGCGTCAGGCGACCTACAAACTTTGCGAAGAAGAACGAGAAACTGGACATGGAAGGAGATGAGACGCTGGACGCTTTTGCCTCGATGGAAGCCACAATTGTCAACGGGATTCGCGCAAGAAGGTGAGAAGCTGGAAGATATCTCGCCGAATGCGTGTCGTTTCCTTCGCGCGGCGCCGCCGCGGTACATATCTGTGGTGTCGGCAATCGAGCAATGCGTTGATCTCACCACCCTCACGATGGATGACCTGGTTGGACGGTTCAAGGCGCATGACGAGCGGATGAAGATCACCTACGGCGACACGAATCAAGATGAGCACCTCATGCTTACACGTGCCCAGTGGCAGGCAATGGTCGCCAAGGAGAGGAGCGATAAGGCATCTGGCAGTGGCGATGGTTCGGTCCCGGCGAAGAAGTCGGACAGCAAGCCGAAGAAGCCAAAGAAGAAATTCGACAAGAAGAATCTTCGCTGCCATAAGTGCAATCAGCTCGGGCACTTCAAATCGGAGTGTCCTAACCGTTCAAAGGAGAAGGCTCTCATGGCGAAGGAAGGAGATGATGGACCGATGATGCTCATGCTCGAAGCTTGCGAGTTAATGACCACCAAGGAATCAACTCCTCAGGAGTCCGCTACGGAGATCGCCACGCCGTGGAAGAGAAGGTCTTCCGCGGAGGATGCAGAGCTCACGACGTTTGGTACCTCGACACAGGCGCTAGCAACCACATGATCGGCGACAAGGCTCGGTTTCGAGTTGAACCTCACGTTGGAGGCTCCGCTCGATTCGGGCGATGGGTCGAAGGAGATTGCGTGACGAGGCACCGCCCTGTTTGAGTTGAAGGATGGAGGTCACAAGGTACTCACTAACGGTACTATATTCCCAAGCTTAAGACCAACATTATCGGCCTTGGTCAGCCATGGAGCGTGGATGCAAGATCGTGTTGGAGGACGAGTTTCTGTGGGGATATGACCGCCAAAGGCAGCTCATAATGAAGGTGAAGAGGTCGAAGAATAGACTCTGCATCCTCAATCTCAATCGGGCGGATCCAGTATGTTTGATGACAAGCATGGAAGACTCGGCGTGGAAGTGGCATGCTCGCTACGGACATCTAAATTTCCAAGCTCTACGACAACTTGGACAGAAGGAGATGGTACGTGGCTTACCGTGTGTTGATCATGTTGAGCAGGTGTGCGACGGTTGTCTCATTGGGAAGCAAAGGCGAGCCCCGTTTCCAAGGGAGGGACAATATCGAGCAAGTAAGGTTCTTGAGTTGGTGCATGGAGACTTATGCGGACCAATCACGGCGACCCCGGGAACAAGTACTTTTGCTCATCGTCGACGACTTGAGGGTACATGTGGGTTGTCTGCTGAAGAGTAAGGATCAAGCTTTGCAAGCGTTCAGGATTGTGAAGATGGCACCGAGGTGGAGTCCGAGGCAAAGTTGAAGGCCCTCTGACCGATCGGGTGGGGAGTTCAAATCCAATGAATTCAAGAAGTTTTGAAGCTCATGGGATCCGGCATCTCACCGCACCATATTCACCGCAGCAAAACGGTGTTGTGGAAATAAGGAACCAAACTGGTGGCCATGGCACGCAGCATGATGAAGAGCAAAGGCATGCTGCAGGTTTTGAGGTGAGGCGCTTAGTACAGCTGTCTTTGTTTTAACAGGCACCAACTAAGAGTGTAGTTGGTATGACGCCGTCTGAAGCATGGTACGGGCGCAAGCCCTCGGTTGATCATCTTCGCACTTAAAGTGCGTGGCGCATGTGAAGACGGTGACCGGGCATACTAGCAAGTTGGCGGATCAAGTACTCCAATGGTCATGATCGGCTATGAATACAGTTCGAAGGCGTATCGCGCGTACAATCCAGTGAAAAAACAGGTGGTGGTGACACGCGACGTCATCTTCGAGGAGGAGAAATCATGGAATTGGGGCTCTGCGGAACCGGTACAATAAATTTCTGATGAAATATTTACTGTAGTCTATAGTGATTCGCATGCAGATGATCAAGAAACGGCGCCCGTGGCTACGGATTTAGGCGCTAGTTCGAAGATGGAAGTCCGGTGAGCAGAAAGCGGCCTACGCTGGAGAGGTATCTCCGCGTGGGAGTCCCGCACGCAGCAGCTCACGCGCCGCACTGGAGGCTCGGCGTCGCCATCCAGTCCACGCAGACGAGCCCTGGCGCAAGTGGCCCATCAGCTGCACACCCCATCCAGAGGGACTAGCGGCAGTCCAGAAGTGGACACGGGCGACGATGTCACGTCGCCAACATGCAGTACACCGACAGAAACTGCAGGAAATTCAGTAGACGCTGAAACAAGTACTACATCAGCTTCCACGTCTCCTCCAAGTGCACGGGAAGAAAGGATACGGCCACCTACTCCAAAAAAATTACGAAGTGTCGAGTTGTATCCGCCGGAGACCCTTCGTACAGAGCGTGCGCGAGGGAGAGGACAAGGTCGGTGTTTACTCACCGAGGAGCCGACGAAATTCGAGGATGCTAATACGGAGGAGTGTTGGCGTCGGGCTATGGATGAGGAGTTGGGGTCGATCCGCGACAACGATACATGGGAGCTTGTCGATCTACCCAACAATCACAAGGCCATAGGACTCAAGTGGGTGTACAAGATCAAGAAGGATGCCGAAGGGAAGTTGGTGAAACACAAAGCTCGGCTAGTGGCCAAGGGATACGTGCAAGAGCAAGGTGTGGATTTCGAAGAAGTGTTTGCTCCCGTTGCAAGGATGGAATCGGTGAGATTACTTATCGCTCTCGCAGCTCAAGAATCTTGAAAATTGCATCACATGGATGTGAAATCACTGTAGACTACAGTAAATATTTCATCAGAAATTGATTGTACCGGTTCCGCAGAGCCCCAATTCCATGATTTTCCGCCGGCACCACGGAGCCGATGGCCGTGAGTGCCTGTCGGTCATTGTGCAAGAATCCGGTGCATCATGACAGGAGTAAGCACATTGATACGAAGTATCACTACATACGGCAGTGTGTAGAGGAGAGCAAGATTGAAGTCAACTATGTTTGCACCAATGATCAGCTTGCGGATATCCTAACTAAATCTTTGGGACGAGTGAAGTTTGCGGAGATGCGAGGAAGGATCGGCGTCCAAGCTGTGAAGATGGGCACATCGTGCTTAGGGGGATGATTGTTAGTAATAATAATCCCGATAGGACACGGAACGGTGTCGTGTGCGTGTGTGTTCCGAGTAGGACTAGTAGTCCAACACCTATTCGTATTGACGTTGCGTCTTGCCGGGTATATATACACCCATATAGTAGTCTTGTAAGACAACTGTGAGATTCAATACAAACAACAGGACCGAGAGGGCCCTGTAGCCATCAACATTGTTTTTCCCGTACGTACTCGTGTGAGTTGAGAGAGCTAGTTCTTTTGATCAGGCTAGATAATTATCTTGCTGATCGTTGTTAGCTGGTTCTTATACGTGCGCGCAACTCATCGGAATACTTTGTCGTCGTCACGCCGGACTGCACTCGGCGTTTGGGGCTGGGCCAACAATATTGAGTAGTCCACTTTTTTTGATAATTATGTAGTGCAAGCGTGCAGCCTCCAAGATCCCATGACCACTGTGTGTTCTTAACATGATGCCACATTAAGAGAAGAGCAATAGAGAGCTCGTGGAAATTACTGCCTTGTTCATTGAGTAATTCCATTAACTGATTTGACCATATCAGCATGATAGTTGTTCTAACTTGACTCCAAAGTTCAAAACCAATGCCAGCAGTGCCCTCTAGAAATGCTAGAATCAGAGTTCCAAGAGATCCCATACTCTTGTTGTGGTTCATGTCATCTAGAAGAGAATATGCCTTTGTTGGCCTCAATCTCTGCAGCCGCAGTCTGTCCGGACTTGACACTGGATCAGAATGAAAGCCTGTTTCCTTGGAAGATAAATCAGTAAAGCTATCCACTGAGAACTGTGGCAATGTTACGTGAACACCAAGAATCAAGGAACCCAACCAACTGTGATGATTCATAAGAAAAACACGAGTGGCTTCAGGTGGTTTGCATTCAGTCAGGAGCCGGTTACAACTAATGCACCAATCTGCTTGATCAGAAGTCCACAAAAATAGCCACCAATTTGTTCTCGCACATGTGATCTAAGAGCAAGCAGGTTGGTTTCTGAATTTAGTGTCATCACTTCCCAATGTGGACACACTTTTCCTTCCTCAACATAGGTGTCGACTTGGTTCAGAATGGGTACCCATGGGGTCTTTGGCTGTAAGAATAAGGACCAATAATTCCCATGTTGCGTAAATAACTGGTGCATCTGAGATCCTTCCAGCCGCAACTTCATTTGATGTAACTGTCTAGCACGTTTCAGTCTTGAAGATGCCCATGAATTCAGATGACCGCAGTTCACCGTTGCCATATTTGCTGAGAGGAATGTTTCGAAAATATTTCTTTGGCAGTAGTATCCTAGAGAACACGCATGGCAATTGAGCAACAATGTTGATAGCTGATGTTCTACCATGCTGATAAGAACAATTTTATGACTGCTTGCCAGTACACTATAATGATGGTAGGCGCTGCTTTCACTCCATATAGCTTCCTCCCATTCTGCAAATGGCTTTTTCAGAAGAAAATTCAACACATTCAAGTTCCCACAAAGATAAGTAAACTGCTCCTCTTGATCACTTGTTCCCAAACACATGTAATGGCACAATTCTGACTCACTGTAGCAGCCAACAGAGTTGATTGCAAATACATAGGTAGAGGTGGATGCCATGGTTGCCACTGTACCTTGTCATGCTGAAACTCGGACATCAAGTACACAAGAACCAGCTGGGGTGGCGGCCAGGATGGTCGCTGGTCTTCTCCTGTGTCCTCACAGTTGGTCTTGACCATACGCTGGGTGATGTCGACAACACCCATGTCAAGGCATCGGGTCGAGCACTTGGCGGGCACTAGCATGCCTAGAACGAGGGCAATGAACGGCTTCAGAGATTGGGTGGTCGTGACCTTCTGAAGTGTGGGAGCGGTATAGGCTGAGGCATAGTTGCCGGCGAACCGGATCGCCCGGATCGAGGAACGGGATCGGGGAACGAGGTTCAACATGCCAGCGAACAAGGATCGGTCAGGGGTACACATCTCTGGTACGCTAATGACGATCCCGGGTCGCGATCCACTCTGGTTTGGGTCGATGACCCCGGATCGATAGAGTGGGTCGTGGTACGCGATCCTAAAACTTCTGGGTCGATGCATAATACGATAACTTAGAAATTTAGACTTTAACACATAAGTTCAGAACTTTAGGCTAGAAGTGTATCAAGTTGACAGCCACAGTACATAGAAAAATATATGGCTAATGCATAATATTGGAAAAGCTAAGCAAGCTGTGAACTTCAGAGTTCAGAATTCAGATCATATACTTCAGATCATTGACCTCCACGCTCCAGTACTCCAGTAAAGTAGTTATCCAATCTCCAATATCCTTCACGTACTTCTTGTACCTACGAGAAAAGAAATTAAGCGTCAATGTTTCAGCAAAGACACAAACATGTTTAGTAAACAAAAGTAGATAGCAATACCATTCATTTCTTAGTCTTAGTGATCTTGCGTTTCTTTGTAGCTGGTGTTTCTTCATCCACATCCACAGTTGGTTCATCATCACAAAAATCTCCTTCCAAATACTTCCAGCGGAGCTCTTCAAGTTTGAGGCTTGATTCCTCTAGTGATGAATTAGCAGGATCCATATCCCACCTGCAATGCGGCCCAGTTTTGTAGCTTTCACAAAACCTTGAAATTAAGCGTATGTTTGCATGGATATAGACGAGCTTATCTGCTGTTTTTGTGTTCAGTC
Source organism: Avena longiglumis (assembly GCA_030063025.1). NCBI lineage: Eukaryota > Viridiplantae > Streptophyta > Magnoliopsida > Poales > Poaceae > Avena > Avena longiglumis. Next base: position 22,071,942 of record CP125974.1, read on the forward strand.
TGTTCCTCTTCACACTATGAATAAAAGAGTATGTACTCCAGTTTCTCTCAGCCGATGAGCTACTGATAGGCTGGGACAAAACCTTTTTTGCCACCTCGGCCAACTCTGGAGTTTCTCCACCATAACTGAACCACCAATCTATGGGACTCATCGTGACTGCATCTAGTTGCACTTGAGGTAACGCAAACAACCCCTTCTTCATGACAAATTGATTCAACTGAGAACGCAGAAGGTTCTGCTCTGCTGCATCTTCTGATATTTTATCAAAAGCTTCAATAACAGCAATCATAACCTCTTTATCCTGATTTGGAGCCTTTCTTGCAATGCCCCCGGGTGCATTTGTTGCAAGGTATTGGAGATCATAATATTTAGGGCAAAGGGCAAAAGCTAAGCAATGGAATGTCCAGTTCATCTTACCCCAACGCTCAAGAATTATATCCAATACCGTGTCAAGATCTCCGTTGTGAGGGTTATCTTTTTTCCTCAGCACGTCCTTGATCTCTCCAACCATTGTGTCCATCTTCTCATATATTTCAGCAACCTTGGAGCCTTCCCCGTCTCCGAATTTGATGAGCAAATACAACGGCTTTGTGATTGAAAGGATGACATCAATCTCATCCCAAAAAACATCATCATTGATTGTTCTGGTAATCAGGTCTGCTGTTGTTCTGGCATGTTGATCGCCAGTCCTTGCCCAGTCTTTCCACTGTATAGTTGCCACTGTCGTAGCAAGTGCCTCCCTGCAATCCTTGAGCCTCTTTAGTAAAATGTAGTGTGATGCAAAACGTGTTTTTGCCACTTTCAGAAGATTTAACTTTGAATTAGATCTAAAAAGTTTCAGGCAATGTGGGTGATTTAAGATGTATTTGACAACTTGCTTTCCAGCCTTATATGTGTTTACAATCCATGGGCAGGCATTGGCTAAATCCTTGAATATTAGATTTAAGGTATGAACCACACAAGGGGACCAGAATATATGCTTGTGCACCTGTTAAAAAATTGTAAAAACTCATTATCTTTTAATAATCACTACTTGATTATCTGTAAAAAAATGTAGCATGCACTTACTTTCTCAATTTCCCTGCCAGCTGCTTTGCAATTTGAGGCATTGTCTGTCACTACTTGCAGAACATTTGATGGACCAATTTCATCGATAGCTTTTAGTAAGAATTGAGCAATATTATCACCAGTTTTCTCCATTCCAGAAAAATCTTCAGCATACAGAAACATGGATCCGCGACTATTCGACGCTATGACATTAATGAGTGCCTCATTTTTTACATTCGTCCATCCATCACTAACTACAGAAACACCTTGTGTATACCTATAAAATATATCCGTAAGTAGTTCAGCAAGAATTTTAAGAAACCATGTAGTTGCTATTTAACAAACTTAAGAATAAATGTCTAAAATTATTGCATTGTACTGTACCATGTATCTCGAACCGGTGCTAACTGTTTTTCGACATTTGACTTGCAGGCATCTAAAAGTGTGGTTCTGGCTTTCTCATATGAAGGAGGCTTGTAATCCTTTGGAGCTCGTTTAATTGCAGAAACCATTTCATAATACTGAGGGCTTCTCAGAACATTGAAAGGAATTCCGTTTGCAGCAATAAACTCCATGATTTTCATATCGACACTATCTCTTTCCACTGTGGCAAATGCATCTGCCAATGGCTTACTCGTGGCAACAGGATTTGAAACTCCTTTCTTCCCTTGGACCTGTTCATATTCATAATTAAATAAGAACAAGGCACATGGATATTAATATTTTGTAACTTTACAAGAATACAAGTATGCATGTACCTTATCCCATAATCTTTTATACAGATTGCGATCAGTTTGTACAGCAGAGCAACGTTTAATATTTGGCTTCTGACCAGGTGGAGGACCAAAAAAATGCGCACGAATTCTTGTGAAACTGCTAGTAAACGACTTCTTGCAGTGTTTGCATTGCCAAGATTTTGCTCCACCAGGATTCTTCCCTTTAGCTCTAGATTTAACTATTACCTCATCATGAAGGGGTTGCTGCTTAGAAGATTTCCCTGCATCTGGCTCGGCAGATTCTTCTTCTTCATCATTTTCGTCATCTGCATCAACCTCGTCCCCATCGGAGAGATCAACTCTATCCTCTCTCTCTACTTCTGCATCTTCATATTCTTCTTCAGAACCGTTAGCATCTCGGGCCAGTTTACGCCCAAACGGCATCTTCTAATCTAATCTCAGCAAAGTGCAAAGCAAACAATGAACTGCTAAGTGCTAGCTATGGATCGGAGATTCGGAGTATAGAATTTATAGATCAAACAAGATGACACGGTTACCTGATGATCTTGGAGACTTGGAGTCTTGGACTGATGAAATCCTTGGATCCAGATTTCCAGAGACAAGAGACGAAGTGACTAACGTGTGGCGAAGAGGCGAGAAACGAAGAGACAAGGGAAAAGACCGCGGAATCAAGGGTATTAATTAGCCCAAATATGACGCTTGGAATTTCCATTTTTTACGCTTTGAGAACGGTTACAGGAAGCGCACGAACGGTCGCCGAACAGGATCGCGATCCAAAAACGAATCGCGTCGATCCGCTCCCGTTCCCGACCCACGATCCGGGTCGATCGATCCAGGGTCGCGGAACGCGCCACCATTCCCGAACCCTGCAACTATGGGCTGAGGACACACTCGATGGTGCAGTCGGGCTGAGCCCACACACCAAAGCCGAGACGTTGCTCCTTGCGCTTTCCATCAAGGAGATGGTGGCCGTGGACGATGTCGGTGCCGTTGATGAGGTGGAAGCAGGCATCAACTCGGTGGCATCACTGCTTGGGCATTCCGTCAAACAGAATGCGGGCGCCATGGTAATGGTGACACTGGAAACGCAGTGCCGGCTCTATATTTTGCGGAGCCCTAGGCGATGTTGACGACATGGGCCCTAAGGCTAGTGTATGTTTGCATATAGTGATGTCAGTGTTAGTTGGGGCGAAAGTATTTGTTTAAAGCATCTTTTATGCTTAAATAACTTGATTCTTTCGATTTTCTTTTATTCCTTTTCATGTGTGTGTGTGTGTGTGTGGGGGGGGGGGGGGGATACTCATGTTTAGACATTGTAACACCTATAATTATGATTTGTAAAGGTATTACATACATGAAATTAGAATCCTAATATCTAAGAAAATGAGAAATTGAGCGATTAAACCATGGATTAGTCACTGATTAGACAATGAATTGGACCGAAGATTCATGGAGTTACTGGGGGTCATGGGAGACCGGGGGCACAATGTTTCCTGCAGAGCAGTAGCAAGCGAGCAGGCTGAGCTTCCAAGACAGGGTCGAGCGGACGTGAGGCGTAGTCGCGTACTAGCATAGAGGATCAATCAAGAATAGACTAGTTGAAGATGAAAGAAAGACAATCTTGATTGCTAAGATGCTAACCGTGAGTGCCAACTTGCGTTTTCTGATTAGTGCGCTGGTTTGCTGCCAGTATTTTTTTGCCCAACATGAATAATGCGTACATAGAAGTAAACATAGGAAGATAAAATCATAGGCCCCTTGTAGGCATGGGCCCTAGGCCACTGCACAAGGTGGCCTAGGGTCGGAGCCGGCCTTGTGGAAACGGCAGGAGCGACCTCTAGGGTCCCTTGATGATGGGTATCGTAGCCATGGGGTCGGGCATCCATGCCGACGCGATGACGAGCTCGCTCCTGTCGGAGTATGCCGTCACGGGCTCGATGACGCCAACGCCGTTTTCCAGCAGATAGCGGCAAAGCGCATCGAGGCTAGCTTCCCACTTATCGAAGCTTTCCTGGAGCTTGGAATCCATGGAGATGTGGGATGGGGAAAAAATTCTGGGAAATTTTAGGAGAAATTACAGAAATGCAAGTTTGGCGTGCACGGGATATCCCGTGCATGGCCCACCTTCTCTCTCCTTGCTTTTTTAAAGATTATGTGTTGGTCAGATTCTTTCTTCTTCTATACTAGTAGATCTAATATTAAAACTTAGATCTTTCATATCTTTTGAACCACAAGATTAATTTATAAACCGTTTGGATATTTATGTTCCTAGAAAAGTGAGCTTTAAAATAAGCCCAATATTGAATATATTTTGATTATTTTTGAAAATTAACTTTTAAAACTTGGTGTAAATTGGTGAAAAGTTGTTTTGAAACAATTTGTTTCACTCTGTTTTAAATTTGATTCATTAGAATTAGAAAACATTTGGAAAATTGTTTTAGAGTTTAATTTCAAGACATAATTTTTTGTATCTAGTTTCATAGAGTTTTATTGTGAATTATCATGTTTGAATATGTTTTCAAATTTAAAATTTAAATTTTGTCAAAACTGACCTTTTTTAGACTTGTTTGGAAGATATATTCAAAATAAATAAACAAATTTAAACGGATTGTTAATATGATATATACTCCAATAAATATTGCTCTTTTAAATCCAACACTAGAAATTAATCCACTTACCAAAAAGTAAGAAAAATATACTAGTTTAGGGTAGGCTGCATGCAAATATTGTACTAGTATAGGGTAGGTAACATGCAAAGATTCTCCCCATGTGCTAATCTCAAAGCAAACACAACAAACTGAATGGTGGATGTGTGCACGTGAAATCAAGTGCATGCTAGAATCGCCGTTAGGAAGGATGGAGTCTGGCTTTGATACCAGATGTTAGGGTCTAAATGCTCAAATCCACTCAATCACTCACAGCTACATGAATTCACTAGGTAAACTGAAGAACAAAGCATGAAGAGTAAGGAAGAACAGAGCCGAGATGGGAGAGGAAGCCGCCACCGTTTCTTGCCGTGATCCACTGGATGCCTTGATCGTTGTCTCCTGCCATGTATAAGTAGCACTGATGGTCGACGGCGGGCCAGGCCCATGAGACCGGCCCAGGTAGTATCGGTAGGGCTCCTAACAAACGCCTCCACGGATGCGCTAAATCGCAAAACATTCGTCTACCGGATGCATTGGAGCTTTCCCAAGCATGCTGGAGATTTGAAGTCCGAAGCACTATATTTGGTGCGCCGAATGCAGTATGCTGAATAATTTTTTATGCGCGCTAGTTTACGGCGGCTATTGAAGTCCGAATTTTAGCCGTGCGTGTTATTTTAGATCACGGCATGTTTATCGCGTCGGTTGGAGTTGCTCTAAGAAGTATAATATCATAGACTCTGTACGTTTAATTATTGTCTCGTTGCAACGCACCGTTATTTAGATAGTATACTACTAGTATTTCTACGACAGAATATCTCATATATGAATCAGCACAACTGTATCCCTTCTATGAAAATAAACTCTCTAGTACGGGTTTTTTCTTGAACTCCAACTTCTGGTTGGACCAAATGGCAATCTGAATGCGCTCATTACTTGGATCCAGCAGCAGGTGGCGGCGATGTGATCCCGAGTTCGGTTGTTGCGGTAGACGTCAACTCTGGCTCATCATCTTCCTCGTGCTCGCCGGAGAGCTCTTCCAGCGACTTCCCCTTGGATTCCGGCACCAGGAAGGTGAATAAGAACCCGACCACGTTGCACCCCGCGAGCACGAACAGGGAGTTGCGGACGCCGATGCCCGGCTTGTACCCTGCGTCCGTCTTGGCCGGGTCCGTGCTCTGCGCCGCGTACAGGAACCCGAACGACCCCACGATGGCGCCCGCCTTCCCGGCCGCCGCCGAGATGCCGTGGCACGTCGACCGCAGCCGTGCCGGGAAGATCTCCGCCGGCACGATGAAGGTCGTGGAGTTGGGCCCGAAGTTGGCGAAGAAGAAGGTGAAGGAGAACATCACGATGAAGCCCACCTGGTTCCCCGGCGTCGTCCAGTGGTGGTACGGCACGGCCAGGCCGATCATGAACACCGTCATCATGAAGAAGCCGCCGAGCTGGATGGCGAAGCGGCCGATGACGTCGATGAGGAAGACGGTGAACCAGTACCCCGGGATGGTGCCGCACAGCGCGACCAGCGTCTGCGCGCGGGAGATCTTGAACATCTCCTGCAGCGCGTTCATGGTGTCCGCCCTGGGCAGCCACCCCACGGCCGTGTAGATGTCCTTCTGGAACAGGTTCTGCGAGTAGAAGGCGATGTCCAGCACGAACCAGCACACCGTCGTGCCCAGCAGGTGCCGCCCATGCCGCCTCGCGAACTCCTTGGAGAAGAGCCCGAACTGATGCTCGCGGTGGTGATCGGGCTTATCTGCTTCCTCCGGATCTTCCGCGGCCAGCTCCACGTTGAGCACCCTCGCCATGTCGGCCGTGGCCTGCTTGGTGTTCTTGGCGACCAGCGCCGTGTAGCGCGCCGTCTCCGGCATCTTCATGCGCCAGTAGTAGGTGAGCAGCGCCGGGACGGCGCCGAACATGAGAACGATCCGCCACGCGTAGTCGGCCTGCGGCACGGTGGAGCCGGCGCGGTCGTCCCTGTACGCCGGCGCGTCAAAACTCTCCTTGAACGCCGACGACACTATGATGGCGACGATGCCGCCCGTGAGGTTGCCGAAGCCTTGCATGGCGAAGACGGCGGCGATGAACGCGCCGCGGGTGCGCTTGTTGGCGTACTCGGACATGATGGTCGCCGAGAGCGGGTAGTCGCCGCCGATGCCGAAGCCGAGCCAGAAGCGGAAGAAGCAGAGCGTGGCCATGACCCCGTTGGCGCTGGACCCGAACGACAGGCCGGACGCGACGCAGCAGAGGACCATGATCATGAGCGTCATGCCGTAGACCTTCTTCCGGCCCATCTTGTCGCCGAGCCAGCCGAAGAAGAGCTGGCCGGTGAGGGTGCCACAGAAGGCGACGCCGTTCACGGCGGCGGAGACGTTGGGAGGGAGCCCGGGGTGGCGGAACTTGGGTCGAAGTAGTAGATGCGGCCGAGGAGCTTGGTGACGAGGGAGATGGAGAAGAGGTCGTAGGCGTCGGTGAAGAAGCCCATGCCGGCGATCACGATCGCCGTGAAGTGGTACCACTGCGTCTTGGCGGAGTCGAGCGCGCCCAGGACCTTGAGCTCCCGAGCCATGGCGAAACAGGGGACTGTGTGGCTTCGATTGATTAGCTCGTACGTTTTTGTCAGAAGCCGCTTTTAGGACTGGAGCATGCAAAGGAGAATATAAATAAACATCGTGTACTTTTAGTGAGACTTGTATGTCATGTCAGAAAAATGCGTTGATTTCATGAGATTATCAGACGACATCTGTACACGAGAGCGATATATATACTTCTTGGTCAAACTTCTCGAATGACCTACTGTACGTGGCTCAAACATTTGACCGGCAGCCAGAGTAAATTCCAGCAACGAAGGTGTGTATGAAAAAACTTCATTAACTTTTGAGAGATCCGCCGAGGAAGATCTTGAGGATTGAAAAGATACATAGCAGATCGAGTGGCCGACTGAGAGGAAATTTACATAGCACAAGAGTTCATGGGACAGAAAACTGAAAAAATAATCACAAGAAGAGATGTATGCATGGACAGAAAAAACAAATAAACATTTATATATACCTGATGCTGCTCAATTCGTATGCAGTTTAATTCCCTGACGACCTTGGTCTCCTACCTGCTAGTGTTATGGAGATCGACGGCCAGCAACATGAGCACGAGAGCTTCCTTTGAGGTGGCGCCGTATATATAGGGAGCTAGCCAACCTTTGTTTTTACATACACTCATTCCTAAAAACACACTCACGCTCACCTTACCTTTATGAGCACCTCCGAAAGACTGAACCGACGGGTCTTGAGATTGACGAAGTCACTGCAGGCGTCTCGCTATCGACGGAAACGTCGCCTCCCATTAAAAAAATATTCCGTCTTTATGAAACACCAAAACGTTAAACCTGGGGCTTAAACTCTGATGAGTTAAGAAATATCACTGCCCTCCTAATCATCTAATCACGGGTTGGTTCTCATGGAGCTAGAAAACTTGAACGGCAGCGCAGCATCTTCTGAATTTTGGAACGTGTGTATTCTTGAGGAGATCTCGCCAGGTGTCTTGATTTGTTATTGAGAAAATTTGCCTTGATCGATCAGTTGAGTGAGCTGCCAGCTTACTGCATAGAAAATTCCTCGTGAAAGGCTAGGACAAGAACTGCCCCGGATAGCAGCTTTGCATCCACGCAGTTGGTTTCTTGTCTCCGCTTCTTCTGGTTGACCGGACCACGCGAATTTTCACATCACCATTTCGATTTGCTAACTAACTGTCACAACCATGATAGTTCAAAGCACAAAGAAAATACTGGGCAGCGTCAAACTCACGCCCAAAAGAAGAAAAAGAAGAAATAAAATGAAGGTACAGGCATATCGACTAAACAAAGACGACCCGCAACCGCTGGGTCCACCGGAGAAGTGCCACCATGTTCCTAGCATCGAGTCGTCAAGCACCAATCAACACCTTTAAGAAGGACAGCCAACACTGCTGCCCGGACCAGAACTGGTCCTAGGGTTTCCCTCGGCACACGAAGGGAAGTGGACGAAAGGTAGCCACAACGCCTTTAAGGAAGGAATGGTGCCACCTGAGGACGGCACCACATTGGTATCGGTCAAGCCAACAAGGATTTCTCCCGAAAACCCTATCCACAACCCCGGACGATCCTTTGCACAAGAGCCCCGCAAGGACGAGGCCCCGCCACCACCAAGCTTGTCGTCCATGAGCATGCGCCACTACGGTCCTGAACTCGCCATCATCGAGTCATTGAGAAACCGTCGGGAGGTCTATAAGATCGAGGCAAGGGTAGAATTAAAACGAGGCCCACAGTATCGTGGTCGCGCGGGAGCGAACTACCTCCACCGCCTCTAGTCGACCGGGCGCGGCCACGGACACACCAATCCCCATTGGGACCGGCCGGGCCCGTAAAGCCTCCACGGAGGCACACCACTCCCACGGTGGTTCGGCCAGGCCCCGACAAGCCCATAAAGTCCGTCGCCACGGGCAGCAAGCCGGTCGCAACCGCCGCAGATCCCGTCCAAACTTCCCCACCGCAATCTGCAAATCAAACAGAGAGGAAGCAACCAGCCCGCCCACCACCCAGATGGGGCCCTAAGAGTCTGATCTAGGCCACCATGGCGCTGCTAGCAACCTGTCGCCGCCTGCCGCTAATGTGCCGCGTTGCCCCGCTGCCCACAGACGCGCCGTCACACCCCAGCTATCGCCGGACCTCCGCCGCCGAGAGGAAGGGACCCTGATCCCGCCCTCAAGACGCAGGGAAGGACGAGCCGGCGCCACCTGCGCCACACGGGGAAAATCCAAACGGTCCTAGCCGGCGGCGACGATGGGGGAGGGCCCACCACATGGCATTCACCATTGGTCCACATCATGCTACATCAACCATAGCCACAAAGGTGAATTCGTTCCATACATCGCCCTCCTTTGGTTTTCATGTGAATGGGATCCTACTTGAGACAAGTGCCAATGCTATGAACAGGCCCATGACCAAGATACCAAGAGGAGACGACAAGAGGACCCCAGGAACCAAGACCCCCAAGAAAGAGGCGTGGAAGAGAAGGCGGAAGAAGACTTTCGGTGCCATCGGAAGCCCCTCCAGAACTTCCGTGGCCCAGCCGGGTGAACCGGAACCACCGCCAGAACTCCTGACGACACAACCGGTGAACCGACATCCCCGCCGAGACCGCGTACTGTAAGCCCTTCCGGTAGCCAACCGAGAAAACCGGTCACCGCCGGAAATGTCGGTGCCAACCCCAGCGTCGCCGGACTTACCGCCGAAATACCCAGTCTATGTGATGTAACAAGTTTGATGCCCAGAATATTCCCTCCCACCTACCCTTCGCTCCTAGTACTCCCTCCGATCCTAAACAAGTGTCGCGGTTTTGAACTAGAGCTAGTTCAAAACCGCGACACTTATTTAGGATCGGAGGGAGTACTATAAATAGCCCCTTGTGGCTAGGATCTAGTTGGAGTTGATGATGAATGAAGTCTTGTTCCTAACCCTAGATGGGAACCCCTCTCTATAGTTAATCTATGAGTTGTACAAGGCCTTGGAGTTCGGTGTTCGTCTCCAAGTCGTCAAGACCCTCCTCAAGTGTTTGGTCTCTCCTCATCAAGGATTCTAGTAGTGCTAGGTCTCTCCCCTTTGGGATTCTACTTGGTTGCTACTCTCTCCTTTGATTTGGATTCTATCATCCACTTACCGATCTCTGCTTTGGTGATTCTACCTAACGGTCTCCCGTCGAGGATTCTATTGGATTGGTTGTTCGAGCCAACGGGGGCAAATCAAATCGGGTTGTGTTTGCATGCGTTTGTATCTTTACCTTGCATTTGTGTTGCGTTCATCTTGTTCATCGGGTTTCCCCTCACTCCCCGCCTCAAATCCGTGAAGATCGGGCTACCCTAGGGTCAATCCCACAAGGGATCCCATATCAAATGGTATTAGTAGCTTTTGGTTGCCACGTATTTGACTTCGTTTCCCCATATCCACCATAAATTAGAAAATACCAAAAAATTGCCCAAATTCCTTTTGGATCGATCTCTCGATTTTTTGAGTTTTTCGTGGTTTTGGTCCATAGATCTGTTGCTTTGGGTGTCGATCTACCTTCCTTGCCCTATCCCCCAGCCCAAATTCCACTAATTTTTGACAAATTTCTCAATTTGAATTTTGGAAGTTCGTCACGAACAAATTTCGGCGAGAACCCCGGCGCACCGGTTCTGTCACCGAAAATTCCGGAGACGCCGAAATCACGACCGGAATTTCGGCGCCAGCCCCGTTCCGTCGGCTGTTTGCTGAAAAAAATTTAGACCCCAAAATTTGACCGTTTCCTTTTGAGTTTTGTTCTTGTTTCGCACGCGTGTCACCAAAACTAACTTCAAGATTCCGCAACATCTTTACACACCGCACTCTTCGACACCGTGACACCCGAACATCTTCCCCAACACTGGTTGCAAGTTGTCAACAATACCAAAGGTATAACTTGCACCACTCTTGTATAGCCTTTCTTCCTTTGTGTGATACCTAACCTATCGAGAGTGGCTCATTTTGTGTTTGCCGAAGCATTGTGTGCTTGCTCTTGCAAAGTGATAGTGCATAGGCAATAGCAAAGGTGACTCCATAGCATAGAAATAAAAGAGATATATAAAAAAAAGATACTAATACAAAAGAGAGTCCAAAGCTTCTAAGCAAGAGTGCGAGTTAGAGCAAGGCAAGCGTGCAAATCCGTTGCTTCTCAATCTTGTTGTAAATGAGCTACGGTCTCTCCTTGTGTTGGCATGGCACCGAGCTTAGTCGCTGTTAGGACATTTTGTGCTCATTTTCATAGTCGTGCTAACCCCTTTTTTATCCACGTGTGTGTTTTCCCCGTGATTTTGTAGATCGCATCCTTTTTGCTTTTGATCTTTGGTCCGTTACCACTTTTGACAATAACCTTTTTGTTTGGTTGTCCCGTTTTCTATCCACCTTTCTAACCTACCACCATAGGCCTGTGTGTGTGTCTTGTGTACTCGCTATTCGCTACGCTTTCGACAAGAACAATCTTTCCAATCTTTGACTCCGGTCAGACAAGGTAGCAATTACCATTCCACCAATCTCACCCTATCTGTAACACCCTCAGAATCGGCCCTATGCAAGTTTCAGCGATTCCCGCCAAACCCGCATAGAAACGATTCAAAGGTGCCCACCAGGCACTTTCGTGCGGGTGGAAAACAAAGTAATAACATTACACAACAGTCCTCGATGGGACCCACAGAACATATATATATATACAACACGACTCCATGAGTCAAGGATACAGATATACAGAACAAAGATCCAAATCACCTTGAAAATGATAGAACGTCCGACTACGGACAAGATGCAAATGGGGCTAAGAGCCTTGAAGAATAACCAATGGCGTCCATAACCCTGCCCAGGACAAGCCGGAAGGGTAACCCTGCTAACGACGTCGATCTCAAAACCTGCTCAAACAAAAGGGATGCCGACAAAGGGCAAAGGAAAAAGAGAGAGCGGTCAGTACTGAGGCCAGTACACGGCGAGACTAGAATTCGGCGGTCCTCGCCTACACAGGTATGGTGGACTGCAGCGGCAGCGCAACATGCACTAAACACCCTATAGAGACTCGATATAACTGTCGGCTATCAGAGAGGGGTAAGAAAGACCTATCCGAAACCAACCTGATACTACCACCAAACATACCCATCCTGGTATTTCCCCCTCGAGACCAAACGAGGAAGTCAACCGAGGAACTCACACAGTTGGCAGTTTTACTCATTCCGTTATAGTTGCGGCAATTACTAGTCAAATATAAATAGCATGAGTCATCCTGATATAATAAGCAGTGGGCAGTTTTAGTTAACCATTCCATTGTAGTTGCAACACTTACTAGCCGACACGATTAGCATGAGATATCCCAAAACCCAGGTTGTTGGTACTTTTATTTAGCCATTCCGTTATAGTTGCAATACTTACTAGTCGATACAACGATAGCGACAACCCGAACAAGCAATTGTTGGCAGTTTTATTTAGCCATTCCATTATAGTGAAGCTGATTACTAGTCATTATAAAGTCAAATTTATAGCACTACTTTAGTTATAGTTGTCTATGATCGAGATATCTGGCTCCAAGTCGTCCATAACATGGACACGGCTTTCAGAAAGTTTTACCTGCAGGGGTGCACAAATAGCAACACACTCGATCAACCTCGGAAAACCAAATCAAAACCTAACGAGGCCTTCACGACAAAGCAATCACAGGATTCAGAATATTTTTGGGGCCACCCATTGAGTACACCATAGAAGTTAGTGACTCAAACGGACTCAAGGTTTGCGCCAAATGTAAAACGATCGGGAACCCAAAACTAGGCTTGTCGATACCACGAAACACTCCGCTTACCTAACAAAGACAGGTGCTCCTCGCACAATCGTAATAAAGCAGTAAAGCATGGCATAAGTACAGGATAGTAAATAAAACCTCAAACTAGTTTGTGGCCCCATGAAATAAGACTGAATCAAGCTCTGGCTCAGGGGGGGTCCCATAATCCTCCCGGATGTGGATAGCGCGAATATTCAAGGAACATGTATCAAGTACTCGGGGTCCTACGGGACACAAGTGGATGGTTAACAACCAAATAACATCTATTGCCCACCTGTGCCTCTGCTTACCTACTTCAATTTTAGTTGTTAAACAACAATTAAAGTCTTGATCATCTCCAACAATAAACACACGGCAATACTCCAACAACTGTGGTACTTGACGACACACAACAGCACTTGAGCAAGCGACTACGCCAGAGGTCCAACTATCTACCAAACAACGGGTAATAGGAGGTGTCCAGGCAATATAAGGCTGCAAGGGATATCACGCACGAAAACTAGAGCATCGCAACACGATAGCAATAGATCAACTGGAGGAATAAATACTATAAAAGTAAGATAGGTAGAAAGGGAGATGCTGCTTTGAAAACATTGCCGAAGGTTCATCCGAAGGTCGGGTCGACACTCGCATCAACTCATCGGCCTAATCCGTGAAGAAGCAAAGCACTAGAACAAACACCGGATGCACTATTTAATACTATGACAGAAGATCGGGCATGATGCATGTATGATGTATGGCATGGCAAAGGTGCGATGCGATTAGGTCATATTAAGCGGAACCGGAGTCCCGACAATTAATTAGATGGTTCATGTTATTTAGATAACCCGCAATTTAAATGTTGTCTTAACAAGGAAAAAGATAGCACCGGTTACAAAATTAAATGGGACCAATATACGACTAGATTTACCCGCATATGGCCCCATATTTAATTATAAGGTGAATCGGCATAGTGCCCCCAACCACATGACAATATGCATGCGAGTATGACAATTTAATATGCAACAAGTTTATATATAGCATCTATAAAATAGGGGCTCGGGAAAAGGTTCACACATTAGGGTTCGCGATCTTGGGGTTCGATGTGGTTTGGGGTTCGATAGGGCTCGGGTTCACGGAATCGAGGTCAGATTCGAGATGGAGAACTTGTTGTGTCGTGACGAGAACTTGGGTCCAAGCGGTCGATCTTGCCGCCGCGAAGGTCTTGTCGGTCCTTGTATCGGGTCGGTTTTGGCGTCGATGCGAACTTGGCGTTCATGGCGAAGTGCTTGTCGTATCCGAGTCGACGACCTGGGCGCCCGGTTTCTCGGTCATCAGTTCCGGGAAGAAGTACTTGTCGCATCTGCGGTCTTCGGGTTCAGGGAGGAAGAGCTTGACGTCCGAGAGGTTCGGCCCGGCCACGGCCATCGGGGTCCATGACGAAGATCTTGACAATCCAAGGCGTTCAGGTGTAGATGATATTTCAGCTTTCCATGTAGATGGTTATCAAACTTCAAGGTTCCCCAACCAAAATTAGCCACCGATCTGCATAGTGTCCTCCCAAACAGAGAAGCACACATAGCTCCAAGAAGGTTTCTTCATCTCCTGGCTTGCACTCGTGCGCACACGCGGGGTGGTCCTGCATCTTGTCTCGCAGTAACACCGTGAGGCAGGAGAGGATATGGCTCGCAGGAGGCCCGACCCGGAGCAGAGCCGAGGACGACGGGCGGTTCGCGAACGATGCGTCGAGGCAGGGCTCGGCAGCGGGCTCTGCTTGGGGGATGTCCTAGCAGCGGGGCGGAGGGGAGAGCTGGCACGGCTGGAGGATGAGGTGGATGCAGCCTGGTGACGACCTCGCTGGTCCTCACATCGAAGAGGGGAGGGCGAGGACGCCAGAGGCGGAGGACGCTGGTGGCGGCGGTGCTCAGGCATGACCGCGTGAAGAAGGTCGTGGCGGGAGGAGCTGCAGGGAGACCTTGGCGATGGTGGAGGACGGAGAAGGCCGCGAGACCGGTTGCCGGGCTGAGGCGGCCAAAGGGCGACGAGGAGGGCCGCGGAGGCGGGAGCGCTGGGCACGGCAGGCGATGAGGGGAGGAAGGCGTTGGCGGCGGCGCCGGAGATGCAAACGGAGGCGACGGAGGTCGGCGGGCGCGGGGACGAGGTCCAGCGAGGAGGGCGGAGATGGCGATGGCGACTCGAGCGAGGCGGTCGCAGGGAGGAGGCGCTCGGGCCTGCCGATGGAAGGCGGGCCGACGGGGAGCGGAGGGCGGCCGCGGGCGAGGCCGACGGGGAGCGGAGGTCCTGGGGGCGCCGGAGCTTGAGGGAGGCGGCGAGGCGAGGGCGGCTCCAAGGGCGAAGCGGAGGAGAAGACCCGGCGAGCCTTAAAGGGAGGCAGGAGGCGGTGGGGGTTCGTGTCGCAGTGAGGCGGTGGAGAGGAGCGGGGGAGGGAGAGAGGAAGGAGACGGGGTGGGGGAGCGGTCGCGCGTGGGTGACACGTGGGGCCCGCGGGCAGGTGGGTGGGGATCGGTGGGGTGGATGGGATCGGGTGCAGGTGCGGGGCAGGTGTGGGCCCGGGGCCGGCAAGGTGAGTGGGTAGTGGGGTGAGAGAGGAGGTGTGGCGGCTGGATTGGATGGGGAAGGGAAGATGAGGTGGCGAGAGGAGATTGGAGGGGTGAGGTGGAGGCTGGGTAGATTAGGTTGGGTAGTTTTAGGATTTTGGTGGACTGTTTTGAATCGGGGTGGCGACTGGGTCGGATCGGCCCGGTTTGGCTGCCCCCTAAAAATAATATAAATT
This sequence comes from Avena longiglumis, assembly GCA_030063025.1. NCBI lineage: Eukaryota > Viridiplantae > Streptophyta > Magnoliopsida > Poales > Poaceae > Avena > Avena longiglumis. The sequence continues at coordinate 22,087,504 of CP125974.1, forward strand.
TTTATTTAATTTAAAATAACTTTTGTAATTAGTTTTTAGACAAATAAAAGACCCGGAAAAAGCCCGGCGCTTTAATTTGAAATCGAGACGGGGGATATTTAGAAAACCAAACTAGGCTTTTAGAAAATAGGTTTCGACAAACAAGTGCATGATGACATGACGATGCTCAAATGCAATGTGGCATGATGACATGAGCATGCGGTCATGATGATGCAATGCACAAAACAGCGCGATTTTCTAGTAGTGGTTTTGGCGGGATGCCACACTATCTATCAAGTGTGTTTTGTGCACCATGTCTATGGCAAGCGGAGCTAGTGGAGATAGCAACTTCAACAACCAAGACGGCTTCCACGCGCCACAACTTATGGGCGCAACACCAAGAATTCAATAATCAATTTGAGCGACTTGAGCACAGTCTTGATGATACTTTTTGAGAATTTGAGCACCATGATCGGCAACGTCAAGAAGAGCACCACGCACAATTCCAATCTCTTCACCAAGCTATTGCCAACCTTGGCAAACCAACATGGCCATCGTTCAAGCTCGTCAAGTTCTTCCCGCATGCACTCCTCAAGTCGACATGGCGAGTCATCAAGGTCAAACTCCGCCGGAGAACCCCACAACCATAAGGAGGATGCAGCTCATCATCATGCTCAAGCGGTAGACCCAAATGCTCCTCAACCTCAACAACAACGCCAAGAGCATGGTCCACCACCACACCAAGCAATCATCAACGTGAAACACCAACGGAACGCCATGATGAAGCAATCCACAATGATAGGCGCCGCCATCCTCCTCATGACCACCATGTGCATCTTCAACACAATCAAGCACCGGCATGGGATACGTTTATGATGATGAGGGTGCATGCAAAGCTCGACGCAACAACCGCATGCACAACACCACCGACACCGACAAGCGATGAATGTCAATGATGCCGAAAGCGAAGAAGGACTTCGAGCATCATCAAGCTCATCCCCACAACAACCTCAAGGCAATCAAGAGCCTCCTCCTCCGCCCACGCCCAAGTGACACAAGTATGCACCATGAACGTCACAATAACCACCATGAGCGTGATGATGGCAAGTTTGGAAAACTCAAGTTCGTTATGCCCAAGTTCAAAGGAGAAGAAAATGCCGATGCATATCTTGAATGGGAGCTCAAAGTCGACAAGATCTTTCGAGTACACAACTTTTCGAAGAGAAGAAAGTGGCAATGGCATCTCTTGAGTTTGAGGACTACGCCAATGTTTGGTGGGAAGACTACCAAAGCAATCGTGAGAAGCTAGAAGAACCACTGGTCACCACTTGGACCGAGATGAAGAACGTGATGTATGCAAGATTTTTCCCCGAGCACTATCGCCAAGATCTCTTTGACAAGCTACAAAACTTGAAGCAAGGCACAAATACAATTGAAGAGTTCTACAAGGAAATGGAGATGACTATGATGAGAGCCGATGTGAAGGAGCTCGAGGAGCAAACGATAGCATGGTTCCTGAATGGTTTGAACCGCCCAATACGCTAAATAGTCGATTTCCAAACTTACAAGACTCTCGTGAACCTTCTTCACCAAGCAACCAAGGCCGAGGGCTACTTGCAAAAGGAACATGCTTATGAGAAGCAAAGGGCGTACTTTGCTTCAATCAACTCGAATACCCCCTCCAAGCCAACAAACCAAGCAACAAGCTCCTCCAAGCAACCCAAGACACCTATGGCATCCTCTTCCAGCACAACAACAGATAATCAAGTAGTTTGTTACAAGTGTGGAGGAAAGGGCCACAAGTCTTATGAGTGCATCAACACAAGAGTCATGCTAACGGATGAGAACGGTGCAACATACTCTATGAGCGAAGATGAATATGAAGCTTTGACTCAAGCCGCTATCACAAAGGATGCCGCAATGCAAGATGAGGACACGCTTATATGTGAACATGATCCAAGCCCCTCACTTGCCATCGCCCAAGTCTTCACGACCAACTCCATCCCTAGAGAGGACCAACGCCTCAACATCTTCCAAACCCGAGCCGGTATTAATGGCAAGTCCATAAAAGTTATCATTGATGGAGGAAGTTGTCACAACCTTGCGAGCATCGATCTTTGTGAGAAACTCAAGTTACCATACATGGAGCACCCTCAACAATATCATGTCAAGTGGCTTGATGACAATGGCACCATCCAAATCAAATAAAAGGTCAACGTCTCCTTCAAGATTGGTTCATATCAAGACACCGTCGAGTGTGATGTCGTGCCAATGACCGTGTGTCACATGCTCCTTGGAAGACCATGGCAATACGACAAGAGCTCCCTACATGATGGTACCTCCAACCAATACTCCTTTAAGTGGAACGATAAGACGTTTGTGCTGCAACCTATGACGCCAAGCCAAATTATCTCTTCTAACATGATGTCGTTGCCCAAGATAAAGCAAGCTAAGGATCCTTGCGAGATGAGTGGTGAGAGAGTGACCCACCAACACGTGAGTGAATGCCACAAACCTCAAATAGGTGGAAAAATCATGAGTGCTACGTCGCATGCCACCAAACGTGAGAAGAGTGATTTGAGTGTGACCCATACTAACAATCCATCATACAACTCTCTCCTTATTGTCGGTTTTGTAGGATACACAAACTCATCCACCACCTCCGGGGAACACACTACAAGATCTCTAACCACACCTTGGTGACAAGCTCAACTTTAAGATCTTCAACCAATTTGAACAAGGCTACAACACCGGAGATCCAACCACATACAAGCTCAAGACCATGGGTACACCTCCCTCCCTATATGATGATGGAACTTCGTTGAGGTTGACTCGTTTTCAAGCGGGGGGAGATGATGCAGACTAACACATGGCATTCACCATTGTTCCACATCATGCTACATCAACCATACCCACAAAGGTGAATTCGTTCCATACATCGCCCTCCTTTGGTTTTCATGTGAATGGGATCCTACTTGAGACAAGTGCCAATGCTATGAACAGGCCCATGACCAAGATACCAAGAGGACACGACAAGAGGACCCTAGGAACCAAGACCCCCAAGCAAGAGGCGTGGAAGAGAAGGCGGAAGAAGACTTCCGGCGCTACCGGAAGCCCCGCCGGAACTTCCGGCGCCCAGCCCGGTGAACCGGAACCACCGCCAGAACTCCCGGCGACACAACCGATGAACCGACCTCCCTGCCGAAACCGCGTAGTGTAAGCCCTTCCGGCAGCCGACCGAGAAAACCTGTCACCGCCGGAAATGTCGTCGCCAACCCCGGCGTCGCCGGACTTACCGCCGAAATACCCAGTCTGTGTGCTGTAACGGGTTTGATGCCCAGCATATTCCCTCCCACCTACCCCTTCGCCCCTAGTACTATAAATAGCCCCTTGTGGCTCAGATCTAGTTGGAGTTGATGATGAATCATCTAGTTGTAGTTGATGATGAATGAAGGCTTGTGCCTAACCCTAGATGGGAACCCCTCTCTATAGTTAATCTATGAGTTGTATAAGGCCTTGGAGTTTGGTGTTCGTCTCCAAGTCGTCAAGACCCTCCTCAAGTGTTTGGTATCTCATCATCAAGGATTCTAGTAGTGCTAGGTCTCTCCCCTTTGGGATTCTACTTGGTTGCTACTCTTTCCTTTGATTTGGATTCTATCATCCGCTTGCCGATCTCTCCTTTGGTGATTCTACCTAACGATCTCTCGCCAAGGATTCTATTGGATTGGTTGTTCGAGCCAATGGGAACAAATCGAATCGGGTTGTGTTTGCGTGTGTTTGTATCTTTACCTTGCGTTTGTGTTGCGTTCATCGGGTTTCCCCTCACTCCCCGCCTCAAATCCGTGAAGATCGAGCCACCCTAGGGTCAATCCCACAAGGGATCCCATATCAGAAGGGGAGATGGTTGGTTGGGCCGGGGAGGGTAGTGGCGCCCCCGTCACCCTCGGGCAGGGTGGGGGGGGCAGCGAGACGCGAGGGAGGTTTTTTGTTCACAATTATCTTACATGCTTGGATGCATACTGGATATTCCACGAGTATCATACCTGCTAGGTTGCATATTTGGTTTCCTCGATACTATTGATGTGTTTAATCTATTTTTTTAATAAAATGTTTTAAAATTTTGCTTACACATTCAACAAATAATGACCGAATAAAAGAGCAGCAGAAAGTACATCCGATGACAAACTTCATACCTTACCTGACACACTAGTAGAAAAAGGGCATATAGTCCCGGTTTGTAAGGGCTTTTAGTCTCTATTGACCTTTAGTCCCGGGTCGTAATACGGCCCTGGACTAAAGAACTTTTTTCAAAAAAAAAAAATTAATTTTATTTTCAAGTTTTTTCTTAAACTTTTGAATTGTTTGGCTCGTAATCCTCTCACTTGAAACATTTTTAGTACTAAGTATATTTAATCTTAGGTCAAATTACACTTACAATAAACTTCCCAGTCGGTCACCCATCCTAGCACCACTCCACCCTCAGCATGCTTAACTTCTCTGTTCCATCAGGATGTCCTCGCGCGAAGCCCATTTATACTTGTCGTCAACACTATCACATCTATCCTATTAGCCCATATCAATATGCCATACATCTTTATTTTTTGAAATTACAAACAACTATTTTAGTAAACAACAATAAATAAGTAATAATAATATTTTAATCCAATGAAAGTAAAAAACCAAATAAAATAATATTTTATTCTTTATTTTGCCATTTATTCATTTAATATGGCATAAATAATATCTTTAAATCTGTAAATCGAAATTCGACAAATAATATATCCATAATTATTAGAAAAATGTGAGGAATCCAAATATGGAATAAATAAAATTGCAAAAAAAATTATTTTTTAAAATAACTTATTTCTTTTCGAATTTTAAAAATCTAAAATAATCTAAAACGACATAAGGCTGTTGAAATCGAACTCACAATTTTTTTCCACGCATTTTGATAGTTTGTACATTTTTTTCCGATATCGTACGCAAAAGTTATAGTTAATTTAAGTTTTCCTGCCGGGACCCGCACCCCTTTAGTCCCAGGCCGTATCACGACCCTGTACTAAAGGGTGTTGCCCGTGCCCGAACCCCTTTAGTCCCGGACCGTATCACGATCCGAGACTAAAGGTCTGAAACGTTCCGGGACTAGAGTTTCCTCGGGCTCCTAGCCACCAAAAATGATACGAACCGGGACTAGTGCTCACACTCACTAGTGCAGAACGGCCCATGCGTCCCGGTTGGTAAGAGCCATTAGTCCCGGTTGCCCAACCGGGACGGGGCAATCGGGACTAAAGCTCTAACCATTAGTCCCGGTTGCCCCACCAACCGGGACAAATGGGTGCACGCGTGGCAGCAAAGCGCGAGGGGATAGTCGTTCGAATACCTAACCGGGACTAATAACCTGCCGCCATGCAGAGATTTAGCTCATTTCTTCCTGCAAGTAGAATTCATTTTGCACATTTTGTTGCCGCAAGATTTTCGCCACTTTTTGTGCCGCGGCAGAGAATTCATTCAGATTGTTTTATTGTTTATTTAGTGTTTTGCACTTATCAATGAAGGAACCTTGTATTACACAAGATCATCATGACAATATTACATTCAATACACGGATCGAGTTCATGCACTACATACAAAAGTATTCTCCTTGTCTATACACGGATCGAGTTGCTATTTTTACAATCCCTATTGTCTATACACAGCAGAATAGTATTCCCCCTTCGGGTCTAGGACTTCTGCATCCAAGAATCCCGCCAATTCCTCCTGAATTGCTCGTATGCGATCCTTTGGCAGAAGACCGTCTCGTAGACGTTCGATCTGATTTAAAAAAGGAGTCAGTCTATATGAATGAAACTAAACACAATTTGTTTGAAAATAAAACTATAGAAATTGTTTACATACGTGGAGTTGCTCTAAATTTCTGCCCTTCTCATCGCACGTCTACCGGATGAACTCGCATACATAGTATCCACATAGATTGTTAGCTGGTCCCTGCGTCAGGCACTTTACGAGAACATAGTTCAATCAAAATAATAATCAAGCATGATAATAACTGTATCAAAACTAGAATCAAAGAGATGCGCGGATATAGCTAGTGGTGCTTACATCTAGTGGTTGAAATGTAAGCTCCTCTTTCCAAACACCCTAGCCTTCTTGGTGAACTGCTTTCCAAGCTACCGTCCCTAAGAAAACGAATAAAAGAAGTTATTAAGTACTTGATATCATAAAATTCACTTAACGTGCCGATATAGTGTCGTAATGATTATAATTACCGCTGGAGAAGTATCTGCATGTCCTTCCACTGCTCAAGGGGTTTATGTTTCGAGTCCATGACTAATACACGCCCTTTGTCAAGTTGAATGATTAACAGAATATAGTGGAAGCTGCGCCTGCATAACTAATCAATTATATACTTAACATCGAGTAAGCGAAATAGAAAGTTTATAGAAGACAATAATACTCACTCGAAGTTGTAAGGAAAAGTATTTCCTTTGGTTTCTTGAAACCTTAACGCTGTACTATATTATCCTCCGTATCCTGGGGCTTATTTTGAGATTAGCTTCATGAACCCAATATGGGTCAATGAAGCCAATATCATAGATTTGTCCTCTGCGCATTCGAGAATCTTCATTCTCGCATATTACAAGATGATTATATACATGCAATAAACAAAGTGAGATAGTGGAGACTAAGTTAATTACATAATTAGTACTTACGACAATAGGCACCGATGAGCGATTTGTCCAAGGCGCCTTGATTGAATAATTGAAATAGCTCAACAAATTCAATGGATATCATGTCATCACTTTCTTTCCCATGATGCTTTTTGTAACCCTCAAGACTATCCAGTTAGCCCGCCCTTGTGGCGTATGTACCGCTTATGCAATCTTCGCATTTTTGTTGAAAGATTATTTACCTCCTCGGTTTGACGAGGTTTGCCGTCTGGTATTTGTATGCTACTTCACTCACGGGAAGAACTCTAATCGGGATAAGTATCGGGCAATACTCATACCTTGAGCAGCGGCTTCTCAGACAGTAACTACCTCTGGATCATACCGCTCTTCGCCCCATATTTGCTCGACCCATTGGTTTGAGAAATCACCTTGAGAGGGGCGCAAGTCTGTTTTGCTTGTTCTCCGAGCTGGGCAACAGATTTCGCCTTGCATCAAGATCGCTCTTGAGGCTTTTGTGCCGCATGTGACTTGAGAATAGAACGCTCATAGTCCGATGACAGCTTGGCTCGGGTTGATGAAGAGTCTTTAGCATTTTCAACACTTTGGCTTTTTCTTCTTTGGTCTTGGGGAACTCGCTCTTTCGGGTCGCACTTAGCGAAAACGCTGCTTTCAAGCATCAACCCGAGCCGCGGTCTCCTCTTCAAGACATCATAAGCTCTCTTGGGAGGAACCTGGTACTTTTGGAAGAGGCTCTTGTTTACGCTTTCGCGATCGCCACGACGACAAGAGCGGTGACGCTTACGCTTTTTATCCCGAGGCGCCGGCGATGGCTCCCGCGGGCGATGGCTGCACCGAGACGGGTGAGGCGACGAGCCGGTGAGGCGACGAAGACGGCCGCTGGCGACGACCTCGGCGGAGACGGGTGAGACGGCGAAGATGGCCTTGGCGTGTGATTTGAAGCACGATACAATCCTTGGCCATAGAATGGTGACGTTTTTGCGTCACCCAAAGATCACATCCCCTTCACCAGGGTAGTGAAGATCCAAAACCTCAAAGGTGGGCATGATTTCATCCACGACAACAACAGTAGCCCTCGAACCGGACGACGTGGTAAGTTGGTGTGGGTCCAATTGGTAAGGCATAGCCGACGCCACCTTCATTGATATGTTCACAACTTTGACATGTAGATCGCAGGTGTCATCTCTGTGATATCATCCACTGGTAGCCAACAGAGCCATCGTCGGTGCATCATCGCATCGCCATTGTCATCACCCGGACCTCGGTGGAAGCCACATCTTTTCGATTATTCGATAGGCGGTAGCATCGAATGCAGCAGTGTCACGAGATGGGGCGGTAGTACTTTGCTCTTTAAGTGAGTTAATTTCATCTTGTTGTTGCTTTAATCATTCTTCAATCAAACGATTCGCTCTTTTCTCGACTTTCGCTTCAACCGCCGCCTGCCCTTACTCCTCCGACGGCTTCTATCGATATTTCTTCCTCTCGGAAACCCAGTCCTCCATGATTGGGAGCCTATTGTGCCTCGTGTTCGTCCATCATGTTCCTTATTTCCAAGGGCGAGTGTGAGCTCATCATTCTCTATCGGGAATGAAGTCCCCATCTTTAACAGCCTTTTACCGCTTTTCTCATCCTCTCGATTGGCAAGGGGTCTTCTTTATGTCGTATGGTATATATACACCTCCTTCCGAGTCCAACGTGCCCCCATGCCCGTAAAACCAATTCCTTGCACGTCTACCCAATCGCCCTGCCTCGGGTGATATTTTTATCACGCAGTTCTGCTCAAGTTTCTCCCACTTAGGAATGCCACCAGAGCCACCTTGCCCCATAGTATGGTGATACTTCTTGTTAGCAAGATTCACTTATTCTTTGCAGACATTTCCTTAGCTTTATTCGATGTCTTGTATTCCACAAACTCAGCCCGAATGGTTTTATCTTCCAAACCGAGTCTTCTTGAAATCGGAGTCTTCTCTTCACGACATAGTCAAGGTGCAATCTTTTCTTCCAGTTGGTGAAACACTGGGCCATCTTCTTCAAAGCCCACTCGACCTTAGCCTCCATGGCTCTCCCATGTTGTAAGGCCCTCAATCGGATCCTCCGCATTTGGATCCAGCTCTATCTTCGTAGTTTGAAATTAACCATGAGCCTCTTCCACAAGAAATCTTTGGCGTGGTTAGGGACAAATAAACATGTTCCTCTTCATCCGCATTAGCAGTGCCTATTCCAATTTCTAATGGTGATCGGGATTAAGTCCCTAACGACATTACTCGCATTGTGCCACAAATTTGGTTGCGATAACTTCGAGCGGGCTCATTGCCTACAACGACATCTTCGATCTGAACCTCTCATGGTCTTCCAACTTTTGGTTGGGCCTCGCCCGCTCATTTCAGAGATTCCTTCGATCCGGAGGGCTAAAAGAAGAAAGATCGTCGTTACTATTTCTATATAGATAGCAGATGATTAATTAATGAATTGATTTATATTACATGCACCTCGCCGGAGGTCGCCTTCTCGGTTACACAAGGCATCGCCTTCTCCCTCATGGAAGGCAACACCTTCAACCTCAAACAGTTGTCTACTCCGTAAAGAGGATCACCTCACCGGAGTTGTTCGTAAACGTTGATACGCCTAAATTATCTTCCCCACGGATCACACCTTGGATCAACTCTTCCTTTTCTTCGCTCTCGACGTGTGGATCCATATTTTCGCATAGGTGGAAAAACGAATAAGTCAAAGCGGCTAAAGGAGAAAGTTAAGGAGAAACCCGATATATACATACACAATAATAAAATGAAGAGAAACCCTAAACCTAGCTACAAAAGGAAACCGTAGTAGATAGGTAACTCTAGCTAAAATCAACGGTTATCAATATTCCGGAGTTCCGAGGTGTAACCTAGATCGAGAAACCTCCGATGCATATGAGAGGGAACCCACATGCACCTAAGGGGTATTAATGATTCCTTATCTAACCACGGATCGGCAATGTGAATCGGGTGGGCTACCCACATTGATGACCATTGGGGCAAGACCAATAATACCAAACTAATTAATAAACCTAATAATACCTAACTAATAATAAACCTAATAATCAAACACCAAAAGAAAGGGAAACAATCAACACATGGCATCGATGCAATGCTCAAGCAAGTACGATGATATGACAAGTTAATTTGCATTGAATGTAACCCTAAGACATGCTCGACGATTTAATCGGGTTCCGACGGTGAAAACCCTAACTGGGAAACTCCTAACATATGAGAGGGTGCATTTGTTCTTCTAATTATACTTGTCATTTAAATTGTTGAACAAAGCATGATTATAGGATAAATAGATAGGTTTCATTTTTCTGAACAATTTGATATATTATTTGTATTTTTCCGACTTATAAATAAAAAGATATTGAATTTACAAGTTTATATCAATTTGGAATTATTAAATCATTTAAAATAAATCATCTACTAAATCATCTACATCATCTACATCATCTACATCATCTAAATACACCTATATCATCTAACAACTAAATCATCTAACAAATAAATCATCTAACAACTAATACACCTAAAATAATCATCACCTAAATCAACTAAAAACTAAAGGGAGCCTGCCGCACACGCAGACTGGGCCATGGCGCGGGCTTGGCGCCACATATGACGCGGCGCTGGCGCCGACGGTAAAGCGGCGATGGCGCGACGCCGGTACCGAGGCGGCGGCTGGTACGTGGAGGAGGCGCTTGGCAGACGGAGACGAGGCGGCTGCAGGCACGGAGGAGGCAGCACAAGGCGATGGACGGAGATGAAGGGTGGAGGCGGCAGCCGACGCATGGCGCGCCAAGGATGGGGCAGACTGCCGCGTCCGGGATCGAGGCGGCTTCTATGCGGGCGCGTCGGGTTGCAGAGAATGGAAGGGAAGAAGAAGAAGAGGCGCAAGATTATAAGGAAAGGATTTTAGTCCGGTTGGTGGCTCCAACGGGACTAGTAGATACGTCTTGCTGGAGCCACCAACCGGACGATACTCCACTTTTTTTTCAATTTTCAAAGAATCGAGGGGCGAAGGCAGGGATTTAGTCCCGGTTGGTGGCTCCAACCGACATATTCTGCTTTTAAAAAATTTCAGGTTTTCTCTCCCGCCTTTATTTTTTATTTTGGGGTTTAAATTTGTATTGTTTTTAAATGATAATTAATTTGGAATTTAGAAAACTTTAAACATAAAAGTGTTTGATTTGAATAAATAATTCAAAACCATTTTCGCTTTAAAAATAATTAATGTAACCATTTAAAATATGAACCATTTACAATTAAAATGAATTAACTTTTATTTTTTTAATATCAATTTGGAATTTAGAAAACTTTAAACATAAAAGTGTTTGGATTTGAATAAATAATTCAAAACCATTTTCTGTTTTAAAAATAATTAATGTAACCATTTAAAATATGAACCATTTACAATTAAAAATGAATTAACTTTTATTTTTTAATATCAATTTGGAATTTAGAAAACTTTAAACATAAAAGTGTTTGGATTTGAATAAATAATTCAAAACCATTTTCTGTTTTAAAAATAATTAATGTAACCATTTAAAATATGAACCATTTACAATTAAAAATGAATTAACTTTTATTTTTTAATATCAATTTGGAATTTAGAAAACTTTAAACATAAAAAGTGTTTGGATTTGAATAAATAATTCAAAACCATTTTCTGTTTTAAAAAATAATTAATGTAACCATTTAAAATATGAACCATTTACAATTAAAAATGAATTAACTTTTATTTTTATAATATCAATTTGGAATTTAGAAAAACTTTAAACATAAAAAGTGTTTGGATTTGAATAAATAATTCAAAACCATTTTCTGTTTTAAAAAAAATTAATGTAACCATTTAAAATATGAACCATTTACAATTAAAAATGAATTAACTTTTATTTTTTTAATATCAATTTGGAATTTAGAAAAACTTTAAACATAAAAAGTGTTTGGATTTGAATAAATAATCCAAAACCATTTTCTATTTCTAGAAAATAATTAATGTAACCTTTTAAAATGAATTAACTTATATTTTTAATATTAATTTGGAATTTAGAAAACTTTAAACATAAGAATTGTATGGATTTGAATAAATAATCCAAAACCATTTTCTATTTCTAAAAATAATTAATGTAACCTTTTAAAGTTAATTAACTTATATTTTTGAATATTAAGTTGGAATTTAGAACTTGCATTGGATCTCGAAGAAACCACATATTGCGAGTCTAAAATGATTTTTCAAAAATCACGGCGATAGATCATGTACTGTAGTACAAACCGACCCACTTCTCGCCGATTCTACAGACATTTGTCCTTTTACTGTGGATGGACGAAAAGGTTTGAGATGTACCGGTTGGGATATAGTCCATGTAAGGTGGTCTAGTATTTTAGGAAAATAGGACGTAGCATTCTCAAACGGCATTTTGGTGGTTACTTCAATAAAACGACCTGCTTTTGGCCGAAAATGGAAAAGGGCTTTTCCGTATGCATAAAAAGGAAAACTTCCTTCTGCAACATTGTTCTCCATACCAATGTCCACACACATGCATAATATGGGCACAACATCACAAACTATGCCGTGATTCAGCACATAACATCGGTCATTTGGACCGAAAGCCATGAAACCTCGAACATGATAGGTAATTTTATGAAGGTTTTTTCGAAACATGATCATTGTTCGGCACACATTTAGTCCCGGATGTAGTCACAAACCGGGACTAAAAATACTTTCCGCCATTTCCCACCTCTTCCCGCCAAGTTTTCCCGCCCTTTCCTTTCTACTAGAGCTTTTAGTCCCGGATGTAGTCACTAACCGGGACTAAAGATATTTCCCGCCATTTCCCAAAGCTTCACGCCAAGTTTTCCCGCCCTTCCTCTATATTTAGGGTGATCGTGTCATGGCTATCCACACATCCACACCTTCCTCTCTAAGAACAATGGACAACGCCATCGGGCCATTCGACTCGAGGAGACCGAGGCCAGGCGCCCAACTACCCTTGTCCACCGGGTACCGGCCTACCGGATGCCGAGCGCCGAGGGGTTCCTGCCCCTCCTGTCCCTCAAGGTTCCGCACGCCAGGCGGCCATCACAAACCACTTCTACCATGAGCTCACGCCGGGTTAGCGGATGGATCCCCAGTGGGATCCCGACAACTATGACACTGAATGCCTTCGCTAATAGGCGGGAAAGGGAGCTCGCCAGTACGAGGGTGATGGCCCGCCACCGTGAACAACAACGAAGTCGGCCGTCTGTGGTGGGAGAACCGTATTATCATCAAGTGATGCGCTACATCGCCGGGAGACCATCCTCGCCACGGTGCCCACGAGTCCACCCGCCACAGCCCCACACTCTCCGGCGGTAGCGGCATCGTCTTTCCAGAGACCCTCCCACCCGCCGTGAATCCAAGGCTGGAATGGCCCCTGGTATATGCCATGGATGGGCTGAGGATCCCCGGAGTGGCAGGTGATGATGACGATGATGATGACGACGAAGATGAAGACCCTGAAGCTGCGTACTATAGGACTAGGCATGATTATGACTAAAGGGGGCGGCTTTAGGCCTGAGTGTTAGCTAGTCCCGATTTGTCCCGGTTTTTAATATTAATAAATGTCTTAAGTGTTACCTAATAAATAGAGGGAAATGCCTATATAAAGAGAGGGTTCATATTTAGTCCCGATTTGTACGGTTGGGATATAGTCCATGTAAGGTGGTCTAGTATTTTAGGAAAATAGGACGGTAGCATTCTCAAACGGCATTTTGGTGGTTACTTCATAAACGACCCGCTTTTGCGCCGGAAAATGGAAAAGGATTTTCCGCATACAAAAAGGAAAACTTCCTCCGCAACATTGTTCTATACCAATGTCCACACACACATGATCATTGTTCAAGACATTTAGTCCCGGATGTAGTCACAAACCGACTAAAGGGATTGGCAGAGGGCCGCAACAACACTAATAATAGGGGTGAGTGTCGACATTATGTCGTGCTTGTACCTTGTCCCGGATGGTGTCACCAACCGACTAAAGATGAACTTAGTCGGTTGGAGACACCAACCGACTAAAGATGAGTCAAAGACTAATAATAGGTGAGTGTCGACATTATGTCGTGAGTGTCGACATTATGCCGAGCTGCTTGTACTATAAATATGCATCCTTGTGAGTCCAGTCCTCCAGCGGTTTGAGGCATCTCCAAGATGGTTTTAGAGAGAAGGACACCACTACGCCAGTTTCGTGGAGATGCGACGGAGCAGTCCTCCGCATCTCCGAGAAATGGTCAGAGGCACTCTAATATGTGAAATTAGTTAGCTCCGAGGCGTATTGATCTAGTTATTAAAGTTACAAGCTGCAAGATGGTTTTCGAGCGAGGGACACCATCATGCGGCCAGTTGTGGAGATGCCGACGTGAGCCCAGTCCTCCGGCATCTCCGAGAAATGGTCATAGAGGCACTCTAATATGTGAAATTAGTTAGCTCCGAGGCGTATTGATCTAGTTAGTGAAGTTACAAGCTGCAAGATGGTTTTAGAGCAGGACACCATCAAGGCCAGTTCGAGGAGATGGACGAGCCTGGCCCTCCGCATCTCCGAGAACTGGTCATAGAGGCACCCTAATATGTGAAATTAGTTAGCTCGAGGCGTATTGATCTAGTTAGTGAAGTTACAAGCTGCAAGATGGTTTTCGAGCAGGACACCACTGCCAGTTTGAGGAGATGCCGACGGAGCCCAGTCCTCCGCATCTCCGAGAACCGGTCATAGAGGCACTCCGGTCCAGCCACAAAATGGGACTAACACTCAAGACATTTATTAATATTAAAACCGAGACTACAAAACCGGGACTAAAGGCCACAAACCGGAAGATATCCTTCGGTCAAGCCACAAACCGCGAAAGACATGAACTAGAGTTACATAATATGAGCATGAACTTCTTGGCATATGTCATTCCTTATGACCGCTCTGACGTAACCATGGAGCATCTTTTACTTAACGGAATGCTTGGGTCAGTTTTCACCGTGAAGGGCGGAATTTCATCAAACTTATTATAATCTTACGACATGTCCATCTTGCCTCGATTCCCACGATGTTTCTTTTCCCCGAAAGAACTATGTGACGCTTTGGATCATCATATGATGTATTCGTTGCATATTTTTTCTTTTTTCGTCCGAGGACATGTCCTTCACATAGAAAACCCGAGACACATCATTGGCTAGGACGAATGGTTCATCTCTATAACCAAGATTGTTGAGATCCACCGTTGTCATTCCGCATAACCGGTCTATCTTTACCCTTCCCCATTCAGTTGACCCATTTGCAGTGAAACAAAGGGACCTTAAAAGAGACTCCATAGTCTAGTTCCCATATCTCCTCTATGTAACCATAATATGTGTCCTTTTGTCCATTCTCGCCTATTGCATCAAAGCGGACACCACTATTTTGGTTGGTGCTCTTTTATCTTGGGCGATCGTGTAGAATGTATTCCCATTTATTTCGCACTTGGAAATTCAATACAGAGAAGATGGTGACGCTGCCAACAAGTATAGCTGATCTCCAACAGTGGTGTCATTCAAGAGATGTGTCCGCATCCAACCACCGAAGACTTCATGTGTTCATCTCAGAATCCATGATTCAGGCTTCCCCGGGTTTTGAGCGCATAATATTCTTGTGTTCCTCCATATACGGAGCTGCCAAGGTGGAATTATGTAGAACTGTGTAGTGTGCTTTAGTGAAAGAATCCCGTCCCTACATATCGGTGCTTTCTTTCTCAGCCTTTTTTCCACTTAGTCTTCCCTCATGCATGAGGAAACACCAATCGGCTTAAGGTCGAATAAAGTCAACACAAAACTCAATGACCTCCTCTGCTCCATATCCCTTGGAGATGCTTCCTTCAGTCTAGCACGGTTATGAACATATTTTTTAAGACTCCCATGAACCTCTCAAAGGGGAACATATTGTGCGAAATACGGACCGAGAATGGCAATCTCTTCCACTAGATGAACCAGAGATGCGTCATAATATTGAAGAAGGATGGTGGGAACACCAATTCAAAACTAACAAGACATTGTACCACATCCTTCAGAACCTTGGCAGAATATCCGGATTGATTACCTTCGAGATATTGCATTGAGGAATGCACACTTCACAATGGGTACTCGAACATTTTCCGTAGAAGCCCCTCAATGCAATCGGAAGCAATCGTCATAATCACGTGATCCATGAGACTTCAGGTTTTGGAACTTTTTCTCCGCCATATTTATTATCCCTTTATATTAGATGAGAAGCTGACGGCACCTTGATACTGTAAAGGACTTCAAAAAGATTTCCTTCTCGCTTTGGTAAGAGCATAGCGGTACGACTTAAGTGACGCCTTTATCCGTCTTGTTATCTCGTATGCATGTTCTTTGGGTCTTTCATAATTTGTTGGTCCTCCTGCTTGTGTATCTTTTGTCTTCCCATACACGCCTAGGAATCCTAGCAGTTCACAGAGATTCTTCGTCACGTGCATCACGTCGATTGAAGAGCGACACGCAGGACTTTCCAATATGGCAGCTCCCAAAATATAGATTTCTTCTTCCACATGGGTGCGTGTCCTGTAGCGACGTCGTTCGAACTGATTGACCGGGACCCTTTCCAAAGATTACTTCTATGTCCTTGACCATACCAAATACATCATCACCACCTGGGAGTTCAGCTTCTTCCGTGATCCGCCTCACCTTTGAAATGCTTGCCTTTCTTTCTTACGGGATGATTGGTCGGAAGAAATCGTCGATTCGCTAGGTACACAACCTTCTTGCATTTATGCAAATATGTACCTTCGGTCTTATCTAAACAGGGTGCATGCCTTATATCCTTTGTTTGTCCGTCTGAAAGGTTACTAAGAGCGCCAATCATTGATGGTTACGAATAACAACCCTCGAGATTAAATGGCTCTGTTTGTTCTCATCCCACGCACGTACACTGGTTTGCCCCACAACCGTAAGAGTTCTTCAACTAATGGCCTAAGGTACACATCAATGTCGCGTTTGCTGTTTCGGGCCTTGGATGAGCACGGCATCATAATGAACTTACGCTTCATGCACAACCAAGGAGGCAGGTTGTAGATACATAGAGTCACGGGCCAGGTGTCGGATCGCAGCTCGCTTCCCCAAAAGGATTCATGCCATCCGATTTAGACCAAACCATAAGTTCCTTGCGCCACCGCAAAGTCCGGGAAGTCTCTCTCGATTTTCTCCACCGTGACCCATCGCCAGGGTGTCTCAACTCCCGCCTTTCTTACGGTCTTCTTTGTGCCATCGCAACAACTGGCATGCTCTTTGTTTCCGAACATGCGTTTCAACCTTGGTATTATAGGAGCATACCACATAACCTTAGCAGAACCCTCTTCCGAGGGGCTCTCCTCAACATCACCGTGGTCATCTCGTCGATCTTATACCGCAACGCTGCATGCCGGGCATTTATCTAAATTCTCATACTCCTTACCAGTAGAGGATGAAGTCATTAATGCATGCATGTATCTTTTGCACATCTAATCCCAGAGGAGAGAGTCTTCTTTGCTTCAGAGGTACTATCGGAAGTTCGTTATGTTTTGGAAACTTCGCTTCATTATTTTCAGCATCTTTTCAAATGAGGAGTTAGACCACACTCGCCTTCCATCGCAACAATTCCATTGTCGCATCGAGCTTTGTGCTGCCATCTTCACAATTTGGGTACAACAATTTCTTGTGATCTTCTAACATGCCCTCTAACTTCAACTTCTCATTTTCATTTCACAGTCTCGCTTTGCATCGAAATGACCCTACCAAGTTCATCACCGCTCATCTGATGCCCGTTCTTCACCTTTTTCCTCTTCATTGTCTTCCATAGCAGTATCACCGTATTCAGGAAACATATGATCATAGTTGTTATCATCATCTTCTTCTTCACCATCTTCCATCATAACCCCTCTTTCCCCGTGCTTGGTCCAGCAATTATAGTTGGGCATGAAACCTTTCATAATCGTGGCGAATGATTTTCGAGGAAGAGTACTCCTTGTTGTTCCGACATTGAACACATGGACAACGATAAATCCATTCTCTTTGTTTGCCGTACATCGATAAATTTATCCACGCCTTTGATATACCGGCTACCCGCCGTCATGACATCCATTCCCGACCGCTCATCCGCATCATATAAGTAAGTTTATCAAAAACAGGACATCGTAAATAGTGAAATAACCAATTCACACCGACACATGAATTGTATCAATGACCTAGAAAAGATAGGATTGCTAACCTCGATCGAGGGAAATAAAGAGGAGAAAGCTCAAGTGCCTCGACACCTTCTATATTTTTGTTCTATGAGAAATTCAACTGGATTTTTCACTCAAACATTTCAACAAACACCTTCAATGCATGCATGAGAAAAAACTAGCACACACCCTCACACCTTACACCATTCGAAAAAACAGAGTGGAGGCAGGGGGCTGGGGCGTTGCATTCTTACACCATTTATAAAGGTGCGTGCCACGCCACGTGGCTGTGGCCAAACCTTTAGTCCCGGTTGGTGGCTCCAACCGGGACGCATGCCCCCTTACCAACCGGGACCCATGCCCCTGGCCCGTGCCGCTCCCAACCGACGCTGGTAAGATTAGTCCCGGTTGGTGGCGCAACCGGGACTAGTGCTCTGAGGGGGCGTGGACGGATGGCCTGTTTTCTACTAGTGACTAGTTCCGGCCCGAAACAAATCGGAACTAGTGTTAGATAGGTCAAATCGAAGACCCTTTTTCTACTAGTAACATAGTCGGAGTATACACGCTAAAGCGCGGGCTATGGATACATTCCCGCTTGGAAACTTAAAATGGTGTGTGTTTGAGTGATGCAAGCTAGCATGGACACGTAGTAGCCGTGAAGGCATGAAAATTCTACACTAATAGCCAGGAAGAGGGCATTGTTCGGGCTCCGAGAGGCATATTCTCTGCCAGATTGACATCCAAGAGTCAAAGTCGTTGTGTCATAGGTCCTCTTCTCTGGCCAGTTTGTTTTCTCTTTCTAGAATCGTGACCGGCAGGGTCATATTTGTCCACGTTTTGCCGCCAAAGTCTTAGGTCGGGTCTACATGCTTCGTGATTGTAACGGGATACTGAAGAGTAACGGTCGCCAAAAACACCTCGGCAAGGTCTCTGTTGCTTATACACCCTACCGTCTAATTAAAAGTACAGCCTCAATAATTCCACGAGATATACCTCGATATAGTCTCGTCCACAGCTGCATTGTAAGGAACCCGGTGCCTATACATGATTCCAGGATTTATTCTCCTATGTGCAGATCAAGATCTCTCCGGTTTTCCTTTGTCTTGCCTCCTTTGTTTCGTTGCTGGCCTAGTTTGGCAACAAAGTTTTTCTAAAACTAAAGCATATCAGTATTATAGTATTTTAATGTCTAGCAAAGCAATACTTCACTTTTTCTCTTTTCTTAGTTTTAGGAAAAAGAGGGTCCAACCTCTTTCTCAAATACTTAAAAAAAAAACATAGTATTGAAGGATACTTCAACCATATTATTTGTTGGATCCAAACACCTCAATATATTTAATATTTTATTTTTTTCAGAAACCAAAGTATTCTCTTAATACTTTAAAAATACTTTCTTACCAAAAAAACTGTGCAGAGTGTCAGCGACCTGGACCTACCTGTCCTGGAGGAGACAAAACGTCAATGGCAAGTGCATCAGCTGAAGCAGGTGACGTGGGCCTCACCGAGACTCGGCCCACAAGGGCAAGGAGACCACCCGCTCGGCTTGCAGGCCACGAATGGGCCAAAGAGGCCTTGTAATAGATTGAGCGCCGGAGAGCTATTTAGAAAGGTATCCGGTTCCACTCAAAAAAAAAAAGGTATCCGGTTGTTCTCAGAAAAAATAAGGTATCGTCAGATATTTATTTTTGGCTCGCGGGTGTAGATACACCCATTGTGAGAAAATGTATTTTGAAATATTAAAAAATCTAAAAAATTATATATTAGAACATTTTATATTTGTTTATAAGTTTTCAGGATAAAAAATATTTTATTATCGTGTATAAAAAAGATAAAATGTGTCACAGAGATACGACTATTCACAGGCCATTTTTTGTCTTTTTATACGCAACACATAAAATGTCCTTTCATCCTAAAAACTTATAAGCCAACATAAAATATTCGAATATATTATAGAATTGTTTTTTGAAATTTCATATTTTAAAATATGTTTTCTCATAATGGGTGCATTTGCACCTATGAACCGAATTATCGTAGGATGTTGGTAGTTGGCTTGAAACTGGATGAACCGGAAGCCAGTGTCGTGGAATATTAAGCTCGGACGATTGATGGGAGGAACTAGCTAGATCCCCAAATTATACCGAGTTCATTCTGAGTTTTTAGTGAAACCGTGGCTTAGATCGGAGAGGATATTACACAGAGATTGGCAGGTATTGCGGGAACTAGCGTGTGAAAATGTGAAGAGGTGGCCAACTGGATTGGAAAATGATATACTACGATTCATTCGATCCCTCGGGTTCGCTGGCTCGCGCACGTCCTGAGAGGGCCCACTACGCGCCAGTTTTTTTCCTCCTTGCGAACGCCACCAACTGCCGTGATCTGTCGCGTGCCGCCGGCCTTCCTGCGCCGCCGCCGTGATCTGCCGCGTGCCGCCGGCCTTCCTGCGCCGCCGCCCTTCCCTGCCGCGACCTGTCGCGCGCCGCCGCCCCTTCCCTCGCCGCCGTCCTTTCCTGCGCCACCGCCTTGCCTTGCCGCGCGCTGCCGTCTTTTACTGCGCCGCTGCTGCACGGCGCTCTACAGCCCACGCCATGGTCTTTTGCTCCAGCCCCGCCACGCAGCCACCACCGCGGCCGGAGTAGGCTGCCGGAGCCCGCCCTCCGCCTCCACTTTCCCTATAACCCGCGTGCTGGGGAGACCACGACGGTGGTGCTCCCTTTGAGATGTACTTCACAGTGGTGGAGCTCTTATTTTGCTATGTACTCAAGAGTGGTGCTAACTTAGTAAATTTATTTTGCTATGTACTCATATTTTTTTGCTACTTTCGCTATAACCAATTTCTATGGTTTTGCTACGTGGTCTTCGGCGAGAGTCTCCGACGATGTCCCTTTTGCTACATTAGAAAAAATATTTTGCTACATTCGTTTTGTGGTTTTGCTACAATAGAATTAAGTTTTTGCTACACGATCTCCGGCGAGGTCTACTGACGAAAGTCTTCGGCGAGGTCGGATCTGCTACATTAGCACAACTTTTTTGCTACCACCGTTTTGCGGTTTTGCTACAATAGCGTAATGTTTTTGCTACACGGTCTTCGGTGAGGTCTACCGACGAAAGCCTCTGGCGAGTCTCCGGCGAGGTTGAATATGCTACGTTAGCCCAACTTTCTTGCTACACGTTTGCCGATGAGATCTCTGGCGAAATCTCCGACGAGGTCCAATCTGTTTTTTATTTCTGAGCCGAACCGTTTTCTGCTACATGTAGCAAAAGCGGGACACTTTGTAGCAAATCGGGATAAATTATAGCAAAAATGGAAATCTGGACAAAAAAAGGACACGTGTCACGCAGAGGACCCGGAGGATCTGGGGGAGTTATCCCCTGGGGGACGCGTAGTGCTCCCCAACTGGATTTGAAAGCACGCAGATCCTCTCAAATGCAAGATCTTTCACACGACTAGCACTGCAATTAGGTTTGCAAAGAGGCACCCAATCCGTCCCGCTTTGTAGCCAAAATTGTTAGTCTAGTTCAAAACATTTTAGCAAAATTAGTCTTACTTGAACTAAAATTTGCTTCATGGACTTATGCGGGTTGTGGCTTGCAAGTATGTTGTTTGGATAGAAGAGTCCTGTATGGTCTCCAAGATGGCATCCCCCATTTATATGTCTGTTTGCAAGAAGAGGACACTGTTGTTCATACCCTGGCAGGGTGTCTGGCAGCTAGGGAGAGCCAACACAATCAGAAGTTCAAACTGATGAAAAAGAAAAGGCATGAGAGGCCGGCCAACATTGATAGTGTGAAGAGATTGCCATGGGCAGCCTACTTAAAAAAGGCCAAGCCCATGGCATTGGATGCTGGCGCATGGCCGAGAAGCCTGCCAACATTGATAGAGGCAGAAGACCAGCGTTCAGCATTCATGTCGGCACATGAGTCAGCTAGTTAGGCTACTTTCATGGATGGCCACGATAGAAGACCAACGGCGGTGGTATCACAACCAGACGTGCTCGGTGTAGACGAGGGATGCCACGGTCTGCAATGCGTCTACTAGACACATCTCCAATCCAAATTTGATCGGCTCAAATACAGTGGCGGAGCTTCAGGCCGGCGACCCCGGGCAGCTGCCCGGGCTCAGCTGCTCCGTCTCCTTTGAAGTTTAGTGCAAAATAGCTAGTTCAACTGATTGTTCCTTTGGGCAAATGTTAATTAATCTGGGTACACTAAGGCTTTGCCCAGGCTCCATGAACGGGCAAGCTCCGCCACTGCTCAAATACTTGTGGTCGTTTGGGTCTCATGAGTGAGGTTTTCCGGTCCTTTGTCCATCCAGATACCGTTGGATAGGCCGTGAGTGGATTGGCCCGATGGAGACGACCTAATAATATTTCTATGGCCCCCCAAAAAATAGGTCGCCCAAGAGATGGAATGTGAACCATATGTGTGTGTTCATCAGCTTTGCAACGTAGGGCGCGGATAAGATCCCAGTAGCCGCAAGGTGGACTTACGCTTTCACTCTCGGTCAGGGTCGTCCACACACATCAGCAGTGTCGCGCTCGCATGGTCACTATACTTTGATGATTTATCGACTGATATCTTGACCCACTGGCTGGCACCGCTGTTAATCATGTCGTTGTAGCTAGGTTCAGTTAGCAGTTTTCTGAAAATAAACAGTAGTTGTTTTAGGCCCTAAGTCTAGCGCTGCTGCGGACCATCGTGGGATGGCACGGCTTGTCCGTTGTGGCGGCCTTGTAGGGGAGATGGGCACGAGCGAGAGTGGGATGACGCTCTCCTGTAAGCTCGGTCCTTGATCCTGATTTGTAGCTGGTTAGTTTGTAACCGAAGCAATAAGAGGAACAGAAAAAAAAGGATAAGTGGTTCAGTTGAACACCACGCCAAACACTTTGTCTCTCCCTGTCGAAATTCGTTTTTCATAAGAGAACTTGCCATCTTTGGCAACTTCAAGTGGTATCAGAGCCTAATCGCCATGGTTGGGACTCCACCGCCGAAGGCCGCGCCCTCCGCCTCCAAGTTGCGCACCCCAAGTCGTGGCGGAGGCAGATCCGGAGAGGGATCGGAGGTCGTCGTCGGGAGATCGTCTTGGCGAGGCGGCGGCGGCGTTGTCACCTACCGACGCTCACGAAGACAAACTACACCGAGTGGGCGACCTTGATGCGCGTCCAACTCCAGGGTGACGGACTCTGGGAAGCCATCGACAGGAGCGACGCGACAGGAGCGACATGTGTTGGGCGCCATCCTGCACTTTGTGCCGCCGGATATGGTGGCGGTACTTGCCGCCAGGGCGGCCAAGGAGGCAAGGGACACGATCAAGGTGATTCGCGTTGGTGTAGATCGGGTGCACGAGGCACGCCGACAGAAGTTGAGGAAGGACTTCGAGAACTTCGGCTTCGAGAGTAGGGAGAGCGTGGAGGATTTCTCGCTGCGCATCTCAGGCATCGTCAGTGAGATCACGATCTCGAGACACCACCTACGGTGGTGATCGTCAATTTGCATCACTATTCTATATCATAATTTGTCTTTATTCATTGATATATTCCTTATTAAGAGGTCATACTTATGTATTTTCATCTATTTTTGCATGTTGGATGATTCTTGGAGGATGAACTGCCGAAGTCGGGATTCTGATGAAAAAAGCGGTGTCTAGATGCAATTTTTGCGAAGACCATCAGAAAAATACCAAAAAAATATATGGAAAAATATAATTTTCCAGAAGACGAAGGAAGGCCAGAAGGGGAGGAGGAGTTGGGCCACAGGGGGCCCACACCCCCCAAGCGCGGGCCACCTTAGGTCGTGCCACCAGGGGGTGTGGCCACCCTGGCCCACCTCCTCCTCCGCCCCTTCGCCTATATCTTCCTCCCGAAACCCTAAAGTTCGTGGTGCGACCACAGAAATATTTCGTCGCCTCTGCGGGGTAGAAAACACCGAGAGAGAAAGAGCTCTTTGGCAGACAGATTTCTGCCGGAGAAATTCCTTCCTAGAGAGGGGAGATCGTCGCCATCAACACTGTCATCAAGCTAGACTTCATCGGGAGCATCATCATCATCCACACCATCATCTCCACCAACACCAGTATCACCACTCCATCCCGCTGTAACAATTGTGTTGAATCTTGCATATATAGTTCTTAGGGAAAACTTTCTCGGTGTTGATTACTATTTGTAGTTGATGCTTGTGAGTGGAACCATTGAATTATTTTCTATGTTTAAATTGTTATCCATCATTATATCATCTTTGATCTTGGTCCATATGATGTCTCGTGATTAGTTCATTTAGTTCTTGAGGACATGGGAGAAGTCATGTTGTTAGTAGTGGAATTGTGTTGAGGTATTATTCAATGGTTTATAAGTATTTAAGTTGTGGTGTTATTCTTCTAGTGGTGTCATGTGAACGTCGACTATATGATACTTCACTATTTATGGGCCTAGGGGAATGCATTCTGTATTTGGATACTAATTGTGGGGTTGCCGGAGTGACAGAAACCTGACCCCCCGTTAGGAAACTTTTCCACAAGGTAGTGTAGGATCCCAGAGTTTAAGGTTGTGGTTAGGTTTTTTTCTTAATTACTTGCTTGTAGTTGCGGATGCTTGCAAGGGGTTTAATCACAAGTATGTATTAGTCCAAGTAAGGTCGGTACATTAGCATAGGTTCACCTACACAACACTTATCAAACCAAAGAATATTAATCAACTATATGAAACGAAAGCACTTGACAGTATTCCCGTGTGTCCTCGAGAATGTTTGGTCCTCATAGTATTAAAACCGGCTTGTCCTTTGCTAAGAAAGGATTGGGCCACTTGCTGCAATTATTTGCTGTGTTTGTTTACTTGTACTTTGTTTCTTTGCTTTATCAAAAACCCATAAAAATCTGTTTGCTAAGTATTTGCAGAGATTTCCTGCTCCATACCACTAGTCAACATCTTCTGCTCCTCGTTGGGATCGACACTTCTATTTATCGAAAGTACTACGATATACCCCATATACTTGTGGGTCATTAAGACTATTTTCTGGCGCCGTTGCCAGGGAGTGAAGCGCTATTAAAGAGTGGAACTGGTAAAGGAAACTTCTACTATGAGTATTGCTTTTTTATTTCTGTTTGCTACTTTGTTTCCAATATGGACAACCCACTTGGTTTCCTGTTTGGAAAACTACTACCACTTCTAGGGTAGTAGATGAACCACCACTTGTTGAGACAGATCCTTTTAAGATACCTACAGGAATTGTTGACTGTGTTAAGTATAATTATTATTTTGGGGATGGAACTGTCCATTCTGGTGATCACTTGCTTTTTATCCATGAATTATGCGGGTTGTTTAAGTGTGCAGGTATCACAATAGAACAAGTTAATAAGAAGTTGCTCTCTATATCATTGAAAGGAATAGCTAAAGAATGGTATAAGCTGTTGAAGAATGGACAATCTATGGAATGGGAGGAAATAGTACCTCTCTTTTATTCTAAATTCTATCCTTCCAGTGAGATTCACAAGGATAGGAATCAAATATATAACTTTTGGCCTATTGAGAGTACAGCCCAAGCTTGGGGGAGATTGAATTTAGTAATGCTTAAATGTCCTATTCATGAACTCCCTAATAACATTATTATCAATAACTTTTATGCAAGGCTTTCTCTTCATGATAAAGATTTACTAGATGCTTCTTGTACTGGATTATTCACACGTATGAAGGAAGAAGCTAAATGGGATCTCCTAGACCGTATTCAAGAAAACACTGAAGCATGGGAGAATGACAAAGGAAGAAAGTCGAGTATAAATTATGATTATGAATGCATTAAATCTTTTATGGAAACTGATGACTTTCATGATATTAGTGCTGAGTATGGCCTTGATTCTCAAAGTATTGCCAATTGTTTTAAGGCCTTTTCCTCATATAGAAATTCCCAAAAATAAGTGGGACAAGTACCATGCACCTTATAAATATGTTAATCATGTTCCTAATAGAAATACTAAAGTTTGTACTGTTGATCCTATTTTGCCTGAACCTTATATTGAGAAAGTACCTTTCCTAGCTAGGGTAAAGGAACATTATATTATAGCTAATGTGGTTAGCAAAAGTACAAAGAAAGCCGTGGAACCCGATGAACAAATAAATATTGAACCTGTAGTAGCCATTGTGAAAGACCTTGTCACTAAAAATGTAGAAGATGGGCGTATTATCTTTTGTGAAGATGCTTCCAATATTGTCTCTCGTCCTATTGAAGCTACGAAATCTAGTGTCCATGTGCTTTCTGTTATAATTGGTGATCATTGCGACTATGGTTTATGTGATATTGGTGCTAGTTCCAGTGCTATTCCTTATGAGCTTTATAAGGAAATTATGCATGAAAATGGTCCTTGTGAACTTGAAGACATAGATGTGGTTATTCACCTTGCTAATAGAGAGACAGTCCCATCATTTTTGGAAGTTCTTTGTGGTAAGATTAAATATCCTGCTGATTTTATAGTGCACGGTTCAGAAGCTAGTAAAACTTGACCTATCATTTTTGGTAGACCTTTCTTGAACACTTGTGGAGCTATTATAGATTGTAAGAAGGAGAAAGTTTTAACTAAGTTTGATGTAGAATATTATGAGTTTAACTTTTCTAAATTTTCCAAAGCTCCTCATGAAAATAATCTGCCTAATGAGGATTTCAAGTTTGAACAACTTGCTTCTATTGATCCAGTTTATGACCTTAGACCTCTCTTTGATGATTGTAAGTATGCTCATTCTGATGATAAAGTTGTTTCTTGTGCCAGTTATATTGTCAAATTTATTCAAAGTGTTACTGAAAGTTATTATGAGAGAGGGAAACATGGTTTTATGCATCTCAATAATATTAAGTTTCCCCGTTTTATGTTAAAAGCTTTGAAGTTCCACTTGTTTTTTCTTCCTATGCTAGTAGCGTTTTGTTTCAATAATTTGTTTTCTCATGAAACCCCCTTGCATAGGAAGTGGGTTAGACTCAAATGTGTTGGATATTTTCTTCTTGATGCTCTTTGTCACTTCAAATCTATATCTCCTATGTGAGCTTTATTGAAATTATCATGCCCATCTTAATGGCTATAAAGAAAGATCTTTTGGAGACAACCCATTTTAGTTTGCTTTGGGTCTTTGTTTCTTTGAGTCTTGGAAGTTATTACTTCTGTAATAACCGCTCCTTATCCTTTTTGTTTGGTTTTTGTGTCAGGATCAACCTCTTTTTAGAAGTAGAGGAGTTGTGAAAAGTTGTTGTCCTGGGACAGATTTTTGCGCTGCATTGTAAAAATTCGTTAGAGATCTCAGTACTTCGGATGGAGCTTTAATTTTATGTGCTTATGCCCCAAGTTGTTATCAAACTTACTTTGGTTTTGCACTTTTTGATTTGAGCAACAGAAGATTTTCTAAAAAATCAATCTTTACCTGTTGGTCTGTTTTGACAGATTTTTGCCATCATTTGCATTTGCCTCTTTAATCGATTTCCTTTCAGATTCTTTTGGGCTTTTGAAAGGAGTTGCTGCAGTAGCTTTTGTTTTGATGGATTTCAGTTGAAGTTTGAACCCAAAGGTTTATTTTTTTTGTATTCATTAATGTTGCTAATGAAGTTTGTGTGAGGCTTCGTATGAAAGGAACTTTCAAGAATTGGAGAGAAGGAATCTACAGAGTCCGTTTTCGAATAGGTAAAAAGTGCTGGAAATAAAAGGTTCACGAAAAACTTTTATTTTTATATTTTTGTTGTTTTTATTCCATATGGAAGGTTACGAAACGAAAAAGAGGAGGAAACGGAGCCCGGGTGGGCCACACCCACGATTCTGAGCCACCTCGCGCCACCAGGGGTGTGTGCCCCCTGGAGTCCGTCTTCGCCCCGTTTTCGCACAGTACCTTCCTTATATCGTGAAACTTCGTAATATATAACCCTCGGATCCCCCGAGGTTCATATATCATGTTCTCGTCGCGTTTTCATTTCGATCTATTTCTGTCAGGAAATACTCTCAAGTTTAGAGGTATCATGGTATCCGCGAATGACAAGGGCAAGCATCCCATGGAAGATGATCATCAAGACCCCAAGGAGGAGGAGGGGATCTTGGTTGAGGATGAAGAAGTGAAGGAAGACAAGCATCCGGACACCCGCGCTACCGTTGCGAGCATTTAAGTGGTGGCAAACCCTATCAAGCTCAAGAGGACGTCACGAATGTCTATAGGAGGGAGAAATCCATGTCATTGCCTTGCTCCACGATCACTTCCTCCACGTGCCAATAACCCCTTCCATACTCTTATACATGAGCAGCAATTCCAAAAGTTTCCCATAGGGAAGTTGCCCTCTAGTTGGGATATGCCTCGTTCTAACCATGCAGGGAAAGAAAACTCTAAGGAGGAAGAGTGGGGAAAGAATAACAAGGACAAGGGTTCTCGGTTCGACATAATCATGAACTGCATTGAGCATAGTACGGAGTTGATTCATACTCTAACCTTTGATATTGAGGATTTGAGGGAGCTAATTGAAAAGCTTATCAAGGGAACACCACCACCACCAAAAGGAGTAATTCGTCATCAGGTTTTGGCATCCCCTTGGTTTGTTCCAAGATTGGGGGAGTGCCATGGTATCACATCATTATCTTTCTTTCTTTTTACCTTTTTAGTAGATCCATATCTTAATTAGAGAAGTTATTATATAGGATGGTTTGCATTGTGGAAGTATCTCTCCTTTAGTTGGCTATCTATGTATCCCTTGGTGTGAGTGTCTTTATGGAATATTAATGAGAAGTTTCATCTTTTCCTTTTTTGCACTTCTTATATTAGTTTGCAATCTCTATTATATGATTGATCTTTTTGATTAGTATTGGCATCACTTTGAAAGCCATCATTGTGAAAAGCCTTCATTGTGAAAAGCCTTTTATGTTTGAGCAAAAAGACTCCTGTTTTAAATTTCTTTACAAAAGCTTTGCTTGAAAACTAAGTATGATCTGTCAACTGTTCTCTGACCAAGAACAAAGTTTGCCATTACCAATTATGATTTATCTTTATGCATCTTTATTGTGGCCCGCATACTCGTTGCAAGCCAAGTTATACAATGGTGAGTTGCTTTCTACTATAAGTGTGATGCCTCTTGTCCGTATTATTTTTATCAACACCACTCCATAAACCTGTGGACATGTTTACTGAGCTCAGTTTTCGCTTGGGGACAAGCGAGGTCTAAGCTTGGGGGGAGTTGATACGTCCAATTTGCATCACTATTCTATATCATAATTTGCTTCTATTCATTGATATATTCCTTATTAAGAGGTGATACTTATGCCTTTTCATCTATTTTTTCATGTTGGATGATTCTTGGAGGATGAACTGTCGGAGTCAGGATTTTGATGGAAAAAGCGGTGTCTAGATGCAATTTTTGCGAAGATCAGAAAAAAATACCAGAAAATATATGGAAAATTATATTTTTACAGAAGACGAAGGAAGCCAGAAGGGGAGGCGGAGTTGGGACACATGGGGCCCACACCCCCAGGCGCGGTCTACCCTAGGTCGCGCCACCAGGGGGTGTGGCCATCCTGGCCCACCTCCTGCTCCGCCCCTTCGCCCTATATCTTCCTCCCGAAACCCTAAAGTTCAGGAGGCAACCACAGAAAGATTCCGCCGCCTCTGCCGAGCGGAAAACACCGAGAGAGAAAGAGCTCTATGGCAGACATATTTCTGCCGGGGAAATACTTTCCCAGAGAGGGGAGATCATCGCCATCAACACCGTCATCAAGCTAGACTTCATCGGGATCATCATCAGTATCCACACCATCATCTCCAGCAGCACCATCATCACCACTCCATCCCGCTGGAACAATTGTGTTGAATCTTGCATAGTTCTTAGGGGAAACTTTCCTGGTGTTGATTACTATTTCTAGTTGATGCTTGTGAGTGGAACCATTGAATTATTATCTATGTTCAGATTGTTATCCATCATTATATCATCTTTGATCTTGGTCCATATGATGTCTCGTGAGTAGTTCGTTTAGTTATTTTTTAGGGGAGTTTGTTTAGTTCTTGAGAACATGGGATAAGTCATGTTATTAGTAGTGGAATTGTGTTAAGGTATTATTCAATGGTTTAATATTTAAGTTGTGGTGTTATTCTTCTAGTGGTGTCATGTGAACGTCGACTACATGATACTTCACCATTTATGGGCCTAGGGGAATGCATTGTGTATTTGGATACTAAGTGTGGGGTTGCCGGAGTGACAGAAACCTAAACCCCCGTTAGGAAACTTTTGCACAAGGGAGTGTAGGATCTCAGAGTTTAAGGCTGTGGTTAGGTTTTTTTCCTAATTACTTTCTTGTAGTTGTGGGTGCTTGCAAGGGGTTTAATCACAAGTATGTATTAGTCCACGTAAGGTCGGTACATTAGCATAGGTTCACCTACACAACACTTATCAAACCAAAGAAGATTAATCAACTTTATGAAACGAAAGCACTTGAAAGTATTTCCATGTGTCCTCGAGAATGTTTGGTCCTCATAGTATTACAACCGGCTTGTCCTTTGCTAAGAAAGGATTGGGCCACTTGCTGCAATTATTTGTTGTCTTTGTTTACTTGCACTTTGTTTCTTTGCTTAAGCAAAAACCCATACAAATCCGTTTGCTAAGTATTTGCAGATATTTCCTGCTCCATACCACTAGTCAACACCTTATGCTCCTCATTGGGATCGACACTTCTATTTATCAAAAGTACTACGATACAACCCCTATACATGTGGGTCATCACGAGCTCGCGACAGTTTATAAGTTTCTGCGCGTCGTCCCACCGAGGTATGCTCAGATGGCTTGTTCGATCGAAACCTTGTTGGATCTCAAGGACATGACGATCGAGGAGCTCAGCAGGAGCCTCTCTGCATCGTAAGGGCGTGGCGAGCCGGAACAGGAGTTCGGCGGGCGGCTGCTCCTCACGGAGGAGGAGTGGCGCGCTTGTCAGAAGGGACGTGCGCCCGGCGAATCATCATCGGGGGGTGGAAAATCCCGTGACAAAGGGAAGAAGACACAGGACGGTGCGCCGGCAAGGGTGACGGCAAGCCACCGTGCTACAGCGGCAAGTGCAATTATTGTGGCATCGAGGGCCACTAGATGTGTGAGTTCCGCAAGCACAAGCGTGACCATGGCAGCCAAGGCAGGATGAGGAAGCGAACTTGGCCCAGGGCCAGGAGGAAGCGGTGGAGGGCGTCATGCTGATGGCGGTCGCGAAGGAGCATGACGTGGCCGTGCATGGAGAGCGCACGACGTCGGCATCTGCTGTCGCGGACGCGCCGAGAGCGTGCACTGCACGCATGCCTGACACCTGATGCGTGTTGACGCCCCGTTGGGAAACCCCAAGAGAAAGGTATGGTGCAGCACAACAGCAAGGTTTCCCTTAGTAGGAAACCAAGGTTATCGAACTAGTAAGAGGAAGGAAACGTCTAAAAGGTGTTGCAAGCAACGTGGAAACCTGGACAACACAAACTCAAGACTTTGCCCCAACTAACAGTGAGGTTGTCAATCTCACCGATTGCTATAACAAAGGATTAACTATATGGTGTGGAAGGTGATGATGGTTTGCAGCAAGTAAACAGTAACAGTGGAAGATGTATCAATGGTAAAGATTGGACCGGGTCCATAGTTTACTAGAGGTGCTCTCCTTAGATAAACAAACATGGCATGCTGGGTAAAAAAATTACAGCAGGGCAATTGACAGGACTGAGCAAGGCATAACAATGCAATAGTAGACAAAAAGATCCTATGAGATTCATTGGGCAATACAACAATATACATAGACCGCCATCCAACTGCATCTATGACTAGAAGTCCACCTTTGGGTTATCATCTGAACCCCCTCCAGTATTAAGTTGCAAGCAACAGACAACTGCTTTAAGCAAAGTGTGTAAGGTAAACAGTCCACTTGTTCCGTGAACAAGAGACCGTTGTTTTCTCCCTAGTGGTAACAACACATCTACAGCCGTAGAGATTTCTGTCACTTCCCTTGATTAAGTAGAGGCATGAACCCACTATCGAGCATAAATACCCCCTCTTGGAGTCACTAGCAACTACTTGGCCAAGATAGCTACTAACAATAGAGAGCATGCAAGATCACAAACAATACAGACATGATAGAATCAAATAGACAAAACCATTAATCAATCTGACATAGTAATCTCAATATCCATCGAATCCCCGTAAACACAACATGCATGATTACAAATAGATTAGATCTTGATCATGGATGGATCTCACAAGATGTAGACATGAAAGCACAAGGAGGAGATACAACCATCTAGCTACTACATGGACCCGTAGTCCAAGGTGGAACTACTCACGCTTCATACCGGAGGCTGGCATGATGAAGAAGAAGGCCTCCGGGATGATCTCCTCTTCGGTAGGGTGCCGGGAAGAGATTCAGACCCCCCCGATCTAGGGACGATGGTGGTGGCGGCTATAGACGGTTTCATGGAATTTTGATCGGGTGCCTAGGGTTTCTGTGACGGGGCTTCTTATAGGCGAAGAGGAGGGGCCACTGTATGCTACACCCCCTAGGCGTGGGCCCACCCATGCGGCCAGGGGTTGTGGCCCCCTGGTGGGTCTCCTCTGTCTCGTACTCCGGCTTCGTGTTCCCCATGGTAAAATATTGACTTTGGATTTTGTCCCGTCCAATTCTGGGAATATTGATTATCTGCCTTTCTAGAACCAAAAAATAGAAGAAAACAACCAACTGGCACTGTGGCAACTTGTTAATAGGTTAGTACCCGAAAACTTATAAAAACTGTAGGGGTTCGTAGCATGGAAAACAAAAAAAAAATCTACCTCATGAACACACAATCAAGATCTAATCTATGATCAAGCCAAATATATCTACTAGATCGGTGCAACAAGTTGATAGAGTACTAACCCTCGAAGATCCAAAGCGATTAATGAGAGCAGATTCTCGTGGGTGATGTAGTCGTTCACTTTCCGATCTCAAGATCGCGTAGACGATCCTTCCGGCTGCTCAGCTCATGATCGGTCACACGTACGGTACTCGATGAAGACCTTCCTCTCCCTTTTTCCAGCAGGCAGTGGAGGTTGTAGTTCTCTCCTCGCGATTTCGGCAGCATGACGGTGTGGTGTCGGAAGTAGAGGGGAGATCCCGCAGGGCTTCGCCTAAGCCAGAGCGGGTATGGTGGAGTATAGGGAGCCCCGGTGATCTAGGGTTTAGAGTCCGAGGTTTAGAGGTAGCTAGAAACTAGGGTTTAGCTAGTTGGTAGAGGTTTAGAGGAGATCTAGATTGGTCGCAACTAGAGAGGGGGGCGGCGGCCAACCTAGGGTTTCTTGTGTGTGCAAGGGGGGCGCCCTACCCCTCCTTTTATAGGTGGGGAGGCGCCAAGGGGGAGGGAGTCCTCCCCCAACTCCACTTCATGTGGCCGGCCGAAGGGAGAGGGAGGATTCATTCCCTAGGTAAGAATCCTTCTCTCCCTCCACTTGGAAATATTGTCCCAGTTTGACTTTTTCAAACTGCCCTTTTGACTTTAAAATGAGAGTTTGATTTATCTCTTCCAAGTGTCCAGCCAAGTGACCTAGTACATGATGCAACCATTCCACTTTGTCATGACACATCCATGTACCATTCCCCTTCTAGAACATTCTGGTGAAAACACCGGAACCATTCCAGAACTCTGGAATTGGACTTTCCTTCTATGAATCTCATTCTCAGAACCATTCATCCTGGATCCCATCCGAGACTCCGAACAACATCCAGTCTCTTTACTCACTTTCCATATCTACTAAATAACATCAAATCCTTAAGTGTGTCTCCCTATGGTTCGTGAATTATACAGCCATGACTGAGACTCTTCTCCGATCAATAACCAATAGAGGAATCTGGAAATTCATATGGCTCCCACATATTTCTACGATTACTTCATGATCGAATGAACCGTTTACATACGATACCAATTTCCCTTTGTCTCACAATATTTTACTTATCCGAGGTTTGATCGTAGTTATCTCTGCATACCTAGTTCAACCTCGTTACCGATAAGTACTCTTTTCTCGTTCCTGTGATATGTGATCCCTTGTGAGCCAGTCACATGCTTGCAAGATAATTGGATGACATTCCACCGAGAGGGCCCAGAGTATATCTATCTGTCATATGGATGGACAAATCCCACTCTTTATCCATGTGCCTCAACACATACTTTTCGAACACTCAATGCCACCTTTATAGCCACCCAGTTACGGTGTGGTGTTTGATGTCATCAAAGCATCCTTCCGGTGATGGTGATTAGCATGATCTCATGGTCGAAGGAATTAGGTTACTATGTATCAGAAAGCTTATATCAAATGAACTATATTAAATGACTTGATCTTTATGCTATGCTTAACTATAGGAGTATGTCCATCACACCATTCTCCTAATGATATGATCTTGTTGTTAATAACATCTCAATGTTCATGATCAGGAAACCATGATCATATATTAACCAACAAGCTAGTTTAACAAGAGGCTTTACTAGGGACTCTTTTATGTTTACAAATCACACAAGTATTAATGTTTCCGGTTAATACAATTATAGCATGGTATGTAAAAATTTATCATAAGCATGAAGATATGATAATAACCTCTTTATTATTGCCTCTTGGGCATATCTCCAACAAAAACACCTCAAAGTGTGGACAAAGCAAAGTAATAGTAAACAAGCATGGAACATAAAAAATTATAGATACGTTTCCGACGTATCAAGCATCCCCAAGCTTAACTCCTGCTCATCATCGGGTAGGTAAGTGATAAAAGAATAATTTTTTAGATGACATGCACCATCAAAACCAAGATCAAACCATTTGCAAGAATTGAAAGCTGGGATCAAAGAACTATAAACATGTGCATGAAAGATGGAGTTCTAACAATAGGACAAAGTAACTATGCATGCAACATGAAAGGCTACAAACAAAGATCATGAATAACATGCCTTGAAAAACGTTTCTTTGTTTCATATACAGAAATCATGGCATAGTGGCATTCAGCTTGTCCCTCATGGAGTAGCAAATAGATGCATAGGACACCCGCAAAGTTCATAACAGTGACTAGATACAAATAGCACAATAACAAGCAATATCAACAATATGCATCGAACAATAAGTTTTGGGACACTGCACATAGAACTAAGAATGGCAACTGTGCTCTATTAACTGGTGCCTAAAGGTAGAAGGTGGAGACTCAATATAATAGTGGAAGAAAGGACCTTCATAAAGGGAAGCAGGGATTTCAAGTTTCAAAAAGAGCTTCCAAAAATTATGATACTTGTTAGCTTTCAGTCCTCATTGCCCCTATCATAAGCATCTTGAAGTGATTAAGGTTAAAGTGAACAAACTATGGAGTATATGATTGACAAAGTATAAGTTAGCAATCTCATGTCCCTTCAATACGAGGGTCGCACCGCATGCTACTCAACTTTGGTCACCTGTAAGTTCTTGTCATACTAAGTGCATGTGTATCATAGAGAACCGCCAACGGGGTACCCCTTGCACATGGTACATGAGCTATCCCATAACCAAAATGACAAGGCAAGCAGACAATGAGCATCTCAATGATCTTTTTATTTACTATTTGCATAGATTTTTAGTGAGGATGCTTTACGGAATGCTCATTATGGTGATGCTGCAAGTTTCCACCATGATTAGGCATGGCTTAGGCTAGCGGCCCAAGCGTTTCTCTAACACAAAATACATAACTCCATGGACTTACAAGCTCCCTCTTTATTTCACACCGGCGACATCCATAGACAAAAGAGAATGATATCAAATGTGTACAAAGTACAAGTGCAATGTTGAAAATGTTCCCCATGACAGCATGGTTCTGCTAATTCCAACGTATAAGTGCAAGCATATACAACATAGATAACACAATGGTTCAAGTTTATTTATGGGCAAGGAATATAAAGTGTGCCATCAAGTTTGTGAGGGTTTTAATCACTAAGTTTTCACATAACAAAATACTTTTTAATTGGAAGATAGCTGAAAAGAAGAATATACTTGGAATGGTGTAACACACCATTCCAAGGAATTTATAGTGGACACTTTGGAATAACTTGGTTTCTTAGGAGTTGGAAGCATAAGTAGAGCTTACTCATACAAGTGGAGGCTAGCAAAAGACTGGGAGCAACCAACTAAGGAGCAATAATGGCCATAATCATGCAGAGTGACAAAACATTACTAATCAAAGCATAGAGTGGTACTACAAGTCAAAGACTAAATGGTCATAGAAGCTATGGTGACTTGTTCATAGTCATAACATGGTGTGAGCATGTGCCAAGTCAACCCAAACAAAACATCAAAGGAGAATACCACAATACTATGCTTTTGTATGCTAAAACAACGCATGATTCTTTCAAGGCATACTAAGCAATCCCAATTGTTTGGAACAAGTCATGCTACAGCTATAATCACTAGGCATAAGGTCAAAACAGCACCTAACATGACATGCTAAAGTCTAAGTCACATTCAATGCAAGCTCCTCTTGCACTTTCAAGCAGGAACTTTCTACTCCTTTTCAACACCAATCGACTTATTTGAAACAACACAGTGAGAACGAGGGTCCAAACTACTTTATTAAAGAAAACTAAACAAACTAAGCAAAGCAAACGAAAACTAAGACGCTTCAAGAACAACACAACAGTGCATGAAACAATAAAAAGGAAGTGTCTAGAAAGACCTGAGCTTTTTATTGATGAAAAATGGGATGCCTTGGGCATCCCCAAGCTTTGACGTTTGTATCTCTTGGATATTTCTTGGGGTGACACCGGGGTGGCATCACCAAGCTTGAGCTTTTTTCCATTCTTCATCTCATTACATAATTCTCTCTCTACACCTGAAAATTTTCCTTTATACAAAACTTCACACAATCTTCATTAGCAACATTAGTGTATTCAAAAGATAATAGACCTTTGGGTTTAGCTTTAGAATAGCAAAAAATTTCACTAAAAACACAAGCTATTGTATCAACTCCCTCAAAAATCTCAATTTCCCAAAAATAACCCAAAAAGGAATCAATAAGAAGCAAATGCAAATAATGCCAGAAATCTGTCAAAACAGACCAGCAGGTAGAAATCGATTTTTTCGAAAATCTTCTGTTTCTAAAATAAAGAAGTGTTGAACTAACCAAAGTTAGATAACACACTGGGGTATTTATTAGTAAATTTTCAGCTCAATCCTAGCTACATATACTCCTCATGAATTTTTATGGTGGAGGACAAAAATCTGTTTCGGGACAGCAACTCCCCAAATCTTACTTCCCTCTTATTAGAGGTCATTCTTGGCACAAAAAAGCAAACAAAAAAGGATAAGAAGAGGTCATTACTGAAGTAATAACTTCTAAGACTCAAGAAAACTCTTGGGTTATCTCTCAACAAGTACTTTTCTTTAACGCCTTTAAGTTAGGCACAAGAAGCAAGAAATCAAGTATTTTCAAATGAAGAAGCATTAACATCAAACCTTGCTTTCAAAGGAGGAGCAAAAAGCAACTTATCTCTCCTCATAGGGAAGTGTTCAATGTCTTTCTTGAAAAGTAAATTGATATTTAATGGTGCCTTATTTCATATCAATGATGGCACCAACAGTTCTAAAAAAAGGTCTTCCCAAAGTAATAGGACAAGAAGCATTGTATTCAACATCCAAAACATAGAAATCAATAGGGACATAAGCATTGTTAACCATAATGAGAACATAATTAATACTCCCCATGAGTTTCTTCTTAGCATTATCATTAAGTGGGACATCCAAATAACAATCTTCTAAAGGTGCCAAATCAAGCATTTCATAAATCTTCCTAGGCATAATAGATATAATAGAACCAAGATCAATGAAGCTTTGAGATCAAAGTCATTCACTTGCATATTAATAATGGGTTTCCAACTATCTTCTACTTTCCTAGGAATAGAAGCTTTGTGTTTTAACTTCTCTTCCTTAATATTAACAAGAGCATCTGTAATATGTTTGGTGAAAGCAACATGCATATCACTAGCATCAAGACTTCTAGCAAGTTTTTGCAGGAAAAAAATCACTTCAGAAATATTGAAACAATTGTTGTTGCTACCAAAATTATTCATATAGGCATTGTTGTTTGTGCTAGTGAAGTCACACAACTTGGTGTTCTCAGCAGAGTTCATTTTGGCAAAAGTGGGGCAAGCCAAAACAGCAGCAGCAACTAGAGTAGGAACTCATTTTTGTGTGTTTTTGATAGGAGAAAGAACCAAACTAAACTATTTTTTTTGTAGTTTTTGATAAAAAGAGGCAAACAAAACCAAGCAAAAGAAACTAAGAAAACTAAAAACAAAGTAAAGAGAAAGGTTGAGGAGGACTCCCCTTGTGAAGACGTCCTTAGCCTCCCCGGCAACGGCGCCAGAAAGTCTTGATGCGTGTTGACGCCCCGTTGGGAAACCCCAAGAGCAAGGTATGATGCAGCACAGCAGCAAGTTTTCCCTCAGTAAGAAACCGAGGTTATCGAACTAGTAGGAGGAAGGAAACGTCTCAAAGGTGTTGCAAGCAACGTGGAAACCTGCGCAACACAAACTCAAGACTTTTCCCCAACTAACACTGAGGTTGTCAATCTCACTGGTTGCTGTAACAAAGGATTAAATGTATGGTGTGGAAGGTGATGATGGTTTGCAGCAAGTAAACAGTAACAGTGGAAGATGTATCAATGGTAAAGATTGGACCGGGGTCCATAGTTCACTAGAGGTGCCCTCCTTAGATAAACAAACATGCCATGCTGGATAAAGAAATTACTGCAGGACAATTGACAGGACTGAGCAAGGCATAACAATGCAATACTAGACAAAAAGATCCTATGAGATTCGATTGGGCAATACAACAATATACATAGACCGCCATCCAACTGCATCTATGACTAGAAGTCCACCTTTGGGTTATAATACGACCCCCTACAGTATTAAGTTGCAAGCAACAGACAACTGTTTTAAGCAAAGTGTGTAAGGTAAACAGTCCACTTGTTCCATGAACATGAGACCGTTGTTTTCTCCCTAGTGGCAACATCACATCTACAACCGTAGAGATTTCTGTCACTTCCCTTGATTAAGTAGAGACATGAACCCACTATCGAGCATAAATACCCCCTCTTGGATTCACTAGCAACTACTTGGCCAAGATAGCTACTAACAACGGAGAGCATGAAAGATCACAAACAACACATACATGATAGAATCAAATATACAAAATCATTAATCAATATGACATAGTAATCTCAATATCCATCGGATCCCTACAAACACAACATTTATGATTACAAATAGATTAGATCTTGATCATGAACGGAGTTCACAAGATCTAGACATGAAATCACAAGGAGGAGATACAACCATCTAGCTACTATATGGACCCGTAGTCCATGGTGGAACTACTCACGCTTCATACCGGAGGCTGGCATGATGAAGAAGAAGGCCTCCGGGATGATCTCCCCTCCGGCAGGGTGCCGGAAAGAGCTTCAGATCCCCCTGATCTAGGGACGATGGTGGCGGCAGCTATAGACGGTTTCGTGGAATTTTGATCGGGTGCCTAGGGTTTCTGCATCGGGGGCTTCTTATAGGCGAAGAGGCGAGGCAGGGGGCCACCAGGGCGGCTGCACCCCCCAGGCACGGGGTGGGCCCACCCGCGCGGCCAGGGGGTGTGGCCCCCTGGTGGGTCTCCTCTGTCTCGTACTCCGGCTTCGTGTTCCCCTCGGTAAAATATTGACTTTAGCTTTTGTCCCGTCCAATTTCGAGAATATTGATTTTATGCCTTTCTGGAACAAAAAACAGAAGAAAACAAGCAACTGACAGTGTGGCAACTTGTTAATAGGTTAGTACCAGAAAACATATAAAAACACCTCAAAGTGTGGACAAAGTAAAGCAAAGTAGATAGTAAACAAGTATGGAACATCAAAAATTATAGATACGTTTTCAACGTATCAACACCTAGATCACGCTGGGAGCGCACACGGCTCTAACAGACGAGCACCGTGTGTTCCTCAACGAGGAGCGTGTTGTGCCTACGCCTGCCACCGACGTTCGCTGGTTCCTCGACACCGGAGCCAGCAACCACATGACCGGGAGGCGGGCGGCGTTGTAACTACCTCGGTGAATTACGCTCCTAGATACAAGCCTGGATGAGCGAAAATG
Organism: Avena longiglumis; assembly: GCA_030063025.1. Taxonomy (NCBI): domain Eukaryota; kingdom Viridiplantae; phylum Streptophyta; class Magnoliopsida; order Poales; family Poaceae; genus Avena; species Avena longiglumis. Next base: position 22,127,533 of record CP125974.1, read on the forward strand.
GTTGAAATAGTACGGTGGGGCCCAAAAGCCACTCACGGGTAGACCTTTCGGCCGTCCCAACCATTTCTAGTCATCGGGACAAGTACGGGCGGCGTAATCGGCAGGCGAAGGGATCAACTACATACACAAATGAGTATGTATGCAAGCCACCATATAATAGTACATCAGAGCCATACCATCTAGAAAGAAAGGAAATATAGCAACGCCATATGGCAAGATTCAAATGACCTAGATAGATATAATATTTTAGGATAGTTCCTCATACATCACACATCGGAGTATCAGGCGGAAGCGGCAAACAAGGTCCGAGTACGGATAAGAAGCAAATCGGCATAAGATGCCCCAGAAATAAGCACATCCCGCCCACAGATCTCACGGATCCCGTTCCGGAATCTCTACACGAGCGATCGTTGCCCACATCATCGCCTCTTCCACCCGATCCGTCTCCGCGAGTGTACCTGTTTATCTGAACCAATAATTTATCGTGTGAGACCCTAAGGGTACTCAGCAAGTATTTATGCCTCTAAAGGGGACACAACCTGGGGTGACGCAATTGCAGCGAAAGATAAACCCTAACAGTTCTATAGATAAACGCTAACCATCCGCCTAACCAAAGATAGACGGATGTCCGTGAATTAATGACATCAGTTATAACAGTAATATCCACAGATCCATCCTCCTCCTCGCTTACCAACGAGGAAGCGGACGGACAACCCCCCCCATCCGTTGGCAATTTTATTAACCATTCCATGAGTGTTGAGCTATTTACTAGTCAATTACTTAGTCAAATTAAAAGCGGTACTTTAGTTATGCTTGTCTATGATCGAGAAACTGTGCTCCAAGTCGTCCATAACCGCGGACACGGCTTTCAGAAAGTTTTACCCTGCAGGGGTGCACAAATAGCAACACACACTCGGAAAAAACCAAATCAAAACCCAACGAGGCCTTCACGACAAAGCAATCACAGGATTTAGAAATATTTCAGGGGTCACCTTGAGTACACCATAGAAGTTAGTGACTTGAGAGGACCCGAGGTTTGTGGAGCCAGAAGCGCATCGGGAACCCAAAAACTGGGCTTGTCGATACCGCTTAAACGGGTCACTATTCCTAAACAGTACAGTGTGCTCCTCGCACAAAAGTAAATAAATAGTAGCATGGCATAAGTACATGATAGTAAATAAAACCTCGAACTAGTTTGTGGCCCCAAGAAATAAGACTGAATCAAGCTCTGGCTCAGGGGGGTCCCATAAGCCTCCCGGATGTGGATAGCGCGAATATTCTTGGAACAGGAATCAAGTACTCGGGGTCTTACGGGACACAAGTGAGCAGGAAAAACCAAATAGCAGATATTGCCCACCGGTGCCACTTTCATTAGTTATCCCATTACTACTCAGATTAAGTTGTTTAGGTACCTCGTTATCCATCAGACTCTCACATACCCTACACATGATGTTCTACGACTCGCATGGCTCAAACAACTCCTATAGTAAAGGCTCATGGGATGGAGGAACAAGCTTGATGGGGTTTAAAAGTAAAGGCTATGCAATACTTGGGATTCAGTTTAATGCAATCGCGAATCAATGATGCAAGAATAAGATAGAGGCAGTAGGTACTGTATGTATGCAAGAATGTGGTAGTGCTTGCCTGGCAACTCAGTTGAAGCGAGAGACGGATCTGGGTAGTGCTCCTGGTTCTCTTGATATATCCCATGCTTAGTGTCTATTCGAAGAAGAACCAAACAAACAAGAGCCAACATAAATAAAGTGCACAAGCATAGTAATAAAATGCGTCAAGCAAACAATCATGCCATGATGAATGATGCCCAAGTTGCATGGCAATAATGTAGCATGGCATGGGTGAGGTGTAGAATACAAGAAATAACATTTTTATTGGGTTTTGGTCACATTTTATTGTCATAAAAGTTGCTGTATACTATATATTTATATTATGCATGCTGCAATTTAAGTCATGTATAGCATAAACAGAAAGGTCTCGTCGAGCTGATCATTTTAGACATATCATTTGTTAAATTCGGAGTTGTAGATCCAAAGTTATTAATTATTTAAGTCAAGGGGCATTTTATGTAATTTTAATCAACTAGGAATTTTAAATGTGCAAAAGGTAATTTGAATAGCATATCTGAAATCCTCACATTTTTCTGATTCAAAAACATATATTATTTGTATTATTTGGAATTATGAATTTAAATTTATTTTAAAGTCAAAATTATTAAATAGGGTCAAAGTCAAAGGTTGACTAATTAAATTAATTCAGAAATTATTTGATTAAAGATTTGAATTAACATTCAAAAACAAAACATTTTTCATATAAGGTTTGAATTCAAATTCGAAATATTTAAATAGTTATGAATTTATTTGATAATAATCATTTACTGAAATTTTTATTGATTTAAGAAAATGGTTGTGGACTTTTCTTACTCGGGCTAGAGCTACCCAAGTCAGCGACACAGTGTGGCGCCCACTGCTTGTGAAAGTGGAAGCCACGGGGGTGTGCCACGTGGACACAGCGGGACCGCGGGTTGGAAGCCAAAAAGGAGGAGGGGCTCTGTGCAAAACATCAGAGAGGCTGTCGGGTGGGGTCCGGGGGTCTGCGGGTTGAAGACAAGGAAACCTAGGGGCCTAAACAGAAAAGCGTCTGGGGGGGTTGGTTTAGTCTGACGAAACTGACGGCGATTTTGGAAAAACTGCTAGCTGACCTGAATTTCAAACGAACATGGCGAGCAAAAGGATGCGAATTTCGCAAAACCGCAAAAACCAAAAACGAAGAGGGATGTACAGGCTGCAAGTTTCGTGTTTGGGGTGTTACCAACGGAGGACTCTACGCGCCGAGAATCTACGACGAACAGAGGCCGACCTGAGGGCAAAAGACTGAACTTCGTCGTCAGACGCAGAGGTTTTACCCGAACTTGCGAGGACAAAGGCGATGGATACATATCGAATTTAAAGATGATGTCAAAACGAAAAACATAGAGGAAAGGTGGGGCTACAACTTTCATGTTTGGGGATTTTGCGAAGGAGGACTACACACGCCGGGAAACGGAGCCGAACAGAGGCGGTTAGGTGCGGCCGCAGCTGCTGCTCGATGCCACTGCTGCTGCTGGCTCTCTGGTGCGCGCGGCGAGCGGCACGGCGAGGTACGACGATGGACTGCTGCGGTAGCGAGAGAGGTAGAGGAAGATGCAGAGAGGAAGGTGGCCTGCTCACCGAGGTCCTGATGCAGAGCCCGAACGAGTCGCAGAGGATGGGCTATCAGTTGGCGAAGAAGCGTGACCGGCCGCATTTAACGCGAGTTCGAGAAGCGACTTGACGCCGTTGATCCCTAGCGTCTCTGACTGCGCAGCGAGGATGTCAAGGACGGTGGCGCAGTTCCATTCCCGCCAGCGGCATGGGCTCTGGAGATCGAGGTCGAGGGGAGAGGCTCTACCCCTTGCAGATTGGTAGGGAGAAAGAAGAGAGGGAAAAAGAAGGAGAGTGCGGCGGCGAAGGAAAAGAGGGGGGGAACTAGGGTTCAGGGGCGCCTCGGCTTGGGGATAAGAAGAGGGACAGGGTGACGCGGCTGACGGCGGGAGACGGCCACCTGCCCCTCCGTTGGCTGCTGCAGAGAGAAGGGGGGGTCGGGAGGAAGACGGTGAACATAGCAGTCGGTTATCTCCACCGAAGAGTGCACGGGCTGTGGCTGGGACTCGCCCAGAACAAGAGGAAAGAAGAAAGGAAAGAAGGTCAAAGGCTGGCTCTTTGCGACCAGGTATAGCTCTCTCCCTTTAATTCTTTTATTTATTAATTATCTATTTGTTCTTTTTATTCTATTACAATTTTCAAACCAGCTTATAAATTCAAATTCTTTTGAACTTTTTCTGAGTTTTGAGTAGGGAGCTTGACTAAGAGGAGAGGCAAGGGGCAAAAGAGATGGAGGAGAAGGAGATGCCCACATACATGGTTTAAGAATTGTGCCAATTGGGGCATTTTACAAGAATATGAAGATATGGGGTTTTGCAAATTAGATGAAAACATTTGTAAAATTAGGGAACCTTCACATGGATCCAAGGCTTGTAGAAAACAAAACAGAGGGAGAGATATGAGGTGGTTCTTGCATGGCCCATGCAAATAATAAATGCCATGTATTCATATTGTGAAAACAACATAAAATCACATGGCATTATTCCATGCATTCCCAAAAGGTGGAATAAGGCCAAGCAAAAAGGGACAAGTATTGGATCCACCCAACCCACATGAGCTAGGTAAACTCAAATAAAAGCCAGCTCATATTAATTGGATGGTGGAATTATAAGGTGGTGAAGAAAAGGTGTGGAGTTTAATAAAAGATATGCCCCCAGCTCAACTTGGGCATTTAACAATATATCAAGAACCAAATACAATATCAAGAGGCAAATACAATTAAGGATGCACATGAGATAAGAACCAAAACACAAGGGTTTTGTATGATGCTCAAATGCAAGGTGGCATGATGACATGAACATGATATGATGATGATGCAACAATTATATGAGGGAAGTGGCCATTTTATTACTAACCCAAGTAGCATTACAGTTGTTAGACAATTGGGATGCTACAACTCTCCCCCACTAAACATGAATCTCGCCCCGAGATTCTAGGAAGAAGAAGAAGACACAAAGAGGGTAGGATAGTTGGCACGGAGTTCATCTTCACGCTCCCAAGTGGCTTCATCAACAGAATGGTGTGACCACTGCACCTTGCAGAACTTGATGGACTTGTTGCGAGTCCTTCTTTCTGCGGTCTCAAGGATTTTTGTGGGGTGTTCTTGATAAGAGAGGTCTTCTTGGAGATCGATTAGCTCATGATCCACGGTCCTGCCGGGATCTTTGAAGCACTTCTTGAGTTGAGAGATGTGGAAAACATCATGGACTTTGAGTTTCTCCGGGAGCTCAAGAGCATAAGCAACTTCTCCTCTTCTACCACGAATTTTGAAAGGACCGATGTATCTAGGAGCCAGCTTTCCTTTGATACCAAAGCGGTGTGTGCCTCTCATGGGAGTGACACGAAGGTAAACGAGATCACCAGGGGCATACACCATGTCCGTGTGCTTCCTGTCATAATTGCTCTTCTAACGACTTTGAGCAATCTTCAGGTTCTCAAGAATGATATGCACTTTCTCCTCCGCTTGAGTTACAATGTCAGGGCCAAACCAGATTCTTTCTCCTGCACCTGACCAACCAATCGGAGTTCTGCACTTGCGGCCATAGAGAGCCTCAAATGGTGCCATCTTCAGACTCTTCTGGAAGTTGTTGTTGTAAGAGAATTCAGCATAAGGAAGACATTCCTCCCACTTCATTCCAAAAGAGATGACGCAAGCACGAAGCATATCCTCGAACTGATTGATCCTTTCAACTTGTCCTTGCGATCGAGGGTGGTAAGCGATCTTGAAGTTCAACTTTGTTCCCAAAGCATTTTGGAAACTTTCCCGAACTTGGAAGTGAAGATGCTCCCACGGTCGAACTGATTCAAGCGGAACCCCATACAGAGAGACAATTCTGATATAGAGCTCAGCCAACGAATTCGAAATTGTTTCCTGACGGGAAGAAATGAGCCACTTTAGAGAGCTGCGATGACAACAAAGATTGCATTGTTGCCCTACGACCTTGGAAAACAGTGATGAAGACCATCTCTACTTTCTCCCATTTCCATTCGGGGTTTCAATGGTTGTAGAAGACCGAAGGTTTCTGATGGACAGCTTTCACTCTACGGCAAACATCACACTCCGAGACATACTTGGCACAATATCGTTTCAGACCCGGCCACCAATATTGTGTTTTCAAGTCCATGTACATCTTTGTGCTGCCAGGATGGATAGAAAGAATGTAATCGTGCGCCTCCTTGAGAACTTGCTCTCTCAAACCCGGTAGTTTGGCACAAACATCCGGTGTTCAAAGAAAAGCGTGCCTTGATCATCAACGTGGAAGGACTCATACTTTGGAAGCTCAAGTTTAGAGATGATCTTTTTGGTGTGCGGATCACCAAGCTGACGAGAGCGAATCTTTTCTTCCAAGAGAGGAGTAGCTAGAAGGTTCAGGAGATGCCCTTGTTCCACAATTTCCAGGTTGGTGTGAATTCCTCGCACAAGAGAGGTTGCTCTTCCATCATGAGGTTGTTGACATAAGCTTTGCGGCTGAGAGCATCGGCCATGACATTAGCTTTGCCCGGAGTGTAGTTGATGGTCAAATCAAAATCATTGATTGCTTCAATCCATCTCCTCTGCCGAAGGTTGAGATCAGGCTGAGTGAAGATATACTTCAAACTCTCGTGGTCAGAAAAGATCTCACAACGGTTGCCAAGCAAGTAGTGCCTCCACAGTTTCAGAGCAAAGACAACTGCTGCGAGCTCGAGGTCATGTGTGGGATAGTTGAGCTCATGTGTCTTCAATTGTCGAGAGGCATAAGCAACCACTTTCTTTTCTTGCATAAGGACCGCACCCAATCCTTGCAAAGAGGCGTCACAGAATATTTGGAAAGGCTTGGATGTATCCAGAGGAACCAAGACTGGTGTGGAAGTGAGCTTCTCTTTGAGTGTCTCAAAGCTTGCTTGACATGCAGGAGTCCAAAGGTATTTCTTGCCTTTCTTGAGGAGATCGGTAAGAGGCTTCGCTATCTTCGAGAAGTTCTGAACGAAGCGACGACAATAACTAGCCAAACCAAGAAAACTCCGCACTTCTTTGACATTTACAGGAGGAAGCCATTCAACAATTGTCTTCACAGTTTCCGGGTTGACTGCAATGCCCTTGGCAGAGATAACGTGACCAAGATAGGTTACTTGAGGCAGCCAAAACTCACACTTTGAGAACTTTGCATACAAGCGGTTCTCACGAGGCTTGTTTAGGACACACTGAAGGTGTTCTTCATGTTCTTCCTTTGACTTTGAATAGACTAGGATGTCATCCAGATATACCACAACGAACTTATCAAGGTACTCCATGAAAACCGAGTTCATAAGCCTCGAGAAGGTAGCAGGTGCGTTGGTGAGACCGAAAGACATGACCGTGTACTCATACATGCCATAGCGGGTGGTGAAAGCTGTTTTAGGCACATCTTCCTTGCGAATTTTGATTTGGTGATAACCACTTCTCAAGTCAAGCTTAGAGAACACCACAGCTCCAGCTAGCTGATCGAAGAGATCATTAATCCGGAAGGGATATTTGTTCTTGATGGTTTTAGCATTGAGAGCCCGATAGTCAACACAAAGTCTATCGATCTGTCACGCTTCTTCACAAAGATTGTTGGGCTACCCCAAGAAGAAATCTGTGTTGGATGAAACCCAACTTCTCTTGTTCATCAAGTTGACGTTTGAGTTCACCAACTCAAGAGACCCATTTTATAAGGCCGCTTGGAGATAGGAGCCGTTCCAGGTTCAAGCTCAATTACAAACTCAACCTCACGATCCGGAGGCATACCCGGCAACTCTTCAGGAAAAACATCTGGGAACTCACAGACCACCGGAACACTCTGAATAGCTTCCATAACATCATCATTCAGAGCCGCCAAAGAGAAAAGCTGAACAGCAGGAGTCAGACTTGGAGAAAAGGCTATATGGCCTTCAGGAATCTTCAGAGAAACTGAGCGTTCAGCACAATCAATCACAGCTGCATTTGCTGTCAACCAATCCATGCCCAAGATGACATCAATGTCAGAATTGCCCAGAAGAATTAAGGACGCCGAGAACGAAGAGCCACCAATCTCAATTTGATTGCCATGGCTGATATGAGCAGCCCTCATGTTTGAACCAGGAGATAGCACCACCAGACGACGTGATAAAGGAACCCTATCCAGGTCATGCTCTTGTGCAAACTTATGCGAAACAAAAGAATGCGATGCACCAGAATCAAACAAAACTCGTGCAGGGACTGAGTTAACGGGAAGCATACCCATCACAACTCCAGGTGCATGCTCAGCTTGAGCGGCGTTGACATAGTTGGCACGAGCAACAGTAGACCCGGGCTTGGTGTTGATGTTGAGAGCCCGAGGTGGTGGTGCACGAACCAAAGGAGAGCTTGTTGCAGATCTTGGCGGGGGTGGAGGAAGAGCTTTGTTTTTCAACGGACAGTTCCAGTTCAGATGCCCAGGGTCTCCACACGTGAAGCAAGCACCAGGTGGACGTGGAGCAACATAGCCAGGGACTCCGCCAGGCGCTCCAGGGTAGTGGTGGTTGTAGCCCCTGGGAGCAGCAGTGATGAAGTTTGGTGGCCTTGCCGTGTAGCTTGAAGGTCTTGGTGGAGCCGGGAGCGACGGTGGGGTGTTAGGAACCCAGACACGCCGCTTAGAAGGAGCTGACATAGCTGAAGAGCTTGGTGCATCACGGTTGTGTTTCTTGGACTCCTCAAACACTTGCCTACTTGCTTCCTCCGCAGAGTCAGATCTGAAGTTCCAGAAAGATGCCGCCTTGCATGTGTGATTGCATATTTGATCGATGCATTGAGCCCTTGCACGAACCTCTTTGCTTCTTCTTGTCATCGGATATCTCATCGCCACCATAGAGAAAGATTCATGAAGTTCTGATGTAGGTGTTGACATTATCATTTCCTGCTTAAGGTTGAGAAAAGCTTCCTTCATCCTCTCCATGACAATTTCGTGAGATCTTGCTCTTTGAACGCTCAGTGAACCGTTCCCAAGTAGGTGAAAACCAGCGGATTTGCCTTGGTAATTCTCCCACCGTAGAGCTGCATCCCCTTGAAGGTGAGTAGCACACTTTACCCACTCTTGCTCGGGAACATCGCGATCTCGAGTAGCCTTGACATCTCACGCAACCAATCATACGCATCCGGTGGTCGATCGAAACATCAAATTGGCGAGGTTGAATTTGGAAGCTTTTGATGTCTCCTCGCTTGGGAGGTGGATGTAGTGGAGCAAACTCATTCCTCGAACACTTTCCTCAAAGCTGTTGGTTCTTGCATTGCATTGCCAAGGCATTGGCGATGTTTGGTGCGGATCGATTCAGTGGTATGTCCTCATCGAGCGGCATGGTGGAGCCATCCTGTGATTCATATAAAACATAAGTCAGTACTATAATGGAGAATAATAATAATCCAAAATAGTACCAAGATGGAATTAACCAAGATTAAAGGATACAATTTACTAAGATGATATTAAAATATCAACAAAGTTCAAAAGCACCTAGAAGATATTAAACATATCGCATTATCGAAAAGGAGTGTGGTACCTGAATATATCAAAGAAAATTTTCCACAAATTTGGCATTACAATACCAATAGATCATAAAATTCACTTAACGAATCAAGATTAGTGACTCTACCAATTCAATATACAAAAGCAAATGATAAGAGTAGTGGTATGGTCGCGACTCCATCCCGCACTCAAATCATTACTCCACACATGAACAAGTGGAACACATATCCTAACCCCTTCTTCTCACGTTGAACCTAAAGATTGGTAACTACGGAAACGAACACCCCAAACAAGATAACGTCGGATAACAAAGAATAAGACAGATCGTGTCGGTTTGCAAAAGCCTGTAGGTATGGAATGTACCCACAGTTGATAACCAAAGGCTGATTAGATAACAACTTGGATGCAACAGATAGACAAGGGATTACACACACACACATAAACACACAACCTATGGTACTCTGAAACCCGAACACGTGAATCCTAGTTTGAACTTTTAGAAGAGGATTTAAAACGTTACACTTCCTTACGAGAAAAGGGTGGGTGGGTGGGTAAGAAGAAAAATGGGCAGATCCTACTCTCGCGTTTTGTTTTTCCCTAGTATACATAACTACCAAAATATTTTCTAGACTAACAACGACCATTTGGCTGAGACCCTGAAGGGCGGGATGGCTCTGATACCAATTGTAACTACCTTGGTGAATTACTCTCCTAGATACAAGCCTGGATGAGCGGAAATGGTTGAAATAGTACGGTGGGGCCCAAAATCCACTCACGGGTAGACCTTTCGGCCGTCCCAACCATTTCCAGTCATCGGGACAAATGCAGGCGTGTCGGCGAAGGGATCAACTACATACACAAGTGAGTATGTATGCAAGCCACCATACAATAGTACATCGAGCCATACCATCTAGAAAGAAAGGAAATATAGCGCCATCGGCAAGATTCAAATGACCTAGATAGATATAATATTTTAGGATAGTTCCTCATACATCACATCAGTATCAGGCGGAGCGGCAAACAAGGTCGATGCGGATAAGAAGAAAATCGGCATAGGATGCCCGAAATAAGCACATCCGCCCACAAATCTCACGGATCCCCATTCCGGAATCTCTACAGCGATCGTTGCCCACATCATCAGCCTCTTCCACCCAGTATCCGTCCTGCGAGTGTACCTGTTCATCTGAACCAATAATTTATCGTGTGAGACCCTAAGGGTACTCAGCAAGTCTTTATGCCTCTAAAGGGGACACAACCTAGGGTGATGCAATTGCAGCGAAAGATAAACCCTAACAGTTCTATAGATAAACACTAACCATCCGCCTAACCAAAGATAGACGGATGTCCGTGAATTAATGACAGCAGTTATAACAGTAATATCCACAGATCCATCCTCCTCCTCGCTTTCCAACGAGGAAGCGGACGAACAACCCCCCCATCCGTTGGCAATTTTATTAACCATTCCATGAGTGTTGCGCTATTTACTAGTCAATTACTTAGTCAAATTAAAAGCGGTACTTTAGTTATGCTTGTCTATGATCGAGAAACTGTGCTCCAAGTCGTCCATAACCGCGGACACGGCTTTCAGAAAGTTTTACCCTGCAGGGGTATACAAATAGCAACACACACTCGATCAACCTCGGAAAAACCAAATCAAAACCCAACGAGGCCTTCACGACAAAGCAATCACAGGATTTAGAAATATTTCAGGCCACCCTTGAGTACACCATAGCGAAGTTAGCTGACTTCGAGACGGACCCGAGGTTTGTGGAGCCGGCTGTAAGCGACTGGGAACCCAAAAACTGGGCTTGTCGATACCGCGTAAACGGGTCACAATTCCTAAACAGTATAGTGTGCTCCTCGCACAAACGTAAATAAATAGTAGCATGGCATAAGTACAGGATAGTAAATAAAACCTCGAACTAGTTTGTGGCCCCAAGAAATAAGACTGAATCAAGCTCTGGCTCAGGGGGGTCCCATAAGCCTCCCGGATGTGGATAGCGCGAATATTCTTGGAACAGGAATCAAGTACTCGGGGTCTTACGGGACACAAGTGAGCAGGAAAAACCAAATAGCAGATATTGCCCACCGGTGCCACTTTCATTAGTTATCCCATTACTACTCAGATTAAGTTGTTTAGGTACCTCGTTATCCATCAGACTCTCACATACCCTACACATGCTGTTCTACGACTCGCATGGCTCAAACAACTCCTGTAGTAAAGGCTCATGGGATGGAGGAACAAGCTTGGTGGGGTTTAAAAGTAAAGGCTATGCAATACTTGGGATTCAGTTTAATGCAATCGCGACTCAATGATGCAAGAATAAGATAGAGGCGAGGTCTGTATGTATGCAAGCATGTGGTAGTGCTTGCACGGCAACTCGATTGAGCGAGAGGCGGATGCAGGTAGTGCTCACGGTTCTCTTGAAATATCCCCTTCTCAGTGTCTATTCGAAGAAGAACCAAACAAACAAGGGCCAACATAAATAAAGTGCACAAGCATAGGAATAAAATGCGTCAAGCAAACAATCATGCCATGATGAATGATGCCCAAGTTGCATGGCAATAATGTAGCATGGCATGGGTCAGGTGTAGAATACAAGAAATAACATTTTTATTGGGTTTTGGTCACATTTTATTGTCATAAAAGTTGCTGTATACTATATATTTATATGATGCATGCTGCAATTTAAGTCATGGATAGCATAAACAGAAAGGTCTCGTCGAGAAAAGGTAAACTCAAATAAAAGCCAGCTCATATTAATTGGATGGTGGAATTATAAGGTGGTGAAGAAAAGGTGTGGAGTTTAATAAAAGATATGCCCCCAGCTCAACTTGGGCATTTAACAATATATCAAGAACCAAATACAATATCAAGAGGCAAATACAATTAAGGATGCACATGAGATAAGAACCAAAACACAAGGGTTTTGTATGATGCTCAAATGCAAGGTGGCATGATGACATGAACATGATATGATGATGATGCAACAATTATATGAGGGAAGTGGCCATTTTATTACTAACCCAAGTAGCATTACAGTTGTTAGACAATTGGGATGCTACAACTCTCCCCCACTAAACATGAATCTCGCCCCGAGATTCTAGGAAGAAGAAGAAGACACAAAGAGGGTAGGATAGTTGGCACGGAGTTCATCTTCACGCTCCCAAGTGGCTTCATCAGTAATGGTGTGACCTTGCACCTTGCGAACTTGATGGACTTGTTGCGAGTCCTTCTTTTACCGGTCTCAAGGATTTTGTGGGGTGTTCTTGATAAGAGAGGTCTTCTTGGAGATCGATTAGCTCATGATCCACGGTCTGCGGGATCTTTGAAGCACTTCTTGAGTTGAGAGATGTGGAAAACATCATGGACTTTGAGTTTCTCCGGAGCTCAAGAGCATAAGCAACTTCTCCTCTTCTACGCAATTTTGAAAGGACCGATGTATCTAGGAGCCAGCTTTCCTTTGATACCAAAGCGGTGTGTGCCTCTCATGGGAGTGACACGAAGGTAAACGAGATCACCAGGGGCATACACCATGTCCGTGTGCTTCCTGTCATAATTGCTCTTCTAACGACTTTGAGCAATCTTCAGGTTCTCAAGAATGATATGCACTTTCTCCTCCGCTTGAGTTACAATGTCAGGGCCAAACCAGATTCTTTCTCCTGCACCTGACCAACCAATCGGAGTTCTGCACTTGCGGCCATAGAGAGCCTCAAATGGTGCCATCTTCAGACTCTTCTGGAAGTTGTTGTTGTAAGAGAATTCAGCATAAGGAAGACATTCCTCCCACTTCATGCCAAAAGAGATGACGCAAGCACGAAGCATATCCTCCAGAATCTGATTGATCCTTTCAACTTGTCCTTGCGGTGAGGGTCAAGGATTGCGATTGCTGAAGTTCAACTTTGTTCCCAAAGCATTTTGAAACTTTCCCGAACTTGGAAGTGAAGATGCTCCCACGGTGCGAACTGATCTGAAGCGGAACCCCATCTGAGAGACAATTACTTGATATAGAGCTCAAAACTGAATTCGTAAAAATTGTTTCCTTGACGGGGAAGAAATGAGCCACTTTAGAGAGCCTGTCGATGACAACAAAGATTGCATTGTTGCCCTTCTGCGACCTTGGAAAACCAGTGATGAAGACCATCTCTACTTTCTCCCATTTCCATTCCGGGGGTTTCAATGGTTGTAGAAGACCGAAAGGTTTCTGATGGACAGCTTTCACTCTACGGCAAACATCACACTCCGAGACATACTTGGCACAATATCGTTTCAGACCCGGCCACCAATATTGTGTTTTCAAGTCCATGTACATCTTTGTGCTGCCAGGATGGATAGAAAGAACAGAATCGTGCGCCTCCTTGAGAACTTGCTCTCTCAAACCCGGGTAGTTTGGCACAAACATCCGGTGTTCAAAGAAAAGCGTGCCTTGATCATCAACGTGGAAGGACTCATACTTCGGAAGCTCAAGTTTAGAGATGATCTTTTTGGTGTGCGGATCACCAAGCTAACGAGAGCAAATCTTTTCTTCCAAGAGAGGAGTAGCTAGAAGGTTCAGGAGATGCCCTTGTTCCACAATTTCCAGGTTGAGCTGACAGAATTCCTCGCACAAGAGAGGCTGTTGCTCTTCCATCATGAGGTTGTTGACATAAGCTTTGCGGATGAGAGCATCGGCCATGACATTAGCTTTGCCCGGAGTGTAGTTGATGGTCAAATCAAAATCATTGATTGCTTCAATCCATCTCCTCTGCCGAAGGTTGAGATCAGGCTGAGTGAAGATATACTTCAAACTCTTGTGGTCAGAAAAGATCTCACAACGGTTGCCAAGCAAGTAGTGCCTCCACAGTTTCAGAGCAAAGACAACTGCTGCGAGCTCGAGGTCATGTGTGGGATAGTTGAGCTCATGTGTCTTCAATTGTCGAGAGGCATAAGCAACCACTTTCTTTTCTTGCATAAGGACCGCACCCAATCCTTGCAAAGCGTCCTGAGAATATTTGGAAAGGCTTGGATGTATCCAGAGGAACCAAGACTGGTGTGGAAGTGAGCTTCTCTTTGAGTGTCTCAAAGCTTGCTTGACATGCAGGAGTCCAAAGGTATTTCTTGCCTTTCTTGAGGAGATCGGTAAGAGGCTTCGCTATCTTGAGAAGTTCAGCAAGCGGCGACAATAACTAGCCAAACCAAGAAAACTCCGCACTTCTTTGACATTTACGGAGGAAGCCATTCAACAATTGTCTTCCAGTTTCGGGTTGATTGCAATGCCCTTGCGAGATAACGTGACCAAGATAGGTTACTTGAGGCAGCCAAAACTCACACTTTGAGAACTTTGCATACAAGCGGTTCTCACGAGGCTTGTTAGGACACTGAAGGTGTTCTTCATGTTCTTCCTTTGACTTTGAATAGACTAGGATGTCATCCAGATATACCACAACGAACTTATCAAGGTACTCCATGAAAACCGAGTTCATAAGCCTCGAGAAGGTAGCAGGTGCGTTGGTGAGACCGAAAGACATGACCGTGTACTCATACATGCCATAGCGGGTGGTGAAAGCTGTTTTAGGCACATCTTCCTTGCGAATTTTGATTTGGTGATAACCACTTCTCAAGTCAAGCTTAGAGAACACCACAGCTCCAGCTAGCTGATCGAAGAGATCATTAATCCGCGGAAGGGGATATTTGTTCTTGATGGTTTTAGCATTGAGAGCCCGATAGTCAACACAAAGTCTATCAGTCCTGTCACGCTTCTTCACAAAGATTGTTGGGCTACCCCAAGAAGAAATCTGTTGGATGAAACCCAACTTCTCTTGTTCATCAAGTTGACGTTTGAGTTGACCAACTCAGCGGACCCATTTTATAAGGCCGCTTGGAGATAGGAGCGTTCGTGTTCAAGCTCAATTACAAACTCAACCTCACGATCCGGAGGCATACGCAACTCTTGGGGAAAAACATCGGAACTCACAGACCGGAACACTCTGAATAGCTTCCATAACATCATCATTGAGCCGCCAAAGAAAAAGCTGAACATCGAGTCGACTTGGAGAAAAGGCTATATGGCCTTGAGGAATCTTGAGAAACCAGGCGTTCGCACAATCAATCACAGCTGCATTTCTGTCAACCAATCCATGCCCAAGATGACATCAATGTCGAATTGCCGAGAAGAATTAAGGCCGAGAGCGAAGAGCCACCAATCTCAATTTGATTGCCATGGCTGATATGAGCAGCCCTCATGTTTGAACAGGAGATAGCACCACCGAACGGCGTGATAAAGGAACCCTATCCAGGTCATGCTCTTGTGCAAACTTATGCGAAACAAAAGAATGCGATGCACGAATCAAACAAAACTCGTGCAGGCGGAGTTAACGGAAAGCATACCCATCACAACTCGGTGCATGCTCGGCTTGAGCGGCGTTGACATAGTTGGCACGAGCAGCGATGAGACCGGGCTTGGTGTTGATGTTGAGAGCCAGGTGGTGGTGCACGAACCAAAGGAGAGCTTGTTGCAGATCTTGGCGGGGTGGAGGAAGAGCTTTGTTTTTCAACGACAGTTCGATTCAGATGCCTGTGGTCTCCACACGTGAAGCAAGCACCGGTGGGCGTGGAGCAACATAGCGAGGACTCCGCGGCGCTCAGGGGTAGTGGTGGTTGTAGCCCACAGGCGGTGATGAAGTTTGGTGGCCTTGCCGTGTAGCTTGAAGGTCTTGGTGGGCGGGAGGCGGTGGGGTGTTAGGAACCCGGACACGCCCGCTTAGAAGGAGCCGACATAGTGAAGAGCTTGGTGCATCACGGTTGTGTTTCTTGGACTCCTCAAACACTTGCCTACTTGCTTCCTCCTGAGTGTCTTTGAAGTTCGGGAAAGATGCCGGCCTTGCATGTGTGATTGCATATTTGATCGATGCATTGAGCCCTTGCACGAACCTCTTTTGCTTCTTCTTGTCATCGGATATCTCGCCACCATAACGAAAGATTCATGAAGTTCTGATGTAGGTGTTGACATTATCATTTCCACCTTAGGTTGAGAAAAGCTTCCTTCATCCTCTCCATGACAATTTCGACAGATCTCGCTCTTTGAACGCTCAGTGAACTGTTCCCAAGTAGGTGAAAACCAGTACGGTTGCCTTCGTAATTCTCCCCAGAGGTGCATCCCCCTTGAAGGTGAGTAGCACACTTTACCCACTCTTGCTCGGGAACATCAGATCTCGAGTAGCCTTGACATCTCACGCAACCAATCATCGCATCCGGTGGTCGATCGGAAACATCAAATTGGCGAGGTTGAATTTCAGGAAGCTTTTGATGTCTCCTCGCTTGGGAGGTGGATGTAGTGGAGCAAACTCATTCCTCGAACACTTTCCTCAAAGCGGCTGGTTCTTTGCATTCTGCCAAGGCATTGGCGATGTTTGACAGTGGATCGATTCAGTGGTATGTCCTCATCGAGCGGCATGGTGGAGCCATCCTGTGATTGATATAAAACACAAGTCAGTACTATAATGGAGAATAATAATAATCCAAAATAGTACCAAGATGGAATTAACCAAGATTAAAGGATACAATTTACTAAGATGATATTAAAATATCAACAAAGTTCAAAAGCACCTAGAAGATATTAAGCATATCGCACACGACTGAAAAGGAGTGTGGTACACAGATATATCAAAGAAAAATTTTCCACAAATTTCGGCATTACAATACCAATAGATGCGCAAAATTCACTTAACGAATCAAGATTAGTGACTCTACCAATTCAATATACAAAAGCAAATGATAAGAGTAGTGGTATGGTCGCGACTCCATCCCGCACTCAAATCATTACTCCACACATGAACAAGTGGAACACATATCCTAACCCCTTCTTCTCACGTTGAACCTAAAGATTGGTAACTACGGAAACGAACACCCCAAACAAGATAACGTCGGATAACAAAGAATAAGACAGATCGTGTCGGTTTGCAAAAGCCTGTAGGTATGGAATGTACCCACAGTTGATAACCAAAGGCTGATTAGATAACAACTTGGATGCAACAGATAGACAAGGGATTACACACACACACATAAACACACAACCTATGGTACTACGGAAACCCAGAACACGTGAATCCTAGTTTGAACTTTTAGAAGAGGATTGAAAACGTTACACTTCCTTACCAGAAAAAGGGTGGGTGGGTGGGTAAGAAGAAAAATGGAAGCAGTCCTACTCTCGCGTTTTGTTTTTCCCTAGTATACATAACTACCAAAATATTTTCTAGACTGACAACGACCATTTGGCTGAGACCCTGAAGGGCGGGATGGCTCTGATACCAATTGTAACTACCTTGGTGAATTACTCTCCTAGATACAAGCCTGGATGAGCGGAAATGGTTGAAATAGTACGGTGGGGCCCAAAATCCACTCACGGGTAGACCTTTCGGCCGTCCCAACCATTTCCAGTCATCGGGACAAGTACGGGCGGCGTAATCGGCAGGCGAAGGGATCAACTACATACACAAGTGAGTATGTATGCAAGCCACCATACAATAGTACATCAGAGCCATACCATCTAGAAAGAAAGGAAATATAGCAACGCCATACGGCAAGATTCAAATGACCTAGATAGATATAATATTTTAGGATAGTTCCTCATACATCACACATCAGAGTATCAGGCGGAAGCGGCAAACAAGGTCCGAGTACGGATAAGAAGAAAATCGGCATAGGATGCCCCAGAAATAAGCACATCCCGCCCACAAATCTCACGGATCCCCATTCCCGGAATCTCTACACCGAACGATCGTTGCCCACATCATCAGCCTCTTCCACCCAGTATCCGTCCTGCGAGTGTACCTGTTCATCTGAACCAATAATTTATCGTGTGAGACCCTAAGGGTACTCAGCAAGTCTTTATGCCTCTAAAGGGGACACAACCTAGGGTGATGCAATTGCAGCGAAAGATAAACCCTAACAGTTCTATAGATAAACACTAACCATCCGCCTAACCAAAGATAGACGGATGTCCGTGAATTAATGACAGCAGTTATAACAGTAATATCCACAGATCCATCCTCCTCCTCGCTTACCAACGAGGAAGCGGACGAACAACCCCCATCTGTTGGCAATTTTATTAACCATTCCATGAGTGTTGCGCTATTTACTAGTCAATTACTTAGTCAAATTAGAAGCGGTACTTTAGTTATGCTTGTCTATGATCGAGAAACTGTGCTCCAAGTCGTCCATAACATGGACACGGCTTTCAGAAAGTTTTACCCTGCAGGGGTATACAAATAGCAACACACTCGATCAACCTCGGAAAAACCAAATCAAAACCCAACGAGGCCTTCACGACAAAGCAATCACAGGATTTAGAAATATTTCAGGGGCCACCTTGAGTACACCATAGCGAAGTTAGTGACTTGAGACAGACCCGAGGTTTGTGGAGCCGGCTGTAAGCGACTGGGAACCCAAAAACTGGGCTTGTCGATACCGCGTAAACGGGTCACAATTCCTAAACAGTATAGTGTGCTCCTCGCACAAACGTAAATAAATAGTAGCATGGCATAAGTACAGGATAGTAAATAAAACCTCGAACTAGTTTGTGGCCCCAAGAAATAAGACTGAATCAAGCTCTGGCTCAGGGGGGTCCCATAAGCCTCCCGGATGTGGATAGCGCGAATATTCTTGGAACAGGAATCAAGTACTCGGGGTCTTACGGGACACAAGTGAGCAGGAAAAACCAAATAGCAGATATTGCCCACCGGTGCCACTTTCATTAGTTATCCCATTACTACTCAGATTAAGTTGTTTAGGTACCTCGTTATCCATCAGACTCTCACATACCCTACACATGATGTTCTACGACTCGCGTGGCTCAAACAACTCCTGTAGTAAAGGCTCATGGGATGGAGGAACAAGCTTGGTGGGGTTTAAAAGTAAAGGCTATGCAATACTTAGGATTCAGTTTAATGCAATCGCGACTCAATGATGCAAGAATAAGATAGAGGCAGTAGGTACTGTATGTATGCAAGCATGTGGTAGTGCTTGCCTGGCAACTCAGTTGAAGCGAGAGACGGATCTGGGTAGTGCTCCTGGTTCTCTTGAAATATCCCCTTCTCAGTGTCTATTCGAAGAAGAACCAAACAAACAAGGGCCAACATAAATAAAGTGCACAAGCATAGGAATAAAATGCGTCAAGCAAACAATCATGCCATGATGAATGATGCCCAAGTTGCATGGCAATAATGTAGCATGGCATGGGTCAGGTGTAGAATACAAGAAATAACATTTTTATTGGGTTTTGGTCACATTTTATTGTCATAAAAGTTGCTGTATACTATATATTTATATGATGCATGCTGCAATTTAAGTCATGGATAGCATAAACAGAAAGGTCTCGTCGAGCTGATCATTTTAGACATATCATTTGTTAAATTCGGAGTTGTAGATCCAAAGTTATTAATTATTTAAGTCAAGGGGCATTTTATGTAATTTTACTCAACTTGGAATTTTAAATGTGCAAAAGGTAATTTGAATAGCATATCTGAAATCCTCACATTTTTCTGATTCAAAAACATATATTATTTGGAATTATGAATTTAAATTTATTTTAAAGTCAAAATTATTAAATAGGGTCAAAGTCAAAGGTTGACTAATTAAATTAATTCAGAAATTATTTGATTAAAGATTTGAATTAACATTCAAAAACAAAACATTTTTCATATAAGGTTTGAATTCAAATTCGAAATATTTAAATAGTTATGAATTTATTTGATAATAATCATTTACTGAAATTTTTATTGATTTAAGAAAATGGCTGTGGACTTTTCTTACTCGGGCTAGAGTTACCCAAGTCCGACGGTGGGGTCACAGTGGCGCGCCTTCTTGAGTGGAAGCCACGGGGGTGTGCCACGTGGACACAGCGGGACCGCGGGTTGGAAGCCAAAAAGGAGGAGGGGCTCTGTGCAAAACATCAGAGAGGCTGTCGGGTGGGGTCCGGGGGTCTGCGGGTTGAAGACAAGGAAACCTAGGGGCCTAAACAGAAAAGCGTCTGGGGGGTTGGTTTAGTTTGACGAAACTGACGACAATTCTGGAAAAATTGCTAGCTGACCTGAATTTCAAACGAACATGGCGAGCAAAAGGATGCGAATTTCGCAAAACCGCAAAAACCAAAAACGAAGAGGGATGTACAGGCTGCAAGTTTCGTGTTTGGGGTGTTACCAACGGAGGACTCTACACGCCGAGAATCTACGACGAACAGAGGCCGACCTGAGGGCAAAAGACTGAACTTCGTCGTCAGACGCAGAGGTTTTACCCGAACTTGCGAGGACAAAGGCGATGGATACAGATCGAATTTAAAGATGATATCAAAACGAAAAACGTAGAGGAAAGGTGGGGCTACAACTTTCATGTTTGGGGATTTTGCGAAGGAGGACTACACACGCCGGGAAACGGAGCCGAACAGAGGCGGTTAGGTGCGGCCGCAGCTGCTGCTCGATGCCACTGCTGCTGCTGCTGGCTCTCTGGTGCGCGTGGCGAGTGGCACGGCGAGGTACGACGATGGACTGCTGCGGTAGCGAGAGAGGTAGAGGAAGATGCAGAGAGGAAGGTGGCCTGCTCACCGAGGTTCTGATGCAGAGCCCGAACGAGTCGCAGAGGATGGGCTATCAGTTGGCGAAGAAGCAGCCGACCGCGCGCACGAACGCAGGTTCCAGGAAGCAGACCTTGACGTCGCCGTTGATCCCTAGCGTCTCCTGACTCGGTTCTGCAGCGAGGATGTCAAGGACGGTGGCGCAGTTCCATTCCCGCCAGCGGCATGGGCTCTGGAGCTCGAGGTCGAGGGGAGAGGCTCTGCCCCTTGCAGATTGGTAGGGAGAAAGAAGAGAGGGAAAAAGAAGGAGAGTGCGCGGCGGAGGAAAAGAGGGGGGTGACTAGGGTTCAGGGGCGCCTCGGCTTGGGGATAAGAAGAGGGGCAGGGTGACGCGGCTGACGGCGGGAGACGGCCACCTGCCCCTCCGTTGGCTGCTGGAGAGAGAAGGGGGGTCGGGAGGAAGACGGTGAACAGAACGGCGTCGGGGTTATCTCCACCGAAGAGGTACGGGGCCAGGTGGGCTGGGACTCGGGCCCAGAACAAGAGGAAAGAAGAAAGGAAAGAAGGCCGCGGTGCTCGGGCTGCTGGGCTGCGACCAGGTATAGCTCTCTCCCTTTAATTCTTTTATTTATTAATTATCTGTTTGTTCTTTTTATTCTATTACAATTTTCAAACCAGCTTATAAATTCAAATTCTTTTGAACTTTTTCTGAGTTTTGAGTAGGGAGCTTGACTAAGAGGAGAGGCAAGGGGCAAAAGAGATGGAGGAGAAGGAGATGCCCACATACATGGTTTAAGAATTGTGCCAATTGGGGCATTTTACAAGAATATGAAGATATGGGGTTTTGCAAATTAGATGAAAACATTTGTAAAATTAGGGAACCTTCACATGGATCCAAGGCTTGTAGAAAACAAAACAGAGGAGAGATAGATATTGGTTCTTGCATGGCCCATGCAAATAATAAATGCCATGTATTCATATTGTGAAAACAACATAAAATCACATGGCATTATTCCATGCATTCCCAAAAGGTGGAATAAGGCCAAGCAAAAAGGGACAAGTATTGGATCCACCCAACCCACATGAGCTAGGTAAACTCAAATAAAAGCCAGCTCGTATTAATTGGATGGTGGAATTATAAGGTGGTGAAGAAAAGGTGTGGATTTTAATAAAAGATATGCCCCCAGCTCAACTTGGGTATTTAACAATATATCAAGAACCAAATACAATATCAAGAGGCAAATACAATTAAGGATGCACATGAGATAAGAACCAAAACACAAGGGTTTTGTATGATGCTCAAATGCAAGGTGGCATGATGACATGAACATGATATGATGCAACAATTATATGAGGGAAGTGGCCATTTTATTACTAACCCAAGTAGCATTACAGTTGTTAGACAATTGGGATGCTACAGGCGTTCACCTCCATCGACGAACGAGTCAAGGGCATGGTGAAGTTCGGCGATGGGTCCATGGTGGAGATCGAAGGCCGCGATTCCGTTCTGTTCACAGGAAGGAACGGAAATCACAAGGTCCTCACCGAGGTGTACTTCATACCTCGCCTGAGAAGCAGCATCATATCGCTTGGGCAGCTGGCTGAGGTCGGCGTCAAGACGGTGATCAAAGGGGACGAGATGCTTCTTTATGACCTTCGTGGCTCGCTGCTGGCACACGTGAAGAAGATGCATAACCGCCTCTACGTGGTGACGCTGACAACGACCGCACTAGTCTACCTGCTTGCAAAGGCAGGGGATCTAGCGTGGTGATGGCACGCTCGGCTTCGACACCTCCACTTTCGCGCCATGTACGAGCTTGGTGCAAAGGAGATGGCAGAGGGAATTCCCAGGATCGAGCGCATAGAGCAGGTCTGTGATGGCTGCACGCTGGGAAAGCAGCACAGGAGACCGTTCCCTAGCGCCACGCCGTATAGAGCCACAGATCGGCTTGAGTCGGCGCACGGTGATCTGTGCGGGCCAATCACGCCCACCACACCTGGAGGGAGCAGGTATTTTCTATTGATCGTGGATGAGTGTAGCAGATTCATGTGGCTAGAAGTGCTAAAGAGCAAAGATGAGGCGCTCAAAAATATTTCAAGAAAGTGTGCGCTCTAGCTGAGAACGAGCATGGCCTGAAGCTGAGAACATTCAGAACAGACAGAGGGGGTGAGTTCAATTTCATTCAGTTCGTGGAGCACTGCAACGAGCTGGGCTGCTCCCTGCTCTCCACAGCAGAATGGAGTAGTGGAACGGAGGAATCAGACAGTTGTAGAGGTGGCCATGTGTATGCTCAAGAGTATGGGGATGCCATCCATGTTCTAGGCAGAAGCAGTAAAGACCACTGTGCACATTTTGAATCGTACGCCAACACGCAGCCTCAACAATGTCACTCCGTATGAAGCATGGAACAAGAGAAAGCCGAACTTGCGCTACCTGCGCACGTTTGGGTGTGTCGCTCACGTGAAGATCACTAAGCCAGCAACCAAGAAAAAAGACCACTAAAAAGTGAATGAAACTAGAAACCGATCATGAGAATGGCTTTACAGCATCGATTCACATCTTTTTATATACAACTATAAAGTTAATCACGTTAGTGAGAAAAGTTCACGTGGCTGGGTTGCACGCCAGGAGAAGATTTTGCATCAAGTGAGCCTGTCCCGTGGAAACGGTTCAAATTGATGTTCTTAGCTGGCTAACTTTTGATCTTCTTTAAATCTCATGCATGCAAAAATTTCATGTGATCTAGCAAGCCAAACAGCTTATTTCTTCTCGCGTCATACGAAAAACAAAGATCAACCAACCAAACACGTCATATATGGACGAAAGCTTCCCAAACATCCAATGTATGGAATGCTGTGCAACGTATATGCATAATGCGCACCTAGCATACAACGTATGATGGGACATATAATTAAATAGAGGTTACATAAAAAGTAGGTCACCCAAGGGATGGACGCAATGTATATACGCTTAAGATTCCAGCCGTTAGGGACGTGTTTGGTTACTCGGGCCTCAATTTTTCGGTTTTGTTTTTGCCCAGCTGGATGTTGAATGGAAAGAGATTTAACTTATGCCAACTTTTGGCTCTTGATTGGTTGTCCATATTCTAGTTTTCCCCAAACTAGCCCGACGTTTGGTTCCTCGGTGCACATAGAAGGTAATGAGTATTATGCCTCTAATCTAACATACTCGATCTTAATCCCCTCTAATCTATCTAACTATGGCTCCATTCGAGATAAGTTGTATATAAAAAAGATGCCTCTCGATGTTATGAATCCATTTCAATAAACAATCTATAATTTTGTGAAGTGTTTGAAACGCTACGTCGTTTTTCCTTTTAGAGCTTTTTGAACGAATTTTGTAGATTTCGTCACACACACTTGATCATTTGAAATTTCCTTCGGCGGTAAGCTTCAGTTCATCATTTCACATGACTTTATGTTGTAAGTTTTCTATTTTAACATTGCTATACGAGTAGATCTATGTATACATACGTATAATAGAACAGTTAGATCTACTCGGTTATGAATGTTAAAATGAAAAACTCACAACATGAAAGTTGTGTGAAATGGTGAGACGAAGCTACACCTCGAACGAAATTTCAAACGGTCGCCTGTTTACAAAGAATTTGGTAAAATTTGTTCATACAACATATAAACATGAACACAAAATAGACCATTAAAAAGTGAGAATGAAACTAGAAACTAATCGTGAGAATGAATTCACAACATCGATTCGCATACTTTTATGTACAACTATAAAGTTAACCACGTTAGTGAGGAACGTTCACGTGGCTGGGTTGCAAGCCAGAAGAAGATTTTGCATCCCGTGGGTCTATCCTCATGGAAACGGCTCAAATTGATGTTCCTAGCGGGCCAACTTTTGATCTGTTTCAAATCTCATGCATGCAAGAATTTCATGCGATCCAGCAAGCCAAACGAACTTATTTCTTGTCGCGCCATGCGAAAAACAAAGATCAACCCAACCAAACACGCCCTAGGTGGACGAAAGCTTTCGCGCGCTCGTGGTCCATGCATGAGTAGTCGGTGGATGGTGAGTACACCCTCTGGTCACAATTATTTGCATCCTACCTTTTAGTCAACGTCAAACTTTGTAAACTTTGCATATATTTTGAATAAAATATCAATCTTAACAACATAAAAACTATTGTATTAGATTTGTTATAAACTTTAGTTTCATATTATATGCATTGGAAATTATGGATGTTGACAGTTTTTCTCATATTGTTGGTCAAACTTTATAGAGTTTGATTTTAACTAAACCCAAAAAGGCCAGAACACGTGGTAGTTTTGAAACGAGGAGAGTACTGTAGATTGATAGATTGATATCTTTGGCCCCTATGCCGCTGTCGTCTTCCGGACGGATTTGGCAAACTAAGCGGTTGCCCTGAACGGAGCGGCCCGGCCGAGGTGACAAGTTGCAGCAGCTGGTATTATTGGTACCCCGCGTGACAGCCCTCGTGCCACAGCGCCGTCGATCCCTGTACGTCCAATGCATTATTGGTACCCACGCTGCCAATGCTGCATTATAACCTCACGCACGCACGCAAGCACGCACGCGGCGAGCCGCTACCAGCGGAGAAGTGTAACCAGCAACAGGCTAGGGATATCAATGGCGGCCGGAGGGGTGTGGGTGTTCCGGAAGGACGGCGTGATGGAGCTGGAGCGGCAGCAGGTGGCGACGGGCCGGAGCGGCAAGGCGCTGGTGTACGTTCCGGCGAACGAGATGATGCGGTCGCTGCCGGCGCTCGAGCGGCGGCTGGGCTCGCCGGTGAGCGCTACGAGGACCTCGCCGTGGTGCAGCTCCACAGGCGCGACGGCGGCGTCGACCTCATCAACCTCCCGCGCGACTTCGCCGGCCTGCGCTCCATCCACATGTAGGACGTCGTCGTCAAGAACCGGGGCCACTTCAAGGTCGTCGACCTCTAAACTACTCACTGGTAGAAAAGGGCCCATGCGTCCCGGTTGGTAAGACCATTAGTCCCGGTTGCCCAAACGGGACGGGGCAATCGGGACTAAAGCTCTAACCATTAGTCCCGGTTGCCCCACCAACCGGGACAAATTAAACGGCGGCATCGAGCGCGAGGGGGTGGCACGAACGACTAATAACCTGCCGCCGCAGAGATTTGGCCCATTTTCTGCCGTGCGTAGAATTCATTTTGACATTTGTTGTTGCAGGCAGCATTTTCGCCACTTTTTGTGCCGCGGCAGAGAATTCATTTAGGTTGTTTTATTGTTTATTTAGTGTTTTGCACTTATCAACGAAGAAACCTTATATTACACAAGATCATCATGACAACATTACATTCAATACACGGATCGAGTTCATGCACTATATACAAAAGTTGCTATTCGATGCTACCGGCCAATTTCTTGAAAGTTGCTATTTTTACAATTCCTATTGTCTATACACAGCCGAGTACTATTCCCCTTGTGTGTTTAGGACTTCTGCATCCAAGAATCCCGTCAATTTCTCCTGAATTGCTCGTATGCGATCCTTTGGCAGAAGACCGTCCCGTAGACGTTCGATCTGATTTAAAAAAGGAGTCAGCCTATATGAATATGAAACTAAACACAATTTGATTGTAATAAAAAACTATAGAAATTGTTTACGTACGTGGAGTTGCTCTAAATTTCTGCCCTTCTCATCGCACGTCTGCCGGATGAACTCGCATACATAGTATCCACATAGATTGTTACCTGGTCCCTGCGTCAGGCACTTTACGAGAACAGAGTTCAATCAAAATAATAATCAAGCATGATAATAACTGTATCAAAACTAGAATCAAAGAGATGCGCGGATATAGCTAGTGGTGCTTACATCTAGTGGTTGAAATGTAAGCTCCTCTTTCCAAACACCCCTAGCCTTCTTGGTGAACCGTTTCCAAGCGCTGGAAAACGAATAAAATAAGTTATTAAGTACTTGATATCATAAAATTCACGAACGTTACCGATATAGTGTCGTAATGATTAGAATTACCGCTTGAGAAGTATCTGCATGTCCTTCCACGTCTCAAGGGGTTTATGTTTCGAGTCCATGACTAGTACACGCCCTTTGTCAAGTTGAATGATTAACAGAATATAGTGGTACTGCGAATGCGTAACTAATCAATTATATACTTAACATCGAGTAAGCGAAATAGAAAGTGTATACAAGACAATAACACTCATCGGAAGTTGTAAGGAAATAGTATTTCCCTTTTGGTTTCTTGAAATCTTAACGCTGTACTATATTATCCTCCGTATCCGGGGCTTATTTTGAGATTAGTTTCATGAACCCAATATGGGTCAATGAAGCCAATGTCATAGATTTGTCCTCTGCTGCATTCGAGAATCTTCATTCGCATATTAAAGATGATTATATGCATGCAATAAACAAAATAATATAGCTGAAGACTAAATTAATTACAGAATTAGTACTTACGACAATAGGCACTCATGATCGATTTGTCCAAGGCGTCTTGATTGAATAATTGAAATAGTTCATCAAATTCAATGGATATCATGTCATCCTTATCTTTCCCATGATGCTTTTTGTAACCCTCAAGACTATCCAGTTAGCCCGCCCTTGTGGCATGCATGTACCGATTATGCAATCTTCGCATTTTGTTGGAAGATTGTTTACCTCCTCAGGTTTGACGAGAGGTTTTCCTTCTTGGTATTGTATGCTACTTCACTCTGAGGAAGAACTCTAACCGAGATAAGTCTGGCAATACTCATACCTTGAGCAGCGCAGCTTCTCCGTGACAGTAACTACCTACGGATCATACTGTTCTTCGGCCCCATATTTGCTCGACCCAACATTGGTTTGAGAAATCACCTTGAGAGGGGCGCAAGTCTGTTTTGCTTGTTCTCCGAGCTGGGCAACAGATTTCCCGCTTGCATCAGTACTGCTCTTCGAGGCTTTTTGTGCCGCATGTGACTTGAGAATAGAACGCTCATAGTCTGATGACAGCTTTGGCTCGGGTTGATGAAGATTCTTTAGCATTTTCAACACTTTGGCTTTTTCTTCTTTGGTGCTAGGGAACTCTGGCTCTTTCGGCCGCCTCAGCTTAGCGAAAAACGCTGTCGTTTCCGCATCAACGATCGTGATCTCCTCTTGAAGATCATAAGCTCTCTTGGGAGGAACCGTTGGTACTTTTGGAAGAGGCTCTTGTTTACGTTCGGCGATCGCTTACGACAAGATGGCGATGCGCTTACGCTTTTTATCCTAAGGCGCGGCGATGGCTCCTTGGCGATGGCTGCACCGGAGATTGGTGAGGCGAGCCGGGTGAGGCGACGAAGACGGCTGCCGCGGCGCATTTAATTACCTGGAGACGGGTGAGCGGCGAAGATGGCCTTGGCATGTGATTTGAAGCACGATACAATCCTTCGGCCATAGAATGGTGACGTTTTTGCGTCACCAGACGATCACATCCCTTCACCCCAGGTAGTGAAGATCCAAAACCTCAAAGGTGGGCATGATTTCATCCACGCCGACAACAGCGTAGCCCTCTGGAACCGGACGACAGTGATAAGTTGGTGTGGGTCCAATTGGTAAGGCATAGCCGACCGCCACCTTCATTGATATGTTCAGAACTTTGACATGTAGCTCGCAGTGTGTCATCTCTGTGATATCATCCACTGGGTAGCCAACAGGAGCCATCGTCGGTGCATCATCGGCATCGCCATTGTCATCACCCGGGACCTCGGTGGAAGCCACACTGCTTTTTCGATTATTCGATAGGCCGGTAGCATCGAATGCAGTGTGCTGCTGAGATGGGGCGCCGGTAGTACTTTGCTCTTTAAGTGTGTTAATTTCATCTTGTTGTTGCTTTAATCGTTCTTCAATTAAACGCATTCGCTCTTTCTGACTTTCTGCTTCAACTGCCGCCCTGTCCTTTCTCCTCTGACGGCTTCTATCAGGATATTTCTTCCTCTCTTCGGGAAACCCAGTCCTCCATGATTGGGAGCCTCTTGTGCCTCGTGTTCGTCCATCATGTTCCTTATTTCCAAGGGCGAGTGTGAGCTCATCATTCTCTCTATCGGGAATGAAGTCCCCATCTTTAACAGCCTTTACTGCTTTTCTGATCCTCTCGATTGGCAAGGGGTCTTCTTTATGTCGTATGTTATATATACACCTCCCTTCCGAGTCCAACGTGCCCCATGCCCGTAAAACCAATTCCTTGCACGTTCTACCCAATCGTCTGTCTCTGGGGTGATATTTTTATCACGCAGTTCCTGCTCAAGTTTCTCCCACTTAGGAATGCCAACCCTGTAGCCACCTTGCCCCATAGTATGGTGATACTTCTTCTTAGCAGCATTCAGCTTATTCGTTTCAGACATTTTCTTAGCTTTTTCTGATTTCTTGTATTCCACAAACTCATCCCAGAATGGTTTTATCTTCTCAAACTGAATATTCTTGAAATCGGGAGTCTTCTTTTCACGACATAGTCAAGGTGCAATCTTTTCTTACAGTTGTTGGTGAAACACTTTGGGCCATCTTCTTCAAAGCCCACTCCACGACCTTAGCCTCCATGGCTCTCCCATGTTGTAAGGCGTCCTCAACTGGATCCTCCGCATTTGGATCCAGCTCTATCTTCTAGTTTGAAATTAACCATGAGCCTCTTCCACAAGAAATATTTGGCGTGGTTAGGGACAAATAAACATGTTCCTCTTCATCCGCATTAGCAGGCCTATTCCAATTTCTAATGGTGATCGGGATTAAGTCCCTAACGATTACTCGCATTGTGCCACAATTTGGTTGCGACAACTTCGGAGCTTTGTCATTGCTCTTCTTGACATCTTCGATCCTGAACCTCTCATGGTCTTGCTACTTTTTGGTTGGGCCTCGTCTGCTCTTTTCAGTAGATTCCTTTGATCCGGAGGGCTAAAAGAAGAAAGATCGTTGTTACTATTTCTATATAGATAGCATATGATTAATTAATGAATTGATTTATATTACATGCACCTCGCCGGAGCGGTCGTCTTCTCGATTACACAAGGCATCGCCTTCTCCTCATGGAAGGCAACACCTTCAACCTCAAACAAGTTGTCTACTCCGGTAAAAAGAGGATCACCCTCACCGGAGTTGTTCAGAAACGTTGATACGTCTAAATTATCTTCCCCACGGATCACACCTTGGATCAACTCTTCCTTTTCTTCGTCTCTGACGTGTGGGTCCATATTTTCTGCATAGGTGGAAAAACGAATAAGTCAAAGCGGCTAAAGGAGAAACTTAAGTACGGTGTTGAGAGATATAAACCCTAATTCAGAGAAACCCTAATATATACATACACAATAATAAAAATGAAGAGAAAGGGAAACTGTGTAGTAGATAGGCACATCGTCGAACCCACATGCACCTAAGTTGCTCGAAAATGTGAATCGGGTCTGGGGCTACCCACAGTGACTGACCAGTGGGGCCGAAGACCAATAATACCAAACTAATTAATAAACCTAATAATACCTAACTAATAATAAACTTAATAATCCAAACACCAAAAAGAAAGGAAAACAATCAACACATGGCATCGATGCAATGCTCAAGCAAGTATGATGATATGACAAGTTAATTTGCATTGGAATGTAACCCTAAGAAATGCTCGACGATTTAATCGGGGTTCCGAGGGGTGAAAAGCCTAACTCGGAGAAACTCCGGAACACATGAGAGGGGTGGATTTGTTCTTCTAATTAAACTTGTAATTTAAGTTGTTGAAAAATGCATGATTATAGCTTAGATAGCTAGGTTTCATTTTTCTAAACATTTTGATATATTATTCATATTTTTATGACTTATAGATTAAAACAAGGATAATTATATGACAAGTTAATTTGTATTAAAAAGTAACCCTAAGACATGCTCGGCAATTTAAACGGGGTTCCGAGGGGTGAAAACCCTAAATCGGCGAAACTCCGGAGTATATGAGAGGGGTTGATTTTGTTTTCTAATTAAACTTGTCTTGAAAGTTGTTGAACAATGCATGACTATAGGTTAAATAGTTAGATCTCATTTTTCTGAACATTTTGATATATTATTTGTATTTTTCTGAGTTATAAATAATTAATTATTGAATTTACAATATTATATCAATTTATGGATTTAATTAAACCATTTCTGAATTTAAACAAAACAGAAAACATTTTTTACACCGAGGCCACTACTAGCCACAGTGGCTGACAGAGGGGCCCGTGGCCACCTTAGCCTCCACGCAGGGAGGTGGGACCTGGACCAGGCCACGGCTAACCTGCACCATAGAGGCACCTAGCCTCTAAGGCTGGCAGGTGGGACCGACGCTGGCCCACGCAGTAGCCACGCCGAGCACCACGTCACCACGACAGGCGGCCGGCAGTGGTGGCGACCACGGGAGGCCTTGGCGGGGCTGATGTCGCATTCGAAAGAGCTCGCCGAGGCGAACCATATGGTGGTGCGCCGCCATTATTGGTCGCCGAGCGACGAGCAATGACAGAGGCGAAGCGGCAGATGGTTGTCGCAGAGAGCTAGAGAGCGAGAGGAGCATGTGAAGAGGTGCTAGAGCACGTGGCTCACCACGAACGCGATCCTGGTCGGGAAGCAAGGGTGGCCGAGCGGAGGCGAATCGGCGGCGGAGCTCGGGAAGATGGGTTGCAGAGCTTGATTAAGGCCGGCGGGGATTCCTTTGGCGTGAGGCAGCGATCCGGCCTGGCGGAGCTCCTCGGCACCTTGGCTTGGCTCCTGGGAGGCTACGAGCAGCGGCGACGAGTTAGGGTTTCTGCTTAAATGGGGAAGAACGCGAGAAGGAAAGAGAGGGGATGAGATTGGTACTGGGAGAGAGAGGGCAACGCGGCGGTTCCTATCCTTGCATCGAATGACGGCGAGCTCGTGGGCAACCGGCGTCGTGGGGGGTTCTTGTGTGCGCGCGTCGATGAATGAGATGGGGAAGAAGAAGAAGAGGAGGCGATCCGGTTATAACCGAAGGACCTTTAGTCCCGGTTGGTGGCTCCAACCGGGACTAAAGGGTTATACGTCCCGGTTGGAGCCACCAACCGGGACCTATACTCCAATATTTTTAGCAGACCAAGGGTTGGCGCGCAGGGGGTCTTTAGTCCCGGTTCGTGGCTCCAACCGGGACATATTTCCCTGTTTTAAAAAAAATTCAGGTATTTTCTCTCTATTCTCGCCTTATTTTTTATTTTGGGGTTTAAATTTGTATTTTTTTAAATGATAATTAATTTGGAATTTAGAAAAACTTTAAACATAAAAAGTGTTTGGATTTAAATAAATAATTCAAAACCATTTTCTGTTTTAAAAAATAATTAATGTAACCATTTATAATATGAACCATTTACAATTAAAAATGAATTAACTTATATTTTTTTAATATCAATTTGGAATTTAGAAAAACTTTAAACATAAGAAGTGTATGGATTTGAATAAATAATTCAAAAACATATTCTATTTTTAAAAAATAATTAATGTAACCTTTTAAAATGAATTAACTTATATTTTTGAATATTAATTTGGAATTTAGAAAAAATTTAAACATAAAAAGTGTTTGGATTTAAATAAATAATTCAAAAACATATTCATTTTAAAAATAATTAATGTAACCATTTAAAATATGAACCATTTACAATTAAAATGAATTAACTTATATTTTTTAATATCAATTTGGAATTTAGAAAAACTTTAAACATAAGAAGTGTATGGATTTGAATAAATAATTCAAAACATATTCTATTTTTAAAAAAATAATTAATGTAACCTTTTAAAATGAATTAACTTATATTTTGAATATTAATTTGGAATTTAGAAAAATTTTAAACATAAAAGTGTTTGGATTAAAATAAATAATTCAAAACATTTTCTGTTTTAAAAATAATTAATGTAACCATTTAAAATATGAACCATTTACAATTAAAATGAATTAACTTATATTTTTAATATTAATTTGGAATTTAGAAAAACTTTAAACATAAAAAGTGTTTGGATTTAAATAAATAATTCAAAAAGTGTTCTCCATACCAATGTCCACACACATGCATAATATGGGCACAACATCACAAACTATGTCGTGATTGACATAACATCGGTCATTTGGATGAAAGCCATGAAACCTCGAACATGATAGGTCATTTTGTGAAGGTTTTTTGAAACATGATCAATATACCAAGTCTGGTATTTTCCTTTCAACTATGTAACATAATATGACACCACGAAGGATTTTCATTGTTCGGATTTTTTGAATTTATTATGCCCGTTTTGAATTATCCGAATTTCTAACTATGGTCGAACGGTGTGCATGAAGATAGGGGCGAGCATCGTTAGAACTTGCATTGGATCTCTGAAGAAACCACATATTGCGAGTCTAAAATGATTTTTCAAAAATCACGGGCAATAGATCACGTACTGTAGTACAAACCGGACCCACTTCCTACCGATTCGAGACATTTGTCCTTTTACCGGGATGGACGGAAAGGTTTGAGATGTACGGTTGGGAGATAGTCCATGTAAGGTGGTCTAGTATTTTAGGAAAATAGGACGGTAGCATTACGAAGCGGCATTTTGGTGGTTACTTCAAAGCGACCCGTTTTTACGCTCGGAAAATGGAAAAGGGCTTTTCCGATGCGACAAAAGGAAAACTTCCTCCTACAACATTGTTCTCCATACCAATGTCCACACACATGCATAGTATGGGCACAACATCACAAACTATGCCGTGATTCAAGACATAACATCGGTCATTTGGACCGAAAGCCATGAAACCTCGAACATGATAGGTCATTTTGTGAAGGTTTTTGAAACATGATCAATATACCAAGTCTGGTATTTTTCCTTTCAACTATGTAACATAATATGATACCACCGAAGGATTTTCATTGTTCGGATTTTTTTGAATTTATTATGCCCGTTTGAATTATCGAATTTCTAACTATGGTGAACCGGTGTGCATGAAGATAGGGGCGGCATCGTTAGAACTTGCATTGGATCTCGAAGAAACCACATATTGCGAGTCTAAAATGATTTTTCAAAAATCACGGGTGATAGATCATGTACCGTAGTACAAACCGGACCCACTTCCTGGATTTACAGACATTTGTCCTTTTACCGGGATGGACGAAAAGGTTTGCGATGTACCGGTTGGGAGATAGTCCATGTAAGGTGGTCTAGTATTTTAGGAAAATAGGACGGTAGCATTACGAACGGCATTTTGGTGGTTACTTCACAAAATGACCCGGTTTTGCGCTCGGAAAATGGAAAAGGGCTTTTCCGTGCGACAAAAAGGAAAACTTCCTCCTGCAACATTGTTCTCCATACCAATGTCCACACACATGCATAATATGGGCACAACATCACAAACTATGCCGTGATTCACATAACAACATCGGTCATTTGGACGAAAGCCATGAAACCTCGAACATGATAGGTCATTTTGTGAAGGTTTTTGAAACATGATCATTGTTCTAACACATTTAGTCCGGATGTAGTCACAAACCGGGACTAAAAATATTCCGCCATTTCCCACCTCTTCCCGCCAAGTTTTCCCCTTTCCTTTCTACTAGAGCTTTTAGTCCGGATGTAGTCACTAAGGGACTAAAGATATTTCCGCCATTTCCCAAAGCTTCACGCCAAGTTTTCCGCCCTTTCCTCTATATTTAGGGTGATCGTGTCATGGCTATCCACACATCCACACCTTCCTCTCTTAGAACAATGGACAACGCCCTCTGGGCCATTCGACCCTCGAGGAGACCGAGGCATGCGCCTCAACTACCCTTGTCCACCGGGTACCGCCGCTTGGCTGGATCTTTGTGGAGGGTTCTGTCCTCCTCCCTCAAGGTTCCGCACGCCAGTGGCCATCACAAACCACTTCTACCACGAGCTCACGCGAGCGGATGGATCCCAGTGGGATCCCGACAACTATGACACTGGAATGCCTTCTTCGCTAATAGGCGGAAAGGGAGCTCGCCAGTACGAGGGTGTTGGCCCGCCACGGTGAACCACAACGAAGTCGGCCGTGGTGGGCGAACCGTACTATCATCAGTGATGCGCTACATCACGGGGAGACCATCCTCGCCTCTGGTGCCACGAGTCCACCCGCCACAGGCCCCTTGTCCCGGATGGCGGCATCGTCTTCCAGGAGACCCCTCTCCCACCCGCCGTGAATCCGAGGCTGGAATGGCCCCTGGTATATGCCATGGATGGGCTGAGGATCCCCTTAGTGGCAGGTGACGATGACGATGATGATGACGACGACGATGAAGACCCTGAAGCTGCGTACTATAGGACTAGGCATGATTATAACTAAAGGGGGCGGCTTTAGACACCAACCGGGACTAAATATGAGTCAGCACTAATAATAGGGGTGAGTTTCGACATTATGTCGTGAGTGTCGACATTATGCCGAGCTGCTTGTACTATAAATATGCATCCTTGTGAGTCCAGTCCTCCAGCCAGTTTGAGGCATCTCCAAGATGGTTTTAGAGAGCAGGGACACCACTACGGCCAGTTCGAGGAGATGCCGAGCCAGTCCTCGGCATCTCCGAGAAATCGGTCATAGAGGCACTCCTAATATGTGAAATTAGTTAGCTCCGAGGCGTATTGATCTAGTTAGTGAAGTTACAAGCTGCAAGATGGTTTTCGAGGCAGGACACCACTGAGGCGGTTCGGAGATGCTTGAGCCGATCCTCCGACATCTCCGAGAAACTGGTCATAGAGGCACTCCCTAATATGTGAAATTAGTTAGCTCTGAGGCGTATTGATCTAGTTAGTGAAGTTACAAGCTGCAAGATGGTTTTCGAGAGCAGGGACACCACTGAGGCCAGTTTCGGGGAGATGCCGACGAGCCAGTCCTCGGCATCTCAGAAACTGTCATAGAGGCACTCCCTAATATGTGAAATTAGTTAGCTCCGAGGCGTATTGATCTAGTTAGTGAAGTTACAAGCTGCAAGATGGTTTTGAGAGCAGGGACACCACTACAACCAGTTTGAGGAGATGCCGACGAGCCAGATCCTCGGCATCTCCAAGCTGGTCATAGAGGCACTCCGGTCCAGCCACAAAACGGGACTAACACTCAAGACATTTATTAATATTAAAACGAGACTACAAAACCGAGACTAAAGGCCACAAACCGCGAAAGATATCCTTGGTCAAGCCACAAACCGCGAAAGACATGAACTAGAGTTACATAATATGAGCATGAACTTCTTGGCATATGTCATTCCTTATGACCGCTCAGACGTAACCATGGAGCATCTTCTTTACTTAACGGAATGCTTGGGTGGGTTTTCCTTTGTGAAGGGCGGAATTTCATCAAACTTATTATAATCTTCCGACATATGTCTTGACCTCGATTCCCACGATGTTTCTTTTCCTGAAAGAACTATGTGACGCTTTGGCTCATCATATGATGTATTCGTTTGCATATTTTTCTTTTTTTGATGCGGAGGACATGTCCTTCACATAGAAAACCTGAGACACATCATTGGCTAGGACGAATGGTTCATCTCTATAACCAAGATTGTTGAGATCCACTTGTTGTCATTCCGCACAACTGGTCTATCTTTACCCTTCCCCATTCAGGTTGACCCATTTGCGTGAAACAAAGGGACCTTAAAAGAGACTCCATAGTCTAGTTCCCATATCTCCTCTATGTAACCATAATATGTGTCCTTTTGTCCATTCTCGTCTATTGCATCAAAGCGGACACCACTATTTTGGTTGGTGCTCTTTTTATCTTGGCGATCGTGTAGAATGTATTCCCGTTTATTTCGCCTTGGAAATTCAATACTGAGAAGATGGTGACGTGACCAACAAGTATAGCTGATCTCCAACAGTGGTGTCATTCAAGAGATGTGTCGCATCCAACCACCGAAAGACTTCATGTGTTCATATGTAATCCATGATTCAGGCTTCCGCGTTTTGGAGCGTACAATATTCTTGTGTTCCTCGATATCTGAGTGCCAAGGTGGAATTATGTAGAACTGTGTAGTGTGCTTTAGTGATAGAATCCCGTCCCTACATATCATTGCTTTCTTTCCCAGTGCCTTTTCCACTTAGTCTTCCCTCATGCCGCGAGTCGAAACACCAATCGGCTTAAGGTCGGAATAAAGTCAACACAAAACTCAATGACCTCCTGTTCCATATACCTTGGAGATGCTTCCTTCGGTCTAGCACGGTTATGAACATATTTCTTTAAGACTCCATGAACCTCTCAAAGGGAACATATTGTGCAGAAATACCGGACCGAGAATGGCAATCTCTTCCACTAGATGAACCAGGAGATGCGTCATAATATTGAAGAAGGATGGTGGGAACACCAATTCAAAACTAACAAGACATTGTACCACATCCTTCGTAACCTTGGCGGACTATGGATTGATTACCTTTTGAGATATTGCATTGAGGAATGCACAGCTTCACAATGGGTACTCGAACATTTTCCGGTAGAAGCCCCTCAATGCAATCGAAAGCAATGCGTCATAATCACGTGTGAGTCATGAGACTTCAGGTTTTGGAACTTTTTCTGCGCCATATTTATTATCCCCTTTATATTAGATGAGAAGCCGGCGGCACCTTGATCTTGTAAAGGACTTCAAAAAGATTTCCTTCTCTGCTTTGGTAAGAGCATAGGCACGACTTAAGTGACGCCTTTATCCGTCTTGTTATGTGTATGCATGTTCTTTGGGTCTTTCATAATTTGTTGGTCCTCCCGTGCTTCATGTGTATCTTTTGTCTTCCCATACACGCCTAGGAATCCTAGCAGGTTCACGCAAAGATTCTTCGTCACGTGCATCATGTCGATTGAAGAGCGGACACGCAGGACTTTCCAATATGGCAGCTCCCAAAATATAGATTTCTTCTTCCACATGGGTGCGTGTCCTGTAGCGACGTCGTTCGGAACTGATTGATAGCCGGGACCCTTTCCAAAGATTACTTCTATGTCCTTGACCATACCAAATACATCATCACCGGCAGGGAGTTCAGGCTTCTTCGGGTGATCTGCCTCCCCTTTGAAATGCTTGCCTTTCTTTCTTACGGGATGATTGGTCGGAAGAAATCGTCGATTCGCCAGGTACACAACCTTCTTGCATTTATGCAAATATGTACCTTCAGTCTTATCTAAACAGTGGGTACATGCCTTATATCCCTTGTTTGTCATCACGAAAGGTTACTAAGAGCAGGCCAATCATTGATGGTCTGAATAACAACCCTCGAGATCAAATGGCTCCTGTTTGTTCTCATCCCACGCACGTACGCCTGGTTTGCCCCACAACTGTAAGAGTTCTTCAACTAATGGCCTAAGGTACACATCAATGTCGTTGCTCGGTTGCTTCGAGCCTTGGATGAGCACTGGCATCATAATGAACTTACGCTTCATGCACAACCAAGGAGGCAGGTTGTAGATACACAGAGTCACGGGCCAGTCTTGTGACTACAGCTGCTCCCCAAAAGGATTCATGCCATCCGTACTTAGACCAAACCATAAGTTCCTTGCATCACCTGCAAAGTCTGGGAAGTCTCTCTCGATTTTTCTCCACTGTGACCCATCAGCAGGGTGTCTCAACTCCCCGTCTTTCTTATGGTCTTCTTTGTGCCATCGCAACAACCTGGCATGCTCTTTGTTTCTGAACATGCATTTCAACCTTGGTATTATAGGAGCATACCACATAACCTTAGCAGGAACCCTCTTCCGGAGGGGCTCTCCCTCAACATCACCAGGGTCATCTCGTCTGATCTTATACCGCAAGGGATGTGTGGAAGTGTAACTGAGAGGAGGCAGACAGTGCAGAAGATGAAACGAATAGGCGGCAGTCCACCGGACAGCCTCCACTCAATTCGTATTCATTTAACTCGTATTAAAAGTCCATTCAAAGCAAACGTTTCAGCTTCTGTACATCTGTTCATATACCATTCATACGTGGAAAAATAAAACTCGGCTCGGCGAGATTCCCGCAAGTCGTGTCGTGACGTGACGAGGCGAGGCGAGGCGAGGCGTGGCGTGGCGTGGCGAGGCGAGCGAGGAGGAGGAGGAGCGCGCGTGTGGAACTCTCTCCTTCTCCTTCTCATCCTTTTACCAAGTGGTAGGAGAGCTCACCTTATAAGCTGGTCCAACTTCCACTCAACTAGCAATGTGGGACTAAACATTTGTCCCAGCTCTTGTCTTGCATGAATGGGCCACATGGGCCTCTAGTATTTTCAGGAATTATTGAAATAGAAAAAGGGCTAGACTATTTGGGCCAAAATTCCAACAATCCCCCACCAGATCCCAGAGGAACATGTAATTTGCCTTTGGTTCCAAAACACTGTTTATATACCGGTACTATAGTGGAGACTGTTAAGTTGAACTTCCACCTAGAATTCTATGCTACACTAGGTTGCGACTTGTACATTGGACTATGCCTTGAACTGCAAGTTTGCTGCAATCTAGCTTCACACGAAGTCTTGACCGATACTGGGCTACCGTGGGACTTCCCCGCGGGTGGAGCTTATACGTCATACTCCATGACCTTTCATGAGTTTATTAGAGAGCACCCTACTCTCATAGACTGCGACGTTTTAACAGTCAGACTCATATATGTGTGTTCTTTAAAAGATGTTCTGCAGGTCAACATCTTTGCTTAGGATAAGCCACTTAGAACACATTAAGATAATAAATCAACCTGCCATGCAAAATAGGAAAGTATTGTATCTTTATGGAGTGGTGTTTATTAAAGTAGGGATACTTTCCTCTCAGCTAACCAATAGCTTGTTTCCCAATTCTAATTCACGGGATCTCCAATCACATAGAGTGGTTTGCCACTGTGAAAAGCTCAAATTGTGGGTCTCATACCCATCTCCTTCGATGCATTTTCTATCACGTTGCGTGATAGACCCTTTGTGAAGGGATCTGCCAAGTTTTTAGATGTTTGGATATAATCCAATGCAATAACTCCGGAGTTTCTCATTTCTTTGTGATTCCAGTCTCCTCTTCACATGTCTTGAGGACTTCATATTATCCTTAGAACTGTTCACCTTAATAATCAGTTTGATTATCACGGTTTATTGGAATTGCGGGTATAGGTTTTCAACCACGGGTAAGTCCATCAAGAGTTCACGGCCACTCGCCTCAATAGTGGCCGTGTCTAGTCTTGTGAGTTCTGCTTCCATAGTTGACCTCGTTAAGATGGTGCGCTTGCAAGACTTCAAGAAACAGCGCCACCACCAAGTGTGAAAACATATCCACTCGTGGCCTTTATCTCATCGACATCGGATATCCAATTTGAATCACTATAACCCTCTAGTACCCTCGGATACCGGTATAGTGTATGCCATAGCTCGATGCCTTTTAGATATCGCATAAATCTTTCAAGAGCATGCTAGTGATCATCTCTGGATTTGAGACAAATCGGTGAGTTTGCTTACAAAGCGCGATGTCGTCTCGTGGCACTAGCTAAATACATAAGCGAGCCAATGATTTGAGAGTATCTTAGTTGGTCTCTAGCATTTCCTCGATTCTTTCAAGCAACACACTAGGATCATACGGTGTAGGAGAAAAATTGACGCGCTATACGAAACGACTCAAGATCTTTTCCACATAGTGGGATGAAGTAATGTAATTCCATCATCATCATCTCTCAATAGCTTGATGTTCGGGATGACATCAGCTACTCCGATCCTTCATCTCAAAGGAACGAGATAAGAAATCTTTGACCTCCTTAATTGCATTAAGGTTGGTTCGAAAATCAGTATGTCATCAACATACAAACAAAGGATGACTCCCTCACCCCCACCATGGCGATAGTATCGCACTTGTACCGTTTACAACAAAGCCTGCGGTTAAGGTTTTATCAAATTTTTCGTACCCTTTGCTTAGGTGCTTGTTTAAGACCATACAAAGACTTCAGTAGCTTGCACACTTTTCTTTCTTGACCATTTACTACAAAACCATCTGGTTGATCCATATAAATTTCCTCATCCAACTCTCCATTTAGGAAAGTCGTCTTAACGTCCATTTGATGAACGAGAAGACCGTGTGAGGCAGCCAGAGAAAGTAGTACTCTAATGGTGGTCAACCTTGCTACAGGTGAGTAAGTGTCAAAGAAGACTTCACCTTCCTTTTGGGTATAACCCTTGGCCACAAGCCTTGCCTTGTACTTCTCAATAGTACCATCAGGCCTTAGTTTCTTCTTGAACACCCATTTACATCCTACAGGTTTGCACCCATAAGGACGATCAGTGATCTCCCATGTTTCATTAGCTAAGATGGAATTCATCTCACTATGAACAGCTTCCTTCCAGTAGTCAGCATCAGGAGATGCATAAGCTTCTGAAATGGAAGTGGGAGTATCATCCACAAGGTACACAATGAAATCATCACCAAAAGACTTTGCAGTCCTTTGTCTCTTGCTCCTTTTAGGAATTTCATTATCATCCTCCTTAGGACTTTCAGAGTGTTCAATCGGAATTGTAGGTTCAGAGAATATAGCAAATTCCTGATTAGATGAACTAGGTATCTCCGGATTTGATGAGTTAGGTTTATCCTTCATTGGAAAGATATCCTCAAAGAAAGTCGCATCAGTCGACTCCATGATTGTACCGACATGAATGTCAGGTACTTCAGATTTTACTATCAAGAATCTATAACTAATGCTATGAAAAGCATAGCCCATAAAAACACAATCAATGGTTTTTGGTCCAAGCTTGCGCTTCTTGGGGATTGGTACATTAACCTTTGCCAAACAACCCCAAGTACATAAGTAAGAGAGTTTTAGGCTTTTCTTCTCCCATTCTTCGAATGGAGTAATTTCTTTGTTCTTTATGGGAACTCGGTTTAGGACATGACATGCGGTCAATAATGCCTCCCCCCACCATTCCTTAGAAAAGACCTGATGTGTCTAACATGGCGTTAACCAAATCTGTTAGAGTACGGTTCTTTCTTTCGGCTACTCCATTTGACTGGGGTGAGTAGGGAGGCGTCCTCTCATGAATTATACCATGTTCCGCACAAAAGCAATCAAAATCGTTGGAAAAATACTCTCCACCACGATCAGACCTAAGCCTCTTAATCTTTCGATCAAGTTGATTTTCTGCCTCAGCTTTATAGATTTTGAAGAAACTCAAAGCCTCATCTTTTGATTTCAGAAGATACACATGACAATATCTCGTAGAGTCATCGATCAAAGTCATGAAATATTTCTTTCCACCTTTTATCAACACACCATTCATCTCACAAAGATCAGAATGTATGAGCTCTAGTGGTGTTAAATTTCTCACTTCTGCAGTCGTATGTGACTTGCGAGGTTGTTTAGCTTGCACGCAGACTTGGAACTTAGATCCCTTAACAGTTGAGAAATCAGGGATTAAATTCATTTTGGCTAGCCGCGTCATACAACCAAAATTAATATGACAAAGACGAGAGTGCCAGACATTTGATTTAAAATTTGTGTAAATATAATTAACAACTTTATTACAAATGTCTGACAGAGATAAGCGGAACAAGCCTCCGCATTCATAGCCTTTACCAATAAAGGTTTCATACTTCGAAATTACAAATTTATTGGACTCGAATACAATCTTGTAGCCATCTCGACACAGAAGAGATCCGCTAACAAGATTTTTATTTATTGAGGGAACATGATGCACGTTCTTCAGGCGCACAGTCTTTCCCGAAGTGAACTTCAGATCGACCGTACCAACACCATGAACAGAAGCATGCGAGTCGTTCCCCATCAGCACGGTTTGAGTCCCTCTGACCTGATATGAAGAAAACATGGAAATATCAGAACAGACATGTACATTAGCGCCCGTGTCAATCCACCAATCAGGAGAATGACATAATGAAAGAACAGTAGGTAATATACCATACCCAACATCTTTCATCTCAACGTCGCCCATGACAACATTAGCAGTCTTGCTGCTCTTCCCATGCTGGCGCTTGTCAAAGCGGTTGGGACAAGCAGGAGCCCAATGATTAGGATCACCGCACACATGACAAGCACCTTTCCTCTTATCAGTCTTCTTCTTGAAGCTGGTGGACTGTGAGGCCTTGTTCTTTCCATCGAACTTTCCTTTATCATCAAACTTTCCTTTGTTCTTGAACTTGTGAGGCTGGAAGTTCCTTTTCTGTACCAGGTTGGCATTAGAACCTCCCTCGGTACCTCGAGCACGTGTGTCTTTTGCTCTCGCCTTCTCTTCCACATCAAGAGTCCCAATGAGATCCGTCACGGATAACTCTTGTCTCTTGTGCTTCAGAGAAGTAGCAAAATTTCTCCATGACTAGGGAAGTTGTTCCATGACATAGAATTGTTCCATGACATACAGTTCACTGCCAGCATCAGAGACTCCAAATTTTCTCTCGAGCGCATCCCACATATCTTTGCCATTGCTAAATGACAGATATGAATCGACAATATTGTCGCCAAGGATGCTGATCAAGGCAGCCTTGAAAGTGGTATCAAGTTTTTGGAACGCCTCTTCCTGAGCGGGATTAAGTTCCCCCTCAGGTGCGCCATAGATGGCGTTATAGCAGCTCATGGTCTGAAACCAGAGCACTGCTCTCGCACGCCATCGTTTGTAATTCACACCTTCAAACACAGGTGGCTTCATAGAAGCAACAAAGCCACTTGGGGCAAATTGCCTGAAATAAGGTTTTTGGATTGTTGAGAAATAGAGCAATTTACCAAGCGAATTATCCATAATAAACGCTAGATAAAACATGACTAGAAAAATAGGCAAAATACTAATCATGTTAAAAAGCGAAAACATATTAAGGCATATAGCCAAACAAACTGCAAGGCATAAAAAATTGTATAGGATCAGAACAAGATTAAGACAGAAGATGTACACGGAAGTAGCAGAAGTAGAACCGCCGGCGTTGGAACCGTCATTGGCCATGTCGTCGAGGAAGAGGGTGCTGATGTCGAAAAAGACGTCGCTATCTGTGAGGGAGTCCGTGACGAAGCCAGTAGTCGCGCTGATAGCGCTCCCCAAAAACCTTATCGCCCTTCTCCCGTACAGGACTCGAAGCAGCGGGGTCTCGGAGGCCTACTGTCCCGGCTCGCGGTGCACGCCGCAAGACGGGATGGGGAAGATGGAAGTAGCGCAGTGCTCTGAAACTGGAGGCGCAAGGGATGTGTGGCAGTGTAACTGAGAGGAGGCGCGACCTCTCTCTCTTATAGGCGCAGAGGGGAAGGTGGACGGAAGATGAAGCGAACAGGCGGCAGTCCACCGGACAGCCTGGCGAGGCGAGGCGAGGCGAGCGAGGAGGAGGAGCGCGCGTGTGGAACTCTCTCCTTCTCCTTCTCATCCTTTTACCAAGTGGTAGGAGAGCTCACCTTATAAGCTAGTCCAACTTCCACTCAACTAGCAATGTGGGACTAAACATTTGTCCCAGCTCTTGTCTTGCATGAATGGGCCACATCTAGGATTTTCAGAAATTATTGAAATAGAAAAAGGGCTAGACTATTTGGGCCAAAATTCCAACAAATTTAGCTCGCCCATTTTCTAAATGATTTTAACTGTGCATGACCGGCTAGCTACAAGTAAACATCGCGTGGACAAGCTGCGTCCCACGAGCTCATGCACGCAATAGGTACTTGCAAAAATTAGGTACAACTACTGGGTGTCAAGACGTACGTAGAGATAAGGCCTTTTTGATTCACAGGACTCTCTAAGAATTTGTAGGTTGTAGACCATGTAGAATTTTCCCTTGCAATGGTGTTTTGATTTACAGGGCTGTAACCTGCAGAAAATGCCCAGGTACTCCAATTGTATTTTCATGGGAAAACTAGGATGGGGTCGGTTCTCATGGAGAAATCCTGGCTACGGTTCCCATGCTCATGGACGTATCTAGAAATTTAATTTTGGGTATACAAATTTCAACCAAGTCAAAATATAAAGGCAAAAAGGCTAAAAATGGGTTATTTGACTGGGCCTACTATTTGCTAATTCAAGATTTAAGTTTGATTCGGATGAGAAAATGTAGTGTATATAGGCTAAAAAATCTCACAATTGATACATATGTCCACAGTAAACTATATATAAATTTTCTTGCGGAAAATTTTGGATACACCCTTGACCCATTATGGATCTGTCCATGGGCCCATGAGAGGATGGGAAATGGGATAAGGAGATAGAGGTCGGAGTCGGTTGATATTTTCCACCGATTGAGAATACAGATTAGGCCCTGCTTGGTTCACTGTATTTTAGCCCAAAACACCGGT
The DNA here is from genome assembly GCA_030063025.1 of Avena longiglumis. NCBI lineage: Eukaryota > Viridiplantae > Streptophyta > Magnoliopsida > Poales > Poaceae > Avena > Avena longiglumis. The sequence goes on from CP125974.1 coordinate 22,172,431, forward strand.
ATTAGTCGGAGCTGTTAAATTTACAGCCCAACATCAGTATTGTCACTTGGTTGGACGTTTTTTTCTCGGTCCGAATTATTTCCGGCCCATTCACAGGGGAAAACAACACGGACTTGCGGGGTGGGTTTTATTTTCATCCCGACACACGGACACAGACGAGAGCCCGGTCGCAATACTCGCCAACCCTAGCGCGGCGGCGACTGACGGGGCGGCCTGAGCTTGCCGAGCTGCTGGCGGTGGTGGCAGCGGCGAGTTCGGCGGAGAGGCACAAGATCTGCGACGAGCTTCGGTGAAGCGGAGCGGCGAGTCCGGCAGCGGCGACTCGACCGGCAGCGCAAGATCTGCAGGCAAGCTTGTGTTCTCCGACGTATCCTCTTCACCGTCGTCGTCGTCGCCTTCGGTATGTTGTCTTCCCACCCCGCTAGTTGTACTAGGGGGCTTGATTGATTTTGCGCCATGATGGGCGAGTTCTTGATTGGTCCCTCGCCGCCTACGTTTGCCCGCGTACATGGTCATGTTCTTCCTGGAGTTGCGATTAGCTGAGTTGTGATTAGCTGTTCATGGTCCACGTTCAGGGTCCTATTCTTCCTGGAACTAGAAACACCCAGGTTCAATTTTATAAATTCCGTCACACCCAGGTTTCTGATTATCTCTGCAACAAACTCTGTCACACCCTTGTTCGATTTTATAAATTTAAAATAACGGTTCTGATACAGCAAAATGCAGCAGCTGATAAATAGCTTTGTTATTTGCTGTTCCTCTATAGGCTAGAGCCAATGCATACATACCACCATAACGTAGTATGGGATCTTGATCTCTAGCATGCATACTCTCTAGGCTGGATGCATCTTCAGAAATACTGCAACAGTAGTTAACTGACCTGATAATTTTTTCATGTTGTGTATCATGTGCATAAGCGAGCATCTCACTAGCCTTTTCGCTAGCTGTGCCAACCATGAGCAAACCCATGCCAATACCAGCTGCTTCACCGGCCACAACACTATCTGTGTAGAGTACATTCTTTATGTCCTCGTATACTTCTTCATCTGCGGCCACACCCAGGTTCGATTTTGTAAATTTAAAATGGACAACCCTTGCATTCTGAAAAGGCATATGAGTATCAGGCTATTGAGCTTTGTAGTTTGTATCATGAGCCTCTCATGCGCATGATACAAAAAAATAAATCTCAAACAAAAATTGAGGACATGGGAACTGAAAAGGTTGAAGGAACTAGGTGTGCTTCTATTACTGGAATGATGTTAGTCTTGTCTAATAATGCTAAAATAATTCAGCTTCGAATATTTGTTGTACGATCTCCAGGGCATGTGTTGATGTTTATATTAAACATGTATGCTCCAGCTGTATGCTCCAGCTGAAATAATTCATCTTCGGATATTTGTTGTACGATCTCAAAGTAGTGGTTTTAGCCCATGTATGCTCAAGCTGCTGAGATGTGGAATTTTTTAGCCCATGTATGCTCTAGTGGCTTTGTACGCCTGGATTGTGACAAGCTGGTTTCTTTGGTTAGCTTGCACCTGATTTTTGCTCACATTTTTGATCACATGTTTATATCGTGTGCACTATTTTGCACACATGTTTATATCGTGTGCACTCCTGATTTTTTCTCACATTTTTGCTCACATGTTTATATCGTGTGCACTATTTTGCTACATATCCAGTAGTACAGATGATTTGCACCGTAAGCAACAGCAGCGGTAGATGTTACTATTATAGCGGTAGATGATTTGCTGCATATCCAGTAGTACAGATGAAATATTTTTTATGTGCCTTATTATTATTGATTTCTATCTATTATAGCCTCAAGCTATTTTTGCAACAGCGGTAGATGTTACTCTTCTTTGTGGATTATTGTTGGGTGGATTCAATTCTTAACTTCTTAAATAAATATGATTTTACTCTTAATGTGTTGTTCTTAACACATTCTTATTGTTATGTGTTGTTGCAATTTCTTAGGATTAGATGAGTAATTTGGAAATGGTGATGACTGATTCCGAGGAGGAAGAGGATGAGGAAATGATTTTCCTTATTTTCCCGGCATTATACAAACTGTCCAAGAAAATTAGAACCCCAATGAATACTTCTGTCCTCACGGGTCCCATGTATATCAGAGAATTACTTGATGGTCATCCTACTAGATGTTATGATGTTTTAAGAATGGAGTCCCATATTTTCCAAGAACTTTGTGATGATCTTAGGTCTAGAAAACTTTTGAAAAATTCAAGAGGGGTTAGTGTGGAGGAGCAATTAGGTATGTTGATGTACATGTTGTCAAGGAATGCAAGCTATCAGACATTGTGGACAGATTCCAGCGTAGCCCAGAAACAGTCCATAGGCATCTCAATGCTTCCATTAATGCGATCACATCATTGGCATATGATTTAATCAAGCTTCCATCCACGAATCCTCACATCAAGATTTCGTCAAGTCCCCTCTATTGGCCATACTTTGAGGTACATTTTATTTGTCATATGTATGTTAGAAATATCTATCCTTTCACGACACATATAATTTAGTAACCATAACTTCTATTTGCAGAATTTCATAGGAGCGATAGATGGGACTCATATCCCTATGACGGTAAATGAGAACGAAACTGCACCATATAGGAACCGAAAAGGAACTCTATCTCAGAATGTCATGGTTGCTTGTGATTTTGATTTAAGTTTTACTTATGCTTCAAGTGGTTGGGAAGGGTCGGCCTCTGATGCAGGGGTGTTAAATTCTGCTATCCAGTCTGGGTTTCGTGTACCCGAAGGCAAGTACTATTTGGTTGATGGAGGGTACGCGAATACACCAAAGTTTCTTGCCCCATACAGAAATGTTCGGTACCATCTAAAAGAGCAAGCTAGGGGAAACTGTCGCCCAAGAGACTATAAAGAACTTTTCAACCTTCGGCATGCCCGACTAAGGAACATTATAGAGCGTATAATAGGCATCCTAAAGATGAGATTCCCTATTCTGAAAGTTGCATCACACTATCCCATAGATACTCAAGTGAAGATCCCCTTGGTGGCAATGGTGTTGCACAATATAATCCGAAGCCAGAGAGGTGATGAAGAATGGCTTAAAACCCAAAAGATGCACATTCATCCTAGTAAATATGTGGATGTTCCTAGTGGAGACATGACACTTAGAGATGATTCAACACCCTCAGAATCGAGGAGGAAGTTGGGCAATGCTCTTAGAGATGAAATAGCAAAGAAAATGTGGGCAGATTATGAAAGAAGTAGGGCTCTGAGAGTGCAAAGGAGATCAGCTCGATGAGCATTTGCTGTTTTTTTGTACATAAGAAAGGTTTGTCATGACTTGTTGCAATAACTTTTTTGTTTGTTTGTCCAAGGTTACAATGGCACAGAGAGCAAGATGGATATCTCATGGAATTCAACCGGTTGCATGATAAACACCACACCTGAAAAATGGAAGGAAATAGTTGAGGTATGCTTGTTTACATATGTTGAATACTATGGCATTCTGATGCAGGATTTGGCTTATTGCTGAAGAGTTTAGCCTCACAGCTTCGTGATTGATGGTTTCTACATGTAGTAGAACGAGTAGAACGACGTGTTACTTATCTAATTTGACCAACTAGCTGGGTTCTTGCTGATAGAACCAAACTTATGTAGCTTGTAGCTTTTCTTTTTTCTTGTTTTAGCAGCTGCACTTGTCATGCATGGTATAGTTATGAGACAAATTATCTTATTTTCCTAAAGTTAGATGTAGAATCTGTTGAGCTCATTGCTTGCTCAATGCATGTGATGAATGTCTTAGAGATTGTTCTGAAAATAGAGAGCTACTAGGTGTCATGTCTTGGTGTACTCTGGAAAATAAATAGACAAGCTACTACTTGTTGCATGCACCTAAACTATGTGTCTCCTCTCTTGGGTGGATTCAATTCTTAAATTCTTAAATAAATGTGATGTTCTTGGTATCTAATATTGATTTCTTTAATTTAGGATGCCAAGTTCAAGTCTTCAGAAGTCCATGCGAGTTCAAGTCTTCAAAAATCCATTTGAGTTCAAGTCTGTTGAACGACTATTATTTGTAATATTTAAGTAATCTATTTTGTTGTCGATTTGAAAAAAACTGAATCTTGTATTTATGGATAACTGTTAAAATATGACCTGAGATTTTTTTTATGTAAGTTAACTTTGACTGCTCATATATGTTGTATTGTGCATGTTGAAAGATTCAACTTTTATGGAGTAGAGTACTAGCTTCATGTTTATATTTGATTACCTGCCAAAAATACTGGTATATTAATTAGAAAACTACTCAAGCTCAAGAGACCCGCAACGGCAATGCCAAGATCCCCGAAAAAAACCCCGTCACCGAATAAGTCCGCCGGCCGACAATTGAAGCCGCACCTTCAAGATCTTCTCCCGATTTACAAGACCGCCCACGGACCAAGACCGTTTCCGCTGCAACAAGATCGACATCACGGACGCGAACCCCGGCCGAGAACCCCGACAGAACCACGACGGATACACCGAAGTTCTTCCTCAAGGAACGCCTGCCAATTTCACCGACACCGAGTCCGCTGAGACCCCGATGCGACAAGTGCTTCATCCGAACACCATGACGACAACGTGACTCAAGACCCCGGATGCGCCAAGACCTCCCTAAGTCCGAGAACGACCTCGCCGAACTCGATCCCGAGACCGACCTCGACCCCGAACCCCGAACCCTGATTCTAAGAACGCCGAGAACCCTAATGTGAACCTTTTTCAAAACCCTATTTTATAACATAATAACAACTCGTTGCATATTCAAGCATTCATCTCGCATGCTTATGTGGTTTGGGGCCTTATGCCGATTCACCTAATAATTAAATATGGCCCATATGCGGGCAAATCTAGTCTCATCGGCCTCATTTAAACTTGTGTAGCGAACCGGTACTATCTTTTGTCTTGTTAATACAACATTTTAAATTGCGGGGGTCTAAACAACTTGAACCATCTGAATAATTGACGGGACCCCGGTTCCGCTTAATATGACCTAATTGCATTGCACCTTTGCCATGTCATCCATCATGCATGCATCATGCCGATCTTCTGCCGTTGTATTAAATAGTGCATCCGGTGTTTCTTCTAGTGTTTTGCTTCTTCGCGGATAAGGCCGTTGAGTTGATGTGAGCTTCGACCCGATCTTCGGATGAACCCTTCGACAATGTTTTCAGGCGAGCATCTCCCCCCCTTCTACCTATCTTACTTTTACAGTCTTTATTCCCTCCTGTTGATCTATTGCTATCTGAGTTGCGATGCTTTAGATTCCGTACCTGTGATATACCGTGCAGCCCTATATTGCCTTGGACACACCCTATTACCTGTTGTTTGGTAGATAGTTGGACTTGCGCGTCGTAGTTGCTTGCTCGAGTGCTGATGTATGTCGTCATATGCCACAGTTGCCGATGTATTGCCGCATGTTGATGTTGGAGATGATTCTAGTTTTACTTATCGTCACTTTAATTTCTGTTTAACAACTAAAATTGAATTAAGCAGAGGCATCGGTGGGTGATAGAAAATATTTGGTTTCCGAACGCCCACTTGTGTCCCGTAAGACCCCGAGTACTTGATTCCTGTTCCTTGATTTTTGTGCGCTATCCACATCCGGGAGGTATATGGGACCCCCCTGAGCCAGAGCTTGATTCAGTCTTATTTCTTGGGGCCACAAACTAGTTTGAGGTGTTTTTACTATCCTGTACTTATGCCATGCTACTTTCTGTATTTAAATTGTGCGGTAATCGTTTGCATCTGTTTAGGATCGGGACACGATTCCGGTGTCGACAAGCCCAGCCACACTTTCGGTTCCCGGTCTGCTCGTCTGGCCCACCCAAACCTTAAGTCCGTCTCGAGACTGGCTTCTATGATTCTACTTAAGGGTGGCCCTGAAATAATTCTGAATCCTGTGATTGTTCACCGTGAAAGCCTCGTTGGTTTTGATTTGGTTTTTCCGAGGTTGATCGAGCGTGTGTTGCTATTGGTGCACCCGGCCGGTAAAACTTTCAAAGCCGTGTCCATGGATATGGACGACTTGGAGCATTTCTTGATCATAGACAAGCATAACTAAAGTTTATTGCTATAAATTTGACTTATAATGACTAGTAATTAGCTTCACTATAATGGAATGGCTAAATAATACTGCCCACAATTGCTTGTTTGGAGTGTCGCTATGCATTATTGTACCGACTAGTAATTGTTGCAACTACAACGTAAATGGCTGAATAAAAGTACCAACAACTGCTGGGTTTTGGGTTTATCTCATGCTATCTGTATCTGCTTAGTAATTGTTGCAACTACCACGGAAAGATTAAATAAAAGTGCCCACTGCTTACTTTATCAGAACGATTATCTAAATCTGACTAGTAAAGTGCCACAACTATAACCGAATAAGTAAAACTGCCAACTGTGTGAGTTCCTCGGTTGACTTCCTCGTTTGGGCTCGAGGGGGAAACACCAGGATGGGTTTGTTTGGTGTTAGCTTCAGGTTGGATCCGAATAGGTCATACTCACCTCTCTCTGATAACCGCCAAGTTGTCGAGTCTCTAGGTCGTTTTTGCTAGTTGCCGCTTCCTATACCTATGTCTACGTAGGCGAGGACCGCCACCCTGGGCCTCGCTGCAGCATCGGCCTCAGTCGACGCTTCTTTCTGCTTTCGCTTCGCTGCCTTTGTCGGCCCTTTGTTTGTTTGTTTTGTTTTTTACCGTTGTCATATAGTTTTACCTTCCCGCTTGGCAGGGTTATGGACGCCATTGGTTATTCTTCGGGCTCTTAGCCCCATTTGCATCTTGTCCGTAGTCGGACGCCGATCATTTTCAAGGTGATTTGGATCTTTGTTTATTATATGTATTCTTGACTCCTTGAGTCGCTGTTATATATATATCTCTGGGTCCCGTCCCATCGAGAACTTATAGTGATGTTATTATTTGCTTTCACACCCGCACGAAAGTGCCTGGTGGGCACCTTTGAATCGTTTCTATGCGGGTTTGGTGAATTTTGCCCAAACTTGCATAGGTCCGATTCTGAGGGTGTTACATCGTGAGAGTAGTCACTTAGTTTTATTTTTTATTTGTAAACTATCTCAACTTTTCTCTTAATTAATGGAAATGGGCAATATGATTTGCCCTTGTTTCAAGAAAATGATAATTCCTACATATATACTATATTAAATAAAACACGCCTAAGAAAAACATTTAAGAGACATTGTATAAAGCTAGTTGTCTTAAATTATTGTATCTCCTAAACTAACTTTCCATGAAAGCTGGTGAGTTTGTGTCTTTGTGTGCCAGTCAGAGCAAACCGGAGAGAACAATAATAGTAGAGCCAACTACTAGCTATATCTCATTGTCATGTCATCTATAGTCAATCCAGTAGTTATCACATATTGTAGTTATCTATAAAGATGTAATACATTATTAATATTTAGCCCACCTCACACTCTCAAAAAGAGTCTTAAAACTCATGTTGCAACTGGCTCTTAATTTATAGCCAGATTCGTTTGCCTCTTGGGCTCTGATTTTTCATAGGTAATTAGAACCCCAATAACAATCACAAAAAGATACAACTACAAAGCCCAATACAAGTTAAAATACAAAAATATCAAAATAAAAGAGATTACATATAAAATTTAAATTACACACGGTAACATATCCATGTGTAATTACGCACACAGTGCAATTACATATATACATGCAATTGCACATAGGCGCATACATGCATGTAGTTGTCCATACCAACAATTGCACAAGTCCGTTTTCTCGAAAAGGGGATGTACCCCGGCCTCTGCATTGGTTGATGCGCACGTCCATTTGCGCATATGACCAAAAACACAAACCCTATTATGATTATTTTGCTAGGAAAAAAGAATATAATAAAAACCCCTAGATGGAAATACACTTGGCAGAGGGATGATTTCCCCTCCAGATGATCCCAATATGTACTCCGGAAGGCAGCTCAATCACTCGGGAAACAGAACTCCATCATTCATGTCCACGCAACGGTGCAGTAACTCCGTAGCTAACTTTTTTTAAATGTACTAACTTCGTAGCTAACTAGACAGATATAGTTCAGATTAGGCTAGTCATAGTAAGAGTAACATAAGTAGTAACATGCATCTATATGCATTGTCAACTAGACAATTTGATGATATAGCATGTCATTAAATGATAAAAGAGAGCCTTGTGGTAACTAGCTATATTACCATAACATTAGACATCCCAAGGTAAGATGAGTCTACATGCTAATAAATAAGACCTTGCATGATACTAGACACAAATTACTACTAGTCACTATAAAGGTAGTAACATAGACTAGTAACTTATGCATGTTACTAGCATATATTACTCTCCACTATGACCAGCCTTAGAAGAACCAGGTGCAGGGATTTCATTGTTTCTCACACGTGGAGTGTGTGCGTCATGCATGATCCATAGATTCAACTGTTCAAGTTGCTCAAGCAGGTGAAAGCATGCTCTTTTTCTCTCGAGGATGACAAAGCTAAATTTTGAACCAATCCAAGAGTTAGATCCATGAGAACCAGTCCAAGTGTGTGGTGTCCAATGCAGATCTTGTTGAACTTGTCTGAACTTCTTTGCAGAATCTGCAAGCAAAATTGCTCACCTCACACTCTCAAAAAGAGTCTTAAAACCCATGTTGCAACTGGCTCTTAATTTACACCCATATTGTTTGCCTCGTGGGCTCTGATTTTTCATAGATAATTAGAAGCCCAATAACAAGCACAAAAAGATAAAACTATAAAACCCAATACAAGTTAAAAGTCCATTTTTTTGAAAAGGGGATGTGCCCCGGCCTGCATCGGTCGATGCACACAGCTACACTAGTGAAAAAAATGCCTATAGTCCCGGATTGTAATGGTCTTTAGTCCCGGTTTGCATCCTACCTTTAGTCCTGGTTTGCTACAATCCGGGACTAGAGGCCACCACATGGCCGTTTTTGCAGCGTGGGGGACGGAGGGCCTTTAGTCCCGGGTCGTAATACATCCGGGACTAAAGATTTTTTTTTCAATTTTTTTAATTTATTTTCCAAATTTGATTTCAATTTTTTTTTGAACTTTGAATTGTTTAACTCGTTAATCCTGTCACTTGGAACATTTTTAACACTAACTATACTTAATCTTAGGTTAAATTATACTTATGGTCAAACTTCCCGATCGGTCATCCATGCTAGCATTACTCCATCCTAGCACGCTTAACTTCTCTGTTCCATCAGGATGTCCTTGCGTAAAGCCCATTTGTACCTTGTTGTCAACACTACCATATCAATCCTATTAGTCCATATCAATATGTTATACATCTTTATTTTTCGAAATTACAAATAACTATTTATGTAAACAACAATAAATAAGTAATAATAATATTTTAATCAAATGAAAGTAAATAAATAAATAAAATAATATTTTATTCATTTTTTGTCATTTATTTATTTAATATGGCATAAATAATATCTTTAAATTTGTAAATCGAAATTTGACAAATAATACATCCATTATTATCAGAAAAATGTGAGTAATCCAAATATGGCATAAATTTTTTTGCTAATTTTTTTAAATAACTTTTTTTCCTTTTAGAATTTTAAAAATATAAAAGAAATCCCAAACGGCCTAAGACATCGTACGACACCCCTTTAGTCCCGGACCATATCACGACCTGGGACTAAAGGGGGACTAAAGAGTGTTGCCCGCGTCCGCACTCCTTTAGTCACGGGCCATATCACGACCTGGAACTAAATGTTCGAAATGACCCGGGACTAGAGTTTTCTCGGGCTCTTAGCCTCTGAAAACAGTATGAATCGGGACTAGTTCTCATACTAGTCTCGGCCCGTAACAAATTGGGACTAGTGTTAGACTCTGGACCGAACCGAAGCCCCCTTTTCTACTAGTGCCATTTGCGCATATGACCAAAAAACACAAACCCTATTACGATTATTTTGTTAGGAAAAAATAAGTGCAAATACAATTGAAATTTTGAAACTGCACATGAATATGAAATTATAGAAAAAACTACAAAAAAACACAAAATAATTCCTATAGGCTTTGCCCCATAACCATACATGCGTATCAATCACATAAAATCATGTTACTGGATAATCCGTAGTAACACCTTCGCCATTTCCGCTTCCCCGTCGGCCCGGACTGCCGAGGTCTTCAGCGAGGGTCACTGGAACATCCTGTTTCGCCGTACCTTTAATATGGCTGAGACGGCGGAGTTCCAGCAGTTGATGGCGACCCTCCCTGCTGCGCTGTCCGAGGCTTCGGACTCGGCCTCCCGGCGGTTGCTCCCGTTGGGGGAGTTATCGGTGGGCTCGGCCTACCGGGCCCTCTTCCAGGGCCCGGAGCTACGTTGGACGTCACCCCTATGGAAGGCCCCCATCCCCCTTAGTATTCGTATTTTCGTCTGGCAGCTGCTCCGCGACCGTTTGCCGTCAGGCGTAGAGGTAGCCAAGTGCAATGGCCGCTGCCCCCTATGTGGGACACCGGAGACCTGCGCCCATATTATGTTCTCGTGCTTTGCGGCGCAATTTTTTTGGAGCTTCGTTCGGGAGGCACTGGGACCGGCCTGGCAGGCGCAGGAGCTTGGGGAGTTCCTGCAGTCCCAGGCAAACAGGGTGGGAAGGGGGCACCGCCTCTTCTGGCTCGTGTTTGCGGCCATCACCTGGACGTTGTGAAATGTCCGGAACAAGATGGTGATTGAGAGGATCTTCCCTACCCGGGCATCTGACTCTATTTTTTCTCTGCTTGTCTTCTTATAGCAGTGGTCCCCCTTGGTGTGGCAGCGTGACCGGGCAGCCTTCGATGACACCCTGCGGGCCTTGAGGACGATGGCGCTTCCCTTCTCGACCGACCTCTTCGTCGCTCACGGCGCCCTGAGGGGTGTAGCTGCCTCGGTCATTATCTTCCTCTTTTTTGCTTTGCTTTTGGGTCTTACTGTGTTGTTGCCCAGCGGATGCTCGGTACTCTTTATTTTCTCCTTTGGCGTTGGTTGTGATGGTTGTCTGTCCGAACAGACGGATTTTGTTTTATTTATAAAACGGGCGAAAGGCTGATTCGAGAACAGCCACAATGAATCCCTTGGGTTGATTGCTCGGTACTAGGGTATCCATGAATCCCATGCACACGTTACCCACCGCTGAATGGGCCGGCCTAATAGAAAAAACCGAAAACGAACAACAGCAGACGGCAACCCACAACAGATTGAATGATTGATCAAGCAACCCTAGAAAAACACAAAACATATCAACTGAAGTTCTCGATTAGCGTAGAACTAGCAAACCCATTACTTTAAAGCCGGGCTTAATGCTTTCAAATTAAAAACTCCGTAGTATTGTCTAGTCTGGCTTTGGTTGTTTCTCACACGTGGAGTGTGTGCGTCATGCATGACCCATAGATTCATCTGTTCAAGTTGCTCAAGAAGATGAAAATTAAAGCACGCTCTTTTTCTTTCGAGGATGGCAAAGCTAAATTTTGAACCAGTCCAAGTGTCCTATGGAGAACCAGTCCAAGTGTGTGATGTCCAATGCAGATTTTGTTGAACTTGTCTGGACTTTCTTTTTGTAGAATCTGCAAGCAAAAAATGCTCTTATGACGTACACGCACACGTACCTAAAATGTCGGCTTTGAATCTCCTCCAATGCTCTTATAACGTACTCCCTCCGTCCGCAAATAAGTGTACTTCTAGTCTTGTCCTAAGACAAATTTTACTATGTTTAACTAACTTTTTAGAACAACGTACAAACATGAGGACTTTTACGGTACCCCAAAATTAGTATGGGTCGTCCACTTCTATTGATCCTATGGCCACAATGTTTTGGTACTCCACCGCTAATCCTATGGAGTACTAACTCGAAAAGCCATGGAATACCTTGATCCTAAGGGCAAAACAGTAATCAGCAAACCTGTTATTATTTCTCGGGGAGACATAACCGTATTTTCCTTTGTATTGAATATAGGGTGAAGTATACCAAATCTAAAAAATTATAATCCTGTTGGTGGCAGCCGGATCTGGGACATGGCCACCACCAATTGACCTCCGCCCATGATTGGGGAAGAACTGGAACGAGCCTCTTACCGGCCTGTTCATCGCGGGATGGGCGAAGCAAGCCACACAGACGTGATCTTCACCTTCATCGGGAAAGCTTATTTAACCTACAAATTCCTAACAAGTCCAATCCAAACCATGCCATAGTAGTACGAAGAACTAGAACTTCACAGAACCAACTTAATTCAGACGGAGGGGGTCTTAATTTTCATACAAATCGAAATCACATCAGTTTAATTAGATCTGGATGGGACTTCGTGGACTGGCAGTTAATTCACCATCTCATGCAAGTAGATAGGCCAAAAGATTTTATTAAAATGAGAGGCTTTGATGGTTTGGATAGGGCAGCGATGGGGAAGGTCTGCTTTTTTTAATCGGAATGCAGTTTGCGGCGTGCGATACGGCCGGAGGAGCCGACGAGCGGCGGCTTGGGAATATTTAGTTCTGGTGAATTGACTGCGGTGGGGAGGAGAGGCATCAGCCTATGATTTATCGGGGTAACATAAAAAGTCAAAAATGCCCTGCTAAATTGATGGCTAGATATGCGTGGTACTCCCATTCTCATAAAGGAGTACCAGGGTACCGTAAAAATTCCCACAAACATATATAACACTAAATTGTTACCATTAGATTTATTTTTAAACCTAGTTTTATAATATGTCAATTTAATGTAATATATTCCTATATTTTTTTATAAAATTAGTCAAATTTAGTTTTGTTTGACTTAAGCAAAAACTAGATGTACACTTATTTGCGGAGGGAGGGAGTACACCCGCTCGCTCATGCATGGTCATGGAGTCCGCCATAGAATAGTCGCATGGTATCCTCAAATAAGAAAAAGAATAGTGTAAGCATGGTGTGAGTGCGTCATGCATGATCCACGCAGTAGATATATTCATCTGGTCAGTGGCTCCATAAGATGACGGCACGCTTTTTCTTTCGAGGATGGCTATATGTATACACACATAACGCCAACCCTTTTAGTTTCAAGTGAGCGAAAGCAACCGAACACACCCGTATCTAAGAACAGAAATGGCTGCGTCGGTCACGGTGCTGCCGAAGACGGTGCAAGAGGTGGCGGCGGCCGTCGTCGAGGAGCCGCCGATCCGATACGTGCAGCCGGAGCTAGACCGTCACGCCGATGAGATGCCGGAGCCCATCCCTCTCGTCGATCTCAGCCGGCTGACGGACGCGGACGAGGCCGACAAGCTCCGCACAGCCCTGCACACTTGGGGCTTCTTCATGGTGATCGATCAGTCTCTCTTGTCTGCACCTTAGTTTCTAATATTGTAGAACTTTTGCTGAAATTTGTTAACTCTTTTGATTATCTAGGCCACCAACCATGGAATTGAAGATTCTCTCATGGACGCCATGATGAGCGCGTCGAGGGAGTTCTTTCGGCAACCGGTTGAAGAGAAGCAAAAGTGCAGTAACTTGGTGCAGGGAAGGCCCTTCGATGTGGAAGGGTATGTACATGATAAGTTGGGAACCCAGGATCAGATCCTCGACTGGAACCAACAGTTGCGTCTCAGGGTGGAACCTCAGGAGGAGAGGAATTTTGGTATATGGCCCAGCTACCCGGAATCTTTCAGGTTAGTGACGTTTCACTTTTCAAGTATTAGGTTAGTTGCAAAGTAGTGGAGTGCACAGTAATTTAAAAAATATCATCAATACACGTCTTAATTTATTCATGGTGGGCTCGTGTTATCATGTGATTGCTTAAATGAAGTCGGGCTAGCTAAAAGTAAGTGTTTTTTACACAACACTTCCTTTGTGAAGCCCCCCAAAAAAAAAGCTTACTTTGTGAAGGCAGAATTTTGTAAACTCCTCTTAGTGATGTAGTTTATTTTTTTTCCTGGATGTAGTTTAGTGAAATTTATTGATTAATTGATTTATTTGTAAGTTATTCAGAGATAGTATATAGAAAACGAGTGAAAAAAACAAAAGCTTTAATTTTACTAAATTATTCTAGAGTATTTTCATAGGGATGTGCTGCAAGAGTACGCGTCAAGAACCAAGACCATAAGAGACCTTGTCTTGCGATCAATAGCCAAGCTCCTGGAGCTTGATGATGATTACTTTGTCAACCAAATATCAGAGAAGGCTTCCGGGATTGCAAGATTCAACTATTACCCTCCATGTTCGAGGCCTGACCTTGTCTTGGGCTTCAAGTCTCATTCTGACGGTGGTCTCCTTACCATCCTTTTTGTCGACCAAGATGTCGGTGGCTTGCAAGTTCAAAAAGATGGGAAATGGTACAATGTTCCAGCCAAGCCTTACACATTGGTGATTAACTTAGCAGACTGTCTGGAGGTAGGCACCTTCAAATAATGTTGCCCACTTTCTCTCTTGAACAATATTTAGTGATCAATGTGTACCCTATTTCATGATTATTGTGCTTCGAGTTAACTTGCATCTGCAATTTTGATGCAGATAATGAACAATGGAATCTTTAGGAGCCCCATTCACAGGGTGGTGACTAATGCCGAGAAGGAGAGACTCTCATTGGCCATATTTTATGCTGTGGATGGGGAAACGATGCTCGAGCCGGCGCCTGGTTTGGTGGATGAGAAGCGACCATCAAGATATAGGAAAATTGCGACCAAGCATTTTATTGATGGGATCTTTGAACATTTCCGTGAAGGGAAGAGATTCATTGAGACACTGAAAATATAGATCTAATGCTTAATTAGTTTATGCAGTTGAATGAGTGATTATGTAGAATAAAGAGATGGTTTCTCTCCCATGAGTAGGGATCTATCACCGCCTTTGTATAAGTCTCTAAAGTGACGACTCGCAATATGAAGTACCCTTTACCCACAAAAAAGTGACTCACTTTGTTAACTCTTGTCTCATGTTTTTGTGAAAGCAAGATCTTTTTCGGCCTCCGCGTAAATAGATGAACATGACCTAATTTATTTCATGGTGTCATCCTATCTTTTGAAACTAGGGTGTGCTGGTTTGCACACAGCTTGACTCATTACGTGGTGTCGGCCTTACAAAAAAAGAACCTCAACAAAGATACAGCTGTATTACAAGACACGACTATACCTACAAATCACATAGCTATATCATCTCCAAATTGGTGGAATAACACTCTTACTATATCTCCAAGTAGTTGCACCTAGAGTTCCGAGTATTAGGTGCCTCCACATACGATCGTGAGAACCACTACGGACACAATGGGTAGCCATATGAATAATACTACAAACGCAGAAAACATTTTTCAATGATTTGATATGATGAATAGAGTGGGAGAGTTTAAGGAAAATACTGGTAGGAAGCTTCAGCAAAAGATAATATTATGATGACAAAGATAGAAGATGGTCCACGCATGCCCTTCTAATGCATCAAGTAGATAAACAGTATTACTTGCAATAAGTGAACCGAACAAGATCAAACACAAACAAGAAATAGAGAGGAAATGAAGAAACTCATTTGCTTCCCCGAGTTCGAACTGTTGGAACTAGTCGTACATCTCCTTTGGGAGAGGCTATGCACACATTCACCTTAGTTCATCAGCATCATCCACTTGCGTACGAGTAAGACTCGCTCACGCACTAAGCATTCACTTCAGGAAAAAGGTTTAGCACCGCAGTAACATCAGTGGCATAAAATCCAAAGTAGTATTTGTCGCTAGTTTGATTACCTCAAATAAGAAATAATTTCAATGAGTTCAATGATAATAATGCTTCACTGTTTCACAAAAAATCTTCTTAGGGTATTTCTAGATGCAAAATCATTGAGTACAATCTCAAAGATCAATTTTATCCAAGATATCCTTCTCAATACAACATGTAGGCAAGCCATTCAATCTGTCTTTTAGCATAGTTTGTTCTCAAACAATTCTTCAATAGTTTCAATTTAGATAAACTTCTTTCAGCAGATGCTACAGTAACATGTATAGTCAAAAGAATCTGACCGGCAACTTATAGATTTGGATAGAAATCTGCAGCGCTAACAAACTGAAGAATCCTAATCGCTGACATCAAATCATATGGCAAGGCTACTTGTAACACTTTTAACTTAGAGAAAAAATCATCAAGATCAACATCACATGACTTCTTATGAGTAAAAGCTTTTCCAAAAGTAGTACAAGATTTGCGTAGACTACTATTATCCAAATACTTCAGATTATTTGAGCTAAATAAGAAAACAAACACCTTTTAAAATGCCTCCAACTACTCAAATCGACTAGACAATAAAGCAATTGTGGTGTCAACGATAACAAGTAAGTAACTCTGAAGGATTTAGCTCATAATTGTAGTTCTTCATCTTGATCATCGATTTTATCAAAATGCTTCTTCATTTTACTTTGATGTTTTGTAGGGAATTTTGTCTCTATGTCCATATCCAATGCAATGGCTTTGGCACTCTCCATACTAGAATGGAAACCTTCCTCTCTAAACTTCTGAAAATATGACATGACTGCTTCAATGTGTTTGAGAGTAGTATCGATGCACACAATATTTTCTTGTAACTTTTTGCTCACCATATTTATTTAAAATAGTACATCATGCCACATAATCATACCTACTAAAGTATCAAATTTCCTAAGTTCCTTGAACAAAGATTGAGCATCACTTACTATAGCAAGATCATCACTAGAAGCCTTCTCCGGTGCCTTCAAATCTAATCTTACTTACGAAGTTTGGTTCCTTATAGATTGCACACTCTTTATTCGACTCTCCGAACGAGTATTAACAAAGGTGTGAGAGTCATATTTGGAACATTATCAAGCAAAATCTTTCACCTTTTAGTAGAACACGCAAACAGTACATATATATGTTGTACAATACCGAAGAATCCAGATCTGGCTACCAAGATCTGCACCTCGCTCCAAAACTACGGGCAAGAAGCCAAAAAAAACCTACCCTAAACTACTCTGGCGCCTCCCCTCCGCCATCTCCGGCCGAAAAAGCCTCCGGAGAGGCTCGGGTTTGGCCCGGTCCGGTGGCGAGCTCTCCTGCCTACTGTAGCAAAGAGAAAGAACTCAGGGGGTGAATGAGTAGATTACACATTACTATGGGTGGCAACAAAAAATACTCAAAGTACAGACATCATAGTGCATGATAGTTGAGAGAGAGAGAGAGAGAGAGATGTGGGAACAAATACATACACATACTTCGGACATAACAATGCATGTTTGTTGCGAGAGAGAAAAATGTTTGTTGCAAGAGAGACTTGTGTTTATCACGATGTTAGAGGAAATTGCACTCCTCATATTTAATTTGCGAGAATTAAATTCATTGTTTGGTCAAACCATCTATTCAGTGTGGTGCTCATGACAACGCACTTTTTGCAACAAACACCTCGTACTTGTTCTGTCTGAACCCGCACTCCTTCCTCTGTCGGCACCAGTCCGTAGTACCTCGGCCGCTTCGCTCTGCTGACCTTGAGCTCGCCATTTCTCCCCCTTCGCTCGCAGATGCTCGACCTCATCCACCCTGGTCATGGCCGCACCCTCGGTGTCGATGCTGCGCTCTAGGGACAGGAAGAGGGCCTACATGGAGGAGCTCGAGAAGGAGGTTTGGCGGCTCGCCGACGACAACCTCAGACTCAAGAGACAGTGCGAAAAGGTCCGTACATATACGTACCATGTCTTCTTCCATCTCCCTTTAGTTTCTTTCTTTCTTCTTGCTTTCTTCCGGTTAATTAGCTTTGCACTCTCCTCGATCTTGGTTTAGCTTAAAAAGGAGCTGGCCGCACTCGTCCAACAGCAGCCAACGCAGATCGACGGCTCACACAGCAAACGAACCTCCTCCACTCAGTTCTAGCCACCCGGATATGCATGCTCAGGGCGTTCCTGGATACTACTCCCTCCCCGTTAAACGCGTACAAATACGTCCACATATATATTAAACATGTATCCAAATAGAGAATTACCCTGTAGCGGTATACGTATCGAGATCTATGGTTATATGGGCCACTATTCAATTTTCAATATCAGGAGAAATATGTAATGTACAACCAAGTTAGGGTGTTGGAAGACTGTTTGTTAGACTATGAATAACATGATAATTCATCAAAGTCTGGTCGACATCCAAATTGTGAGTAGGTGTTGTCATTCGATCGAGAAGGGCAACAAGTAGTGAACTACAAGAAGACGGATATTGTGCCTCGGACCACATTTTGTTGGCGGCGACATACACGGTAAAGTGGATTTGTTCTGCGGTAGAAGGCTCTGTAGAGTGTGATCACACTCACGGACTCCGAGGTGGAGACATCGGAGGGTCACCATGCAGGAAATGCAATGAAAAAGGCACAAAGCAAAACTGCAAAATCGGCGAGGAATGTTGATAATAAACCAGGTTTTCATATGTTAGAGTCAACGAGGGAGGTCGATAAAAACGAGCATGGCGGAGAGAGAGGTTCAAGGTGAGGGGAGGAACAACATTGTCACATGATCGTGGTAGTGCCGTCCTAATAGAAGAGGCACTACATCGAGATGCGCAACGGACAAACTTGACATCTAGAACTCACACGAGATGTTCATGGCCAGTAATTGGATATTGCAAATTGGAAAGTTTGCCATTTTCGAAAATTTTGAAGTCCATATCAATGCATGGGAATTCAGCTAGTTTTGATTTAACAAGGTTGTCACCATGACACCAACACCCATCTAACTTTTGATTTACTTTTTGATACTTCCTCCGACTTAGGTGTGCAAGACTCTAGATTTTTTTAGCCTAACTTTAAGCATAACTTTAACAAACAAAATAATAAGTCATAAAAGGTAAGTATACCAATAAATTTATGATATTTGCTAGTCTCACGTGTTCTAGAACCCTTTGGTAATATATCTACATATATATATACTAAAATAGGAAAATTTGCAGATAAGTGTACTACGGTACAACCCTATATAATATAGTTTTGTCATCCTATTTTCTTGCTTTGCTTGGATCTATATGTAATTCATTTCACGGAAGATTTTTTAATTATAGCAACATAAAAACTTAAATACTAGCAAAGTTTCCATCATAAACACTGTTTCGGATCATCAGGACTCCTATAATGATAATTGTTAAAATTATATAAAAATAATGTTGTATTTCATTTTTAAGTATATGTTGTTAATGGTGTTAGATATAATAAACATAGCATTAGATAAAGTTTTATGTAGATGTTGACACATAAAAAGGTAAAACATAAGATTTTGTATTTAATAACCTAAGTATAAGTAAAAAAGATCAGTATAAGTAGGTGATACCATTTTCTCTATAGTTTAGGCAAAAATGCTATCACAGTGTAGCTTTAAATAAAATGAAAAATAAGACGCGTGTACGTTAACATAAAGTTGACAGGAGCAATGTTTCTTTTTAAAAATAAGTTTTGAATTTTAAATAAGACATAACATCATAGGGCTTAGCTACAAGTAGAAAAATAAGGGACTAGGTTTATATGTGAAGAGCCATAAAGTGTTCACCATTATAAGATAAAAATCTAAAATAAAGACAATAAAAAATGTTTCTATTATGAATATGTCCTCAGTTCATGTCTAAATTGTAGTTGTGCCACTATGAATCAAAAAGTTGGAAAAATGCCACCAGCCGACGCGGACTCAATATGTCTGTATGCCTAGATAGACCTGACGTTGGTTGTAAATATGTTGGACGTACTTTCCATCTATTTAACTTGTTTTCTTACATATGGGACCTCCCCTTTGCCCCTCAGCAGCGATGACAACAAATAGATATATTGTCTTTCAACATCAGCTACACCTTAGTCGCGCATCCGCAAACCAATGGTCAAGTCGTAAAGGCTAACGTTCTTATCTGCAACGGCATTAAAAAAAGACTCATGCAATCCTTGAAGAGAGCGGTTGGCGCAGGGCCGAAGAGCTACCCTTGGTACTTTTGGAGCCAGCAAACAACCCCAAACAACACCGCAGGCTACACACCATTCTCCATGGTGCACAGAGCAGAAGCTGGTTTGCCAGTCGTGGTGCAATTCAATGCCCCACGGGTCATCGCCTACAATGAAATCAACTCCCGAGAGCACTCGAAGACGATGTCGACTTACTTGATGAGGCACGCGACATCACATCTGACTGTTCTACCAGCAAAACCTCCGCAACTACCACAACCATCGACTGTGCCCCAGGTCCTTCTCCGTAAGAGACCTCGTGCCGCTCCTCAGGCAAAAAGGTCACTTGGCTAGGGAATATACCTCAGGCAAAACCGTCGGAAAATTAGATTCTAGAGGACTCATGGCAAGGGAATATACCTCTTACGAAACAATATCCGGCTTTGTACATCATAGCACTTGACAAGAGCGATACAATTGCTGAGGTGTTGAATGATTCACCGCCCGGCGTGTCTATTAGAAGAGACCTAATTGATGTCCGTCTTGACTCATGGCATGCTCTACGGGAGAAGTTAGCGGATATATAGCTAACAGACAAGCACGATGAGTTTCGCTAGAATCTAACCGAGAATGGAATTTTTTTAGTTGATTATATGTACAAAGCACTACTACACTCCGAAATACCAGTTAATAAAAATAAATACATATGAAAAATGAAGATAGCTCTGAAGATTAAAGTTTCCATATGGTATCTTACGTCAAGGTGTGATTTTAGCCAAAGATAATTTAGTCAAGTGCAACCGGCAAGAAAGTACAAAATGTTTTTTTCACCAGGATTAAACTATAAAAAATTTGTTATTTTAGTGTTAGTTTGCACGTTCTATATAGTCAATCATCCAATTAGCTTCTAGTTTCTCCGCACCAAGCTCAGTAACCAATATTTTTGGTAATTGGTTGCAGGATGTTGATGACAGGGATATGATACAAATACGGTGGGAACGATAGCATTATTATGGTTGCTATGACTATGTAAAAATAATATGGTTTTTTATACTAAATTGGTTTCCTCAATGCAGGTTATCTTTCATTCTGCACGCTTACTCCGCGAGTGGAGTACTCTTGAAAAACCGGAACACCATCCCACCCCGAGCCATCAGTCCCGGTTCCCTCACAAACCGGGACTAGGGCTCAGATTAGTCCCGGTTTGTAAGGCTAGGACGGCGCACGAGGCAGGGCGACGATCTGTCTTGTTTTATGCTAGCCCTTTAGTCCCGGTTCGGGGCAGGAACCAGGACTAAACGTGTTTGGCCACACATGGCCGCTGGCGCAGATCTTTATTCTCGGTTTTTGCTAGGAACTGAGACTAAAGATCCATGTTGTATATATAGCACCTCAGCTTCACATGCTTGTGTGAGCTGGTTTGTTTTTCCCCTCTCATGCACAGGTGGTGTATGTTGCTTAGTTTTTTCCCTCTATGAACAAGAGGTGCTCGATGAAATGCACAAGTTCCTGAGTCATACTTAAGCTTTCTCCTCTTTATTTCCTCCTCGATCGAGGTTAGTATGCAACTTAATTCTTTTATCTGTCATTGATATAATGCATGTGTCGATATATAGTGGTCATTTCTTTAGATGTTATGTGATTTTTAATAAACTTAATTATATAATGCAGATGAGCCAATAATGGATGTATGGTGACCGACGCACTGGCGAGTTCATTGCGGGCCTTCATAATTTTATCGGTGTGGCTAAGGCAAACAGAAGTAAATGACCTTCACACCTACCTGCTTGAGCATGGTTTCATGCCCAGCTACAATTGTTGGACCAAGCACGGAGAAAGAAGAATTATGATGGGAGACAATTAAGAAGAAGAAGAAGAAGAAGAAGAAGAAGAAGAAGAAGAAGACGAAGAAGATGATGACAACTATCATCGTATGTTTTCTGAATACAGTTATACACAGAGATAATACGGTGATACAACTGGTGAAGCTGAAGATGAAGAGGCGCCCGATGATGAGCTCGTTGATGATCCTCACCGGGCAATTGCTGATGCACATAGAGAATGTGAAAGTGAATCTGATAAGTTGAAGTTGAAGCGCATGTTAGAGGATCACAAAAAATTGTTATACCCAAATTGCGAAGATGACAACACAAAGCTCGGTACCACACTGAAACTAATGCAATAGAAGGCAGAGAATGGTTTATCTAACAAGGGTTTGAGAAGATACTGAAAATAATAAAGAGGAAGCTTCCAAAGAATAATGAATTATATTCCAGTACGTACGAAGCAGAAGATTGTATGCCCTCTAGGATGAGAGGTGCATAAGATACATGGCATTAATGACTGCATCCTATACCGCGGTGAGGAGTACGAGAATTTAGATAAATGTCATGTATGCACTGCACGACGGTATAAGATCAAACGAGATGACCCTAGTGATGTTGAGGACGAGCGACCTAGAAAGAGGGGTCCTGCCAAGGTTATGTGGTATGCTCTTATAGTACCACGGTTGAAACCTTTGTTCAGAAACAAGGAGCATGCCAAGTTGTTGCGGGCACAAAGAAGATCGTAAAAAAGACTTGATGTTGAGACACCCTGCTGATGGGTCGCATGGAGAAATATCGAGAGGGAGTACTCGGGCTTTGCAGATGATCCAAGGAACTTAAGATTTGGTCTAAGTACAGATGGTATGAATCCTTTTAGGGAGCAGAGTTGCACTTATAGCACGTGACATGTAACTCTATGTATCTATAACCTTCCTCCTTGGTTGTGCATTAAGAGTAAGTTCATTATGATGTCAGTGTTCATCCAAGGCCCGAAGCAATCCGGCAACGATATTGATGTGTACCTAAGGCCATTAATTGAAGAACTTTTACATTTGTGGCACGAAATCGACGTACATGTGTGGGATGAGCACAAGCGGGAGAAATTTGACCTACAAGCGTTGCTTTTCGTAACAATTAATAATTTGCCTGCTCTTATTAACCTATCAGGACAGACAAACAAAGGATATAATACATGCACGCACTGTTTAGATGAGACTGATAGTGTATATTTGGATAAATGTAGGAAGATTGTGTACCTCGGGTATTGTCGATTTCTTGCGATCAATCATCCCGTAAGAAAGAAAGGCAAGCATTTCAAAGGCGAGGCAAATCGATGGAAGAAGCATGTCCACCGTACTGGTGACGATATATTAGGTATGGTCAAGGATCTAGAAATAATATATTAAAAGGGTCTTGGCGGTTAATCTGTTACGAATGACGCTGCTAGACACGCTCTCTTGTGGAAGAAGAAGTCTATATTTTGGGAGCTACCCTATTGGAAAGCCTAGAGTTCCGCTCTTCAATCGACGTGATGCACGTGACAAATAATCTTTGTGTGAACCTTCTAGGATTCCTGGGAGTGTATGAGAAGACAAAAGATACACCGGAAACACGGCAGGACCAACAACGTACAAAAGATCCATACAACATGCATCGAGAGAATGAGACGGATAAAGGACGTCGTCCTGCCAGCTACGCTCTGACCAAAGTAGAGATGAGAATCTTTTTTGAATTCCTGAGAAGTATCAAGGTCCTATCTGGCTTCTCATTGCATATAAAGGGAATAATAAATATGGCAGAGAAAAAACTCCAGAACCTGAAGTCTTATGACTGCCACGTGATTATGACACAATTTCTTCTGATTGCATCGAGGGGGCTTCTACCGGAAAATGTTCGACTACCCATTGTGAAGCTTTGTGCATTCCTCAATGCAATTTCTTATAAGGTAACCGATCCAGAAATTCTACCAAGGTTACAGAATGATGTGGTTCAATGTCTTGTTAGTTTTGAGTTGGTGTTCCCACCATCCTTCTTAAATATTATGACGCATCTCCTGGTTCACCTAGTCTAAGAGATTGCCATTCTTGTTCTTGTATTTTGATGCGGCTAGGTTGACTATAGAGCCTCGTTGGGAAACCCCAAGAGCAAAGTGTGATGAGCATAGCAGCAAGTTTTTCCCTCAGTTATAAAACCAAGGTTATCGAACTAGTAGGAGTATGGAAACAACTCCAAGGTGTTGCTAGCAACTTGGAACCTGCACAACACAAACTCAAAACTTTGCCCCAACTTAGAGTGAGGTTTTCAATCTCACTGGTTTGCTGAAAACAAAGGATTAAACATATAGTGTGGAAGATAGTGATTGCTTGCAGAAAGTAAATAGTAACAGTAGATGATGTATCAATGATAAAGATTGGGCCAGGATCTACAGTTCACTAGAGGTGTTCTCCTTAAGATAGATAGCATGTTGGGTGAACAAATTGCAGCTGGTCAATTGACAGATTGAGAAAGCATAACAATGCATATACTAGATATCTTGACTCCTATGAGATTTGATTGGGCATTACAACATAATACATAGACCGTAATCCAACTACATCTATGACTAATAATCCACCTTTAGGTTATCATCTGAACCCCTTCCAGTATTAAGTTGCAAGCAACAGATAATTGCATTAAGCAATGTGTGTAAAGTAAACAATACAATTGCTCCATGAACAAAGGATTGTTGTTTTCTCCCTAGTAGCAACAGGACATTTACAACCTTATAGATTTCTGTTACTTCCCCGGATTACTAGAGACATGAACCTACTATCGAGCATAAATACTCCCTCTTGGATTTGTAAGCATCTACTTGACCAAGATAGCTACTAACAACGGAGAGCATGCAAGACCACAAATAACATAGATATGATAGAATCAATAATCAATCTGACATAGTATCTCAATAACCATCGGATCCCCGCAAACACAACATGTATGATTACAAATAGATGATCTTGATCATGAACAGAGCTCACAAGATCTAAACATGATAGCACAAAGGAGGATAAACAACCATCTAGCTACTGTATGGACTCATAGTCCAAGGGTGAAATACTCACGCATCACTCCGGAGGTTGGCATGGTGATGAAGAAGGCCTCCGGGATGATCTGTCCCCTCTAGTAGGATGCCGGGAAGAGCTTCAAATCCCCCCCGATCTAGGGAAGATGGTGGAGATGGCTACGGACTGTTTCGTGGAGATTTGATCGGGTCCTTAGGGTTTCTGCATCGGGGTGCTTTTATAGGCGAAAGGGCAAGGTCGGTGGGCGCCTGAGGGGCCCACACCAGGTGGCGGCCCCCCCTAGGCCGCGCCGGCCCTAGGTGTGGCCACCTCGTGGCCCCACTTTGGCTGCCCTTTTTACTCTGTGTTCCTTCTGGTGAAATATTGATTTGGCTTTTGTCCCGTCCAATTCTGAGAATATTTCCTTACTAGCTTTTCTGAAACCAAAAACAGCAGAAAATAGGCAACTGGCACTGCGGCATCTTGTTAATAGGTTAGTCCAAAATAAAAATACCTCAAAGTGTAGACAAAACATAACAAAGTTGATACTAAATAAGCATGGAGCATTGATGAGTGCAGCAGCACTTCGTTGGGATACCCTCAGTAAGAAACCGAGGTTATCGAACCAGTAGGAGGAAGGAAACATCCCAAAGGTGTTACAAGCAACGTGGAAACCTACACAACACAAACTCAAGACTTTGAGCCAATTAACAGTGAGGTTGTCAATCTCACTGGTTGTTGTAACAAAGGATTAACTATATGGTGTGGAAGGTGAAAGTGGTTTGTAGCAAGTAAACAGTAACAGTGGAAGATGTATCAATGGTAAAGATTGGACCGGGGTCCATAGTTCACTAGAGGTGCTCTCCTTAGATAAACTATATGGCATGAAGGGTAAACAAATTACATCAGGGCAATTGACAGGAACTGAGAAAGTCATAACAATGCAATGCTAGACAAAAAAGATCCTATGAGATTCGATTGGGCAATACAACAATATACATAGACCGCCATCCAACTGCATCTATGACTAGAAGTCCACCTTCAGGTTATCATCTGAATCCCCTCCAATATTAAGTTGCAAGCAACAGACAACTGCTTTAAGCAAAGTGTGTAAGGTAAACAATCCACCTGTTCCATGAACAAGAGACCGTTGTTTTCTCCCTAGTGGCAACAACACATCTACAACCGAAGATATTTCTGACACTTCCCTTGGAAACTAGAGGCATGAACCCACTATCGAGCATAAACACCCCCTCTTAGAGTCACTAGCAACTAGTTGGCCAAGATAGCTACTAACAACGGAGAGCATGCAATATCACAAACAACACAGACATGATAGAATCAATAAGACAAAACCATTAATCAATATGACATAGTAATCTCAATATCCATCGGATCCCCGTAAACACAACATGCATGATTACAAATAGATTAGATCTTGGTCATAAACGGAGCTCACAAGATCTATACATGAAAGCACAAGGAGGAGAAACAACCATCTAGCTACTACATGGACCCATAGTCCAAGGTGGAACTACTCACGCTTCATACCAGAGAAGAAGGCCTCCGGGATGATCTCCCCTCCGGCAGGGTGCCGGGAAGAACTTCAGATCGCCCTGATCTAGGGACGATGGTGGCAGCGGCTACATACAGTTTCATGGAGTTTTGATCGGGTGCTTAGGGTTTCTGCATCGGGGGGTTCTTATAGGCAAAGAGGCGAGGCTGGGAGGCGGCCAGGGAACCACACCCAGCGCGACCTGTGGGCCCGCCTAGGGATCTCAGCCTGGCGCCCCTCCGTCTCTCCTCTAGACTCCGTGTTGCCCACGGTAAAATATTGACTTTGGCTTTTGTACCGTCCAATTCCGAGAATATTGATTTTCTGCCTTTGTGGAACCAAAAATAGAAGAAAACAGGCAACTGGCACTATGGCAACTTGTTAATAGGTAAGTTCCAGAAAACATATAAAAACACCTCAAAGTGTAGACAAAGCAAAGCAAAGTAGATACTAAACAAGCATGGAACATAAAAAATTATAGATACATTTCAGACGTATCAAGCATCCCCAAGCTTAACTCCTGCTCATCCTCGAGTAGGTAAGTGATAAAAAAGAATGATTTTTGAGGTGACATGCACCATCAAAACCAAGATCAAACATTTGCAAGCATTAAAATCTAGGATCAAAGAACTCTAAACATGTGCATGAAAGATGGAGTACTAACAATAAGACAAAGTAACTATGCATGCAACATAAAAGGCTACAAACAAAGATCATGAATACCATACATTGAAAAACATTTGTTTGTTTCACATACACAAAACATGGCATAGTGACATTCAGCTTGTCCCTCATAGAGTAGCAAATAGATGCATAGGACACCTTCAAAGTTCATAAGAGTGACTAGATACAAATAGTACAAGAACAAGTAATATCACAATATGCATCAATCAATAAGTTTTGGTACACTACACATAGAACTAAGAATGGCAACTATGCTCTCTTAATGGTGCCTAAAGGTAGAATGTGGAGACTCAATATAATAGTGGAAGAAAGGCCCTTCATACAGGGAAGCAGGGATTTCAAGTTTCAAAAAGAGCTTCCAAAAATGATGGTACTTGTTAGCTTTTAGCCCTCATTGCCCCTATCATAAGCATCTTGAAGTGATTAAGGTTAAAGTGAACAAAATATGGAGTTTATACTTGACAAAGTATAAGTTAGCAATCTCATGTCCCTTGAATACGAGTGTCACACCTCATGATACTCAACTTCAGTCACCTGTAAATTCTTGTCATAGTAAGTATATGTGTATCATAGAGAACTGTCAATGGGATACCCCTTGCACATGGTACAGGAGCTATCCCATAACCAAAATGACAAAGCAAGCAGACAATGATCATCTCAGCGATCTTTTTATTTACAATGTGCAAATCTTTTTATTGAGGATGCTTCACAGATAGCTCATTATGGTGATGCTGCAAGTTTCCACCATGATTAGGCATGGCTTAGGCTAGTGGCCCAAGCGTTTCTCTAACACAAAATGCATAACTCCATGGACTTACAAGCTCCCTCTTTATTTCACACCAGTGACATCCATAGACAAAAGAGCATGATATCAACTGTGTACAAAGTACAAGTGCAATGTTGAAAATGTTCCCCATGACAGCATGGTTCTGCTAATTCCAACGTATAAGTGCAAGCATATAAAACATAGACGATACAATGGTTCAAGTTTATTAGGGGAAAATAATATAAAGTGTGCCATCAAGTTTGTGAGGGCTTTAATCACAAATTTTTCACATAACAAAATACTTTTTAATTGGAAGATAGTTGAAAACAAGAATATACTTGGAATGGTGTAACATACCATGCATAGGAATTTATAGTGGACACTTTGGAATAACTGGGTTTCTTGGAAGTTGTAAGCATCAGTAGAGCTTACTCACACAAGTGGAGGCTAGCAAAAGACTGGGAGCAACCAACTAACAGAGTAATAATGGTCATAATCATGCAGAGTGACAAAACATTACTAATCAAAGCATAGAGTGGTACTATGTGGCATCCCGCAAAACCACTACTAGAAAATCGCGTTGAATTTGTGCATTGCATCGTCATCGTCATGCATTGTTGCATAAAACTATGTTCGCAAAGCCGTTTGTTTATAAAACGCCCCCTCTTCATTCAAACACGCCAAGCCGGTCTCCGGATTATTTTTGTTTTGTTGCTATCGGGTTGCAAACGGTCCAATTAAATTAAATAAAATAATAAGTTATTTTTAGCGGGGGCAGTCGAACGGGCCGTTTCGACCCGAACGACCACCCCCAGGTTTTTCAAATCGGGCCACCTAACCCACCCTATTTAATCCTATGGCTACCTAAAAACCTACCCACACACCCAAGCCACATCACCTGGCCCAATCAGAACACGTCACTCCCTCTCTCCCTTCCCTCTCTCTCCCTCTCAAACACACACACACTGCCACGCACGCCACACACGTTCCACACCTGACACCCACTCCCACACAGCCGCCCCCCCTTTTCTTTTCTACTCTCCCTTGCCGACCCACCTCCCCGCTAGATCGCTGTCGCAGGGCCCCTTCTCCCAGCCCACCGCGCCTCACCGTCCCCACACCGCTTCTTCATGCGGGACCCACCTGCCCCACCTAACGCGTGCCCTCCTCCTGTTCACCATCTCCTCCTCCTGTCGGCAGCCCCTGCAACCTGTCGCTTCCGCCTCCTCCAACCGCTCTCTCCTCTCGCTCCCCGCCTCCGCCTCGCCATGACCCGCTGGCCTACAAGGCCGAGTTGCCGTCAGCGCCACAGAGCCGGCCTTGGCTGGCCCCCCGCCTCCCGGGTCCTCGGCTCCTCCCTGCCAGCCAGGCCCTCCTCCCAAGGCCTCACTGCCGCCCTTCGAGCTAGCCGTCGCCTCCCGAGCACGCCCGGCTCTCCTCCCGTGCAACCGCGCCCGTCCAGTTCGCCGTGCTCCTCCGCCGCCAGCCTCCTCTCAGCTGCACCGCCCATCCCTCGCCGCGCTGATCAGCGTCACGCCGCTCCAGCCGCGCCTCCCGAGCACCTCGCCATGAGCCCGTGCGCCGCCCGCCTCGGCGTGCTCCCGGCGTCGCCCGCCGGCCTTGCGCCCCCGCCGTCAAGCGGCTTCGCCGTCTCCAACGCCCCGCCAGCTCGCCCGGGCGACCACTGCTCGCCGCCTCGCCTTCGCCGCTCCGCGCCCGGGCCCCGCACCTCCGGCCGCCCACCAGGTCTGTCTCCCCGAAAACCGCCCACTCGCGTCCCGACCGCGACCCTCCGCCACGCTGTCCTCCGCCACCGCTCGCCGTGCCCGCCTCTCCAAACCGACCAGCGCCCCGACGGCATCCTCAGCGCCAGCACCAGGTTCTCCGTCCACTCTGTCGTCGGCAGCGAGGGGCTCGCCGGCAAGGTGCGTGGCGAGGTGGAGCCCGCCGCGTAGCTGGATGGCCGTGGCGCCGAACGTCGAGTACGGTGGCTCGGGCCAAGGCGATCGCCTCGCACAGAGCACTGGCCAAGGGGATTCCACAGTGCGGGGTGATGACGGTGAACAGGCTCCACTGGCAGAACGAGGTCCTCAGAAAGAGAATCCAGCCCGGCGACACTGAAGCCGAGGTCACCCCCGAGCTGCTCAAGCGGAGCAAAAGGGCTAAGAAGATGACAAAAATGTCTGAGAAAATGGCAACGGGAATACTGTCTGGAGTCGTGAAGGATTTTATCTCTCAAAGACCTGGCCTTGTACAAGTTCACCATCAAACAAGGTCCCCTTCGAAAACCACGGGCTCCACTTCCGCTAGCAACAATTGAGGCCGGAACCCCATGATGTCCTTCATGGATTCGATGCACTCGGCGCCAAACCCCGAAGACCGATCCGGATACCTCGACACCCCAAGGTCTTCTACATGGACGACATGATCTTCGTCGCGGACGCCATGACCTCCTTCAAGAATCCGATGGCCGAGACCCTGAAGACCGATCTAGAGCGCCAAGGCCTTCGCATGGAGTCGGCAAGATCATCCGGAAACACCAAGATCAACCGTGCGGCCCCGACAAGTTCGACACCGTCCAGAGGACCGAGCCGCTGACGCCACGCCAAGTTCGTCTACCCGAACGCCAAGATCTACTCTGCCATCCGAGAACGCGTCCGTCGGACCCCGAACCCCAGATCCGTCGATCCCTGAGACCGAACCCCGAACCCCGGAACCTCAAGATCGTCGAGAACCCTAATGTGTGAACCCCTTATCCGAGAACCCTAATTTATAAATGTCACCTATATAACTGCTGCATATAAATTGTTCATGCATGCATCCAAATCATGTGGTTTGGGGGCCTTATGCTGATTCACCTAATAATTGAATATGGGGCCCATATGCGGGCAAATCTAGTCTTATATTGGCCTCATTTAAATTTGTGCATCTAACCGTTGTCATATCTTGTCTTGTTAAAACAACATTTAAATTGCGGGGTAGCTAAACAACATGAACCACCTAATTAATTGTCGGGACCCCGGTTCCACTTAATATGACCTAATTGCATCGCCTCTTGCCATGACATACATCATACATGCATCATGCCGATCTTCTGCCGTGTCTTAAATATTGCATCCGGTGTTTATGCTAGTGTTTTGCTTCTTCGCGGATAAGGCCGTTGAGTTGATGTGAGCTTACCGATCTTGGTTGAACCTTCGACAATGTTTTCAAAGCAGCATCTCCCCTTTCTACCTATCTTACTTTTATAGTCTTTATTCCTCCTGTTGATCTATTGCTATCTGTGTTGCGATGCTCTAGATTCCGCATTCGTGATATTCCCCGCAGCCTATATTGCCTTGGACACATCCGATTACTGTTGTTTGGTAGATAGTTGGACTTATGCGTCGTAGTCGCTTGCTCAATCCGCATTGCGTGTCGTCAAATGCCACGATTCTTGATGTATTGCCGCATGTTGTCATGGAGATGATCATAGTTTTACTTATCGTCACTTTAATTTCTGTTTAACAACTAAAATTGAAATAAGCAGGCATCGGTGGGTGATAGAAAATATTTGGTTTCGAACGCCCACTTGTGTCCCGTGAAGACCCCGAGTACTTGATACATGTTCCTTGTTTTATCGCTATCCACATCCGGAGGTATATGGGACCCCGAGCCGAGCTTGATTCAGTCTTATTTCTTGGGGCCACAAACTAGTTTGAGGTTTTATTTACGATCCTGTACTTATGCCATGCTACTTTCAGTATTTAAATGGTGCGAGGAGCACCTTGTCTTAGGAATTGTGACCCGTTACGGTATCGATCCCCGTTTGGGGATCTCTGTTGCCATCACCGCCCCACAAACCTTGGGTCCGTCGAGCTTGCTTACTTGCTATGTGTACTACAAGGGTGGCCCTGAAATATTTCCGAATCTGTGATTGTTCGATCGTGAAAGCCTCGTGGTTTTGATTTGGTTTTCCGAGGTTGATCGGCGTGTGTTGCTATTGGTGCACCCGGCGGGTAAAACTTTCTAAAGCCGTGTCATGATATGGACGACTTGGAGCACAAGATCTCGATCATAGACAAGCATAACTAAAGTTTATTGCTATAAATCGACTTTATAATGACTAGTAATCAGCTTCACTATAATGGAATGACTAATTAATACGCCCACAATTGCTTGTTGGAGTGTCGCTATACCATTGTACTGACTAGTAAGTATTGCAACTACAACGGATCGGTGAATAAAAGTACCAACGATTTGGGTTTTGGGTTTATCTCATGCTATCTCACTGATTAGTAATTGCTGCAAATATAACGGAATGGTTAACTAAAAGTGCCCACCGCTACTTTATCGGATGAATATCTAAACTGACTAGTAAAGTATTACAACTATAATCGATTAAGTAAAGCGCCAACCGTGTGAGTTCCTCGGTTGACTTCCTCGTTTGGTCTCGAGGGGAAACGCCAGATGGGTTTTTGATGCTAGTATCGTTGGATTGAATAGGTCTTTCTTACCTCTCTCGATAGTCGTTGTATCGAGTCTCTATAGGTTGTTTAGTGCATCTTTGCCGCCGCCCGCCCACCATACCTATGTAGGCGAGGACCGAATTCTAGCCTCGTGTCTTGGCCTCGATCGACGCCTCCTTTTTCCTTTGCCCTTTGTCGGCACCCCTTTTGTTTAAGCAGGTTTTGAGATCGACGCCGTTAGCGGGTTACCCTTCCGGCTTGGCACAGGGTTATGGACGCCATTGGTTATTCTTCGGGGCTCTTAGCCCCATTTGCATCTTGTCCGTAGTCGGACGCTATCATTTTCAAGGTGATTTGGATCTTTGTATAATATATCGTATTCTTGACTCTTTGAGTCATTATATATATATCTGCTGTGGGTCCCATCGAGGACTGTGTAATGTTATTACTTCGTTTCCACATGCGAAAGTGCCTGGTGGGCACCTTTGAATCGTTTCTATGCGGGTTTGGAGAATTTTGCTCAAACTTGCATAGGTCCGATTCTGAGGGTGTTACATACTACAAGCCAAGGACTAAATGATCATAAAGGCTATGGTGACTTGTCATAGTCATAACATGGTGTGAGCATGTGCCAAGTCAACCAAACAAAACATCAAAGGAGAATACCAAAATACTATGTTTTTGTATGCTAAAACAACGCATGATTTATTCAAGGCACACTAAGCAATCCCAATTGTTTGGAACAAGACAGGCTACAACAATAATCACTAAGCATAAGGTCAAAACAACACCTCGCATGTCATGCTAAAGTCTAAGTCACAGTCAATGCAAGCTCCTCTTGCACTTCCAAGCAAGAACTTTTTACTCCTTTCCAACACCAATCGACTTATTTGAAACAACACGGCGAGAACGGGGGTCCAAACTACTTTATTCAAGCAAATTAAACAAACTAAGCAAAGCAAACAGAAACTAAGACGCTCCAAGAACAACACAACAGTGCATGAAACAATAAGAACGAAGTGTCTAGACAGACCTGAGCTTTTTATTGATGAAGAAGGGGATGCCTTGGGATTCCCCAAGCTTTGACGCTTGTACCTCTTGGATATTTCTTGGGGTGACACCGGGGTGGAATCCCCAAGCTTGATCTTTTGTCCATTCTTCATCTTATTACATCATTCTCTATCTACACATGAAATTTTTCCTTCATACAAAACTTCACACAATCTTCATTAGCAACATTAGTGTATTCAAAAGATAATAGACCTTTAGGCTTAGCTTTGTAACAGCAAAACTTTTCACTAAAAACACAAGATACTTTAGCAACTCCTTCAAAATTCTCAATTCCCTAAAAGAGAACTCGAAAAGGAATCAATAAGAGGCAAATGCAAATAATGGCAGAAATCTGTCAAAACAGATCAGCAGGTAGAAACCGATTTTTTCAAAAATCTTCTGTTGCTCAAATAAAAAAGTGTTGAACTAACAAAACTTAGCTAACATACTAGGGGATTTATTCGTAAATGTTCAGCTCAATACGACTTACAGAGACTCCTCACAAATTTTTATGATGGAGGACAGAAATCTGTTTCGGGACAGCAACTCCCCAAATCTTACTTCCCTCTCATTAGAGGTCATTCTTGGCACAAAAAGCAAACAAAAAGGATAAGGAGAGTTCATTACTGAAGTAACAACTACCAAGACTCAAGGAAACTATTGGGTTATCTCCCAACAAGTACTTTTCTTTAAGGTCTTTAAGTTAAGCAAGATAGTTTGAGAAGACGCTAACATAAGAATTATGAATTAAATTAAAAGAGAGCATCAAGAAGCAAATTGAAAACACATTTAAGTCTAACCCACTTCCTATGCATAGGAATATTGTAAAGAAACAAGTCATGAAAGCACAAAGCAACAAGCATAGGAAAGCAAAACAAGTGCAACTTCAAGATTTTCAACATAAAGAGGGGAAACTTAATATTGTTGAGATACATAAGACCATGTTTACCTCTCTCATAATAACTTTTAGTAGAATCATGAATAAAATCAAAAATATAACTATCACATAAAGCATGCTTTTCATGATCTACAAACACATAATTTTTATCAAGCTCAAAAATAGTGGGATTAAAACCTTCAAACCCACTTTTAGCAATTTTATAATAAGGTAAATGATCATTCAACATAGGACCATCATCTGGATCTTTATCAAAAACATTTTCTAAGCAAAACTCCTTAGTACCATGCATTTCGAAGTTAGGAACAAATATAGGATTATCATAGATAACAAGAGCATAACTATTATCACAAGTTTTACCCATAGCAGATATTTCAAAAGAATCCACAGGAACAGAACATTCATCCTCCTTTGGTAAACATGGGGGATAATCAAATAATCTAAGAGGTAAAGAGTTACTCTCATTACAAGGTGGACATGGGTAGATCCATTCTTCCTCCTATTGACCATCACTCTCCTCCTCTTTTTCATCTAATGAGTTTCAGTTTCAGCAATTTCTTCTTCCATAGGCTCCTGCAAGGCATTAGTCCCTTCCATTTGTGGAAAGCACCTATTAAAATATTCAAGAATATAGCCATTTTCTTCCTTATAATTATCAAAGAAAAATTTAAGTATCTTATAAACCTCATATTCATAAGGTGCATCATCATTATTTTCAAGCAAACTGGCAAGTTCAAATGCACCCATGAAAGCAATAAATTCTTCAATTTGTTCCACATCATAAAAGTCATAATTTCCTTTAACATAAGAAGATATGGTAACATTATCATTATACTCACATTGGAAAGGCAGGTGTTTATACCTCTTACAACAACAAGATTTATCAAAGCAATAAGTAACATTATAAGTAGAGCGCACGTCTCTAGTAATAATATACAACTTATCAATTTGTTCCCATAAGTGTTTCCCTTTTTGTGACAAACGGTTCTCCTTATAATAATACTTTTCTTCTTCTGTGAACTCACCTTGTCAGTAAGAACTAGTTTCAAAGAAACCATCCATTGATAGA
Organism: Avena longiglumis; assembly: GCA_030063025.1. Classification (NCBI taxonomy): domain Eukaryota; kingdom Viridiplantae; phylum Streptophyta; class Magnoliopsida; order Poales; family Poaceae; genus Avena; species Avena longiglumis. Next base: position 22,207,647 of record CP125974.1, read on the forward strand.
AAGCATGACCAAGCAAGGCCATAACAGACCAGCAACTAGAGCAGGAACTAATTTTTTTGTGTTTTTGAATAGAGAAAGCAAACCAAACTAAACTATTTTTTTGAAGTTTTTGATAAAAAGAGGCAAACAAAACCAAGCAAAAGAAACTAAGCAAACTAAAAACAAAGTAAAGAGAAAGGTTGAGGAGTACTCCCCTTGTGAAGACGTCCTTAGCCTCCCCGACAACAGTGCCAGAAAAAGTCTTGATGAGTGTAGCAGCACTTCGTTGGGAGACCCCAAGCGGAAGGTAAGATGTGTACAGCAGGAAAGTTTCCCTCAGTAAGAAACCAAGGTTATCGAACCGGTATGAGGAAAGGAAACATCCCAAAGGTGTTGCAAGAAATGTGGAAACCTGCACAACACAAACTCAAGACTTTGTCCCAACTAACAGTGAGGTTGTCAATCTCACTGGTTGCTGTAACAAAGTATTAACTGTATGGTGTGGAAGGTAATGGTGGTTTGCAACAAGTCAACAGTAATAGTGGAAGATGTATCAATGGTAAATATTGGACCGGGGTCCATAATTCACTAGAGGTGCTCTCCTTAGATAAACAACATGGCATGAAAGGTAAACAAATTACAGTAGGGCAATTGACAGGAACTGAGCAAGGCATAACAATGCAATACTAGACAAAAATATCCTACGAGATTCGATTGGGCAATACAACAATATACATAGACCACCATCCAACTGCATCTATGACTAGAAGTCCATTGATGACCCACAAGTATAGGGGGTGTATCGTAGTACTTTCGATAAATAGGAGTGTCGATCCCAACGTGGAGCAGAAGGTGTTGAACAGTAGTATGGAGCAGGAAATCCCTGTGAATACTTAGCAAACGGATTTTTAGTGGTTTTCTGACAAGGCAACAAAACAAAGAGCAAGTAACAGAAGTAACGAACAAACGGAGCAAGTGGCCCAATCCTTTCTTAGCAAAGGAAAAGCCGGTGGAAATACTTATAAGGACCAAACGTTCTCGAGGACACATGGGAATTCTATCAAGTGCTTTCTCTTCAAATAGCTGAGTACTCTTCTCTGGTGTTTGTAAGTGTTGTGTGGGTGAACCTGTGCTAACATACCGCCCTTCCTAGGACTAATACATACTTGTGATAAAACCCCCTGCAAACATCCGTAACTATAGGAAAGTAATTAAGATATAAATCTAACCACAGGCTTAAACTCTGAGATCCTACGCTCCCTTGTGCAAAGGTGTCCTAACGGGGGTTCAGGTTTCTGTCACTCCGGCAACCCCACAATTAGTAGCCAAATACACAATGCATCCCCCTAGGCCCATAAATGATGAAGTGTCATGTAGTCGACGTTCACATGACACTACTAGAAGAATAGCACCACAACTTAAACACTAAACCATTGAATAATAACTTATCACAGATTCACTACTAACAACATGACTTCTCACATGTCCTTAAGAACTAAACGAACTACTCACGAGACATCATATGGATCAAGATCAAAGATGATATGGTAATGGATAACAATCTGAACATAAACAATAATCCAATGGTTCCACTCACAAGCATCAACTACAATAGTAATCAACACCGGGAAAATTTCCCCTAATGGACTAAGCAATATCCAACACAATTGTTATAGCGGGACGGAGTGGTGATGATGGTGCTGGTGGAGATGATGGTGTGGATAATGATGATGATCCCGATGAAGCCTAGCTTGATGATGGTGTTGATGGCGATGGTCTCCCCTCTCCGAGAAGGAATTCCCCGGGCAGAAATCTGTCTGCCAGAGAGATCTTTCTCTCTCGGTGTTTTCCGCCTCCCAGAGGCAGAGGAAGTCTATCTATGGTCGCTCTCTGGTGTTAGGGTTCCGTAGGGAAGATATAGGCGAAGGGGCAGAGTTGGAGGCCGAGCAGGTGGGCCAAACACACCCTAGGCACGTAGTCAGGTGGGCCTGCGCCTAGGGGAAGTGGGCCCCCTGAGGCCCCCCTTCGCTCCTCCTTCTGGATTTCTTTGTCTTCTGGTAAAATAATATGTTTCCATATTTTTCTGCTATTTTCTGATCTTCGCGAAATTGCACTGAAACGCCATCTTTTCCATCAGAATCCAGACTCCGGCAGTCCATCCTCCAGGAATCATCCACATGCATAAACAGATGAAAAGCCATAAGTAATACCTCATAATAAGACAAATATCAATGAATAGAGGTAAATTACGATAGAGAATGGTGATGCAAATTGGGCGTATCAACTCCCCCAAGCTTAGACTTCGCTTGTCCCCAAGAGAATACTGAGCTCAGTAAACATGTACACGGGTTTATGGAGTGAAGTGTCGATAAAAGAATACGTACAAGAAGCATCACACGTACCATCGCACAACTCATAGAAGAAAGCAACTCACCATTATATAACTTAGCTTGCAATCAAGTACATCAGTCACAAATAGAGATGCATAAAGATAAATCATAATTGTATTTGGCAAACTCGTTCTTGGTCAGAGAACACCTGGTAAATAGTTCCACAAAAGCTTTTTGTAGAAGTTTCAAAAAAGGAGCACTCTTTGCTCAAAAAGGGTTTTCACAAGTGAAGGCTTTCAAAGTAATACTCAATAGATACGAGTTTTGTGCAAACAAGGAAGATAAAGAACATGATTGAATAAATCACCATATGAATGCTTGAAACACAACAACTCAAATGCTTGCTGGAGATAGAGAGGAAGTAGGTTTACTGACTCAAACCGGTAACTGTGAGAAAGGTCCCTTCTTAGAGGGTAGCAGGGATTACAAGTCATAAAGAGCTTCCAAAAGATTATGGTACTTACTAGATTTGAGCCCTCATTGCCCCTATAATAAGCATCTTGAGATGATTAAGGTTAAAGTGAACAAAGATGGAGTATATGCTTGATGAAATATAAGTTGGCAATCTCATGTCCCTTGAATATGAGGGCCACTCCTCATGCATACTCAACTTTTGGGCCCAGGCAAGTTCTTGTCATTGTAAGTACTTGCACATCATCGAGAACTGCCAACGGGGTACCCCTTTCACATGGTACAGGAGCTTTCCCATAACCAAAATGACAAGGCAAACAGACAATCAACACCTTAGCAATCTTTTTTATTTACTATGTGTATAGTTTTTATATTGAGGATTTTTCACAGACTGCTCACTATGGTGGTGCTGCAAGTTTCCACCATGATTAGGCATGGCTTAGGCTAGCGGCCCAGGCGTTTCTCTAACACAAAGTACAAACTCCATGGACTCACAAGTTCCCCTCTCATTTCACACCGTTGATATCCATAGAAAAAATAGCACGATATCAACTGAGTACAACAAGGTACAAGTGCAATGTTGAAAATGTTCCCCGTGACAGCATGGTTCTGCTAATCCCAATGTATAGATGCAAGCATATACAACTTCTATGTCCACAATGGTTCAAGTTTATTAGGGGCAAGTAAATAAAATGTGCCATCAAGTTTGTGAGAGCTTTACTAACTAGTTTTCACATAACAAAATACTTTTAATTTGAAAGATAGATGAAACTTGAGAATTTGCTAGGAATAGCAAAAGCTACTAGGTATATATGGTGGACACAAGTGGAAAAAGGTTTTAGGTTCAAAGGGTTTTGGAAACATGAGAAGTATGCCTTCTCAAAACAGGTTTTTGGCTAGCAAGGCTGGGTAGCAAGCAAGAGAGTTGAAATAAACAAGCATACATACAAAATAATAAAGCCAAACATGCAATATTCCTTGAAGACACAAAAGAATCTTAAATAAAGAATACTAAGCTTATGAGCCAACAAGAAATAAAACAAATGATACCAAATACCTGTAAGCTTTTTCTTTCTTTCTTTTCTTTCAAACTAATGCCACTGACCAGAACTCGGTTTGCCAAAACCAATTTAGATCCACTTGATGATCCCAAAGTGGTGCCAATACTAAACAACAAGATCCATCATATAATATAGATTGCAAACAAAAATAAGAAGTGCAAAAGGTAAAAGATGAGACTTCTCATTAATATCCCAATAAAGTCACTCACACCAAGGGATACATAGATAATCAACTAAAGGAGAGATACTTCCACATGCAAACCAAACTATAAGATAACTTCTCTACCACATATATGAATCCACTAAAAAGGTAAAAGATAAAAGATAATGGTGGTGATACCGCGGCACTCCCCCAAGCTTGGAACAAGCCAAGGGGATGCCAAACCTGATGACAAATTACTCCTTCGGTGGTAGTGGTGTCTCATCATCATCAAACTTCCAAGGCAATGGTTCCCCATCCAAAAAGTATGTCTTTTTTCTGCAATCCTGAAACTAGCAGCAGAGCTAATGCGATAAATCTAGCTTCATACTCACAGATTTGATTTTGTATGCCATAGAGCTATGCTTGCAATTGATTGGTGGTTTGATGGACTGATAAGATCTCTTCTCGGAGCTCAGCAACTTCTCCCTCATGCTTGGTGATGAGTTCTAAACTTATCTTATGAATAACATCCACTTCGCGTTCTACCATCTTCTTGTACCTGAAAACTTCTTGTTCCAATGCTTCCATCCTGTCTTCTAGGTTGTCTTGTCCTTTAGGGCCTTGAACTTCTTTCATCTGTACCTTCCCCTCTTTGAGGATCAACTCTTTGGGTTGAATCCTCAACTCATACATGTACGGGTTGAGGACATCCGTAGAGGAATCCTCTGTGGGTGATCCAGAGGAAGACAATGAGGCTCCAAATCTGAGAATTTTCCTGACAGAAACAGATCAAAAATGAAAACACGATGCAAGAACCTCGGGGAACCCGGGGGGGTTATATATTACGAAGATTCAATGCATAAGGAAAGTTTTGGCACGGAAACGAAGTGGAGACGGAGTTCGGGGGAGTCAAACCCCCTCGAGGCACAGCCAGGCAGGGACCACGCCTGGGGTGGGTTTGTCCACCCCGGGCTCCGTTTCCTCTTCAATTTTGTCCCGTAACTTCCCTTATGTTTTAGAAACATCAAAAATATAAAAAGATTGGAGTTTCATGGACCTTCTGTTTTCGCCACTTTTACCTATTCAAAGATGAACTCTGCAGTTTCTGGTGTTTGGTTCTTGATAAATTCTTCTGGAGTCACCATTTGAATCACATCCACTTCTTCATTGTAAGAATCTCCAAAAATATAATGTTTTAGTCTTTGACCATTAACCACCTATTTTGTGTCATCCTTCAGAGAAGAGATTCTGATGGCACCTGAACGGTACACTTCCTTGATAACAAAAGGTCCCTCCCATTTGGAGAGTAGTTTCCCTGCAAAAAATCTGAGACGAGACCTATACAAAAGAACTTTCTCACCAACATGGAACTCACTTTTGAGAATCCTCCTATCATGCCATCTTTTTACTTTTTCCTTAAAGAGCCTAGCATTTCCGTAAGCTTCCCCTCTCCACTCATCTAGATTACTTAAATCAAGCAGTCTTTTCTCACCAGCAAGTCTAAAATCTCTATTCAACTCTCTCACTTCCCAATAAGCTTTGTGTTCTAATTCTAAAGGCAAGTGACAAGCTTTTCCATAGACCATTTTGTAAGGAGACATCCCCATAGGATTTTTATAAGCAGTTCTATAAGCCCACAAAGCGTCATTCAACTTTTTAGCCCAATGTTTTCTAGACCTATTGACAGTCTTCTGCAAGATAGATTTAATTTCCCTATTGGAAAGTTCTACTTGCCCACTAGTTTGGGGGTGATAAGCTGAAGCTATTCTATGGTTTACATCATACTTAGCGAGAGTTTTTCTAAAAACCCCATGAATAAAATGGGAGCCTCCATCAGTCATGAGATATCTAGGTACACCGAACCTAGGGAAAATAACATCTTTGAGCATTTTCAAAGAGGTCTTACCATCAGCACTGCTCGTAGGTATGGCTTCTACCCACTTTGTAACATAGTCAACGGCAACAACAATATGAGTATGCCCTTTTGAAGGAGGAAAAGGCCCCATAAAGTCGAATCCCCAACAATCAAAAGGTTCAATAACAAGAGAATAATTCATAGGCATTTCATTGCGTCTAGAGATGTTACCTACTCGTTGGCATTTATCATAGGATAAGATAAACTTCCTTGCATCTTTAAAAAGAGTAGGCCAATAAAATCCAGATTGTCAAACCTTTTGCGCGGTCCTATTCCCAGCATGATGTCCTCCATAAGCACTGCCATGACATTTTCTCAATATCTATTGTTGTTCAAATTCTAGAACACATCTTCTCATAATGCCATCTACTCCTTCCTTATATAGGTGTGGGTCATCCCAAAAGTAATGCCTTAGATCATAGAAGAATTTCCTTCTTTGCTGGGTTGTAAAGGTTGGAGGCAAATACTTGGAAACAATAAAGTTAGCATAATCAACATACCAAGGATTCTCATGTGGACTTACCCTTATTGCAGCTAACTGCTCATTTGGAATATCGTTAACAGGCAAAGGGTCAAAAGAAATGTTTTCCAAACGAGATAAATTATCAGCAACAGGATTATCAGCACCTTTCCTATACATAATATGCAGATCAAACTCTTGCAAAATCAACACCCGCCTTATAAACCTAGGCTTAGCGTCCTTCTTTGTCATAAGGTACTTAATAGCTACATGGTCAGTATGAATAGTAACCTTAGAATCAACAATATAAGGTCTAAACTTATCACAAGCAAAGATTACAGCTAAGAACTCTTTTTCAGTAGTAGCATAATTCTTTTGAGCAGCATCTAGAGTCTTGCTAGCATAATGAATAACATTCAGCTTCTTGTCAACATGTTGTCCAAGGACAAAGACCGACAAAGAAAGTCACTAGCATCACACATGATTTAAAAAGGTAAACTCCAATCAGGTGGTTGGACTATAGGAGCAGTTGTTAAAGCTTTCTTCAAAGTTTCAAAAGCTTCCATACAATCATCATCAAAAACAAAAGGTACATCTTTTTGAAGAAGATTAGTAAGGGGCTTTGAAATTTTGGAGAAATCTTTAATAAATCTCCTATAGAAACCAGCATGACCAAGGATACTGCGAATACCTTTGATATCCCTAGGACAAGGCATCTTCTCAATTGCTTCAATTTTGGCTCTGTCAACTTCAATACCTCTTTCAGATATCTTATGTCCAAGAACAATTCCTTCATTAACCATGAAATGACATTTCTCCCAGTTAAGAACAAGGTTTTTTTCTTCACATCTCTGCAAAACTTTATCAAGGTTGTGCAAACATTTATCAAAAGAAGTTCCATAGACGGAAAAATCGTCCATGAAAACTTCCACAATTTCTTCACAAAAACATGAAAGATAGCAGACATACATCTCTGAATGGTAGCAGGAGCATTACATAAACCAAAAGGCATACACCTATAAGCATAAGTACCATAAGGACAAGTGAAAGTGGTTTTCTCCTGGTCTTGTGCTTTCACAGCGATTTGAGAAAACCCAGAATAACCATCAAGAAAGCAAAAGTGAGTCTTTTTGGACAGCCTATCAAGCATTTGATCAATAAAGGGCAAATGATAATGATCTTTCTTAGTAACTTTATTAATCTTTCTAAAAACAATGCACATTCTATACCCAACCACTACTCTCTGGGGTATAAGCTCATTTTCCTCATTAGGCACAATAGTAATTCCCCCTTTCTTGGGAACACAATGAACAGGTCTAACCCCTTGACTATCAGCAATAGGATAAATAATACCACCATCAAGGAGTTTTAATACCTCATTTATTACCACTTCCTTCATTTTAGGATTTAGACGGCGCTGGTGCTCAACAACTGGTTTTGCATCAGGCTCAATATTAATAGCATGCTGACATATAGTGGGAGAAATTACTTTTCAATCATCAAGAGTATAAACCATAGCTCCTCGGTGCTTCTTCAATACCTCCAATAGCCTTTCTTCTTCCTTCCCTGAAAGATTAGAACTAATAATATCAGGATATATCTTCTTATCATCAAGATAAACATATTTAAGATCATCAGGTAAAGGTTTTAATTCGAAAACAGGATCCCCTTTGGGTGGTAGTGTGGTACCCAAATCTTCCACGGGTAAATTATGCTTAAGTAACTCAGGCTGACGAAGGAAAACCTCATCAATCTCATTTCTTTCCTTCATAAAGACATCACTTTCATGATCTTCCATGAACTGCTGCAAAGCATTGTTACGAGCAAGAGAAATAGAAGACAGTTGTTCAACCTTGAAATCCTCATCAGGTAATTCATTTTCATAAGGGGTTTTGGCAAATTTGAAAAATTAAACTCATAAGATTCTCCAGCAAACTTAGTCAAAACGTTTTCCTTTCTACAATCTATGATGGCCCCACAAGTATTAAGGAAGGGTCTACCAAAGATGATAGGATGGGTTTTACTAGCTTCTTTACGTACCAAGTACTAGAAAATCAGTAGGATATTTAATCTTACCACAAAGGACCTTCACATATCTTACAATACCAATGTGGCAAACTTTCTCTCTATTGGCAAGGTGAATAACCACATCAATGTATTCAAGCTCACAAGGACCAATCTCATGCATAATTTCCCTGTAAAACTCATAAGGAAAAGCACTAGAACTAGCACCAATATCACATAAACCATAGTAGCAATGATCACCAATTTTAACAGAGAGCACGGGAACACTAGCTTTTCTAGCCTTACTAGGATGAGAGATTATATTAGGAGCGTCTTCACATAAGACAATATACTCATCCTCTATATTTCTAGTTTTTTTTAACAGACTCTATATTTCTAGTAACAAGATCTTTCACAATAGCTACCACAGGCTCGATATCAATAAGCTCATCGGAACCTACGGTTTTCTTTGCGCTTTTACTAACCACATTAGCCAAAATAGAGTGCTCCCTTACCTTCTAGGGAAAAGGGATCTTCTCAACATAAGGTTCAGGCGAAATAGGATCAACAGTACAAACCTCTATACTGGCAGGAACGTGGGTAACAATGTCTTTATAAGGAGCATGGTACTTGTCTCTCTCTTTCTTGGGAATCTCAATATAAGAGGCAAAAGCATTAAAACATTCCGCAAGAACTTGAGGATCAAGGCCAAACTTATTGCTAATATCACAGAAGTTATTAGTTCCCATAAAAGATTTAATGCACTCATAATCATAGTTTATACCTGACTTTCTTCCTTTGTCATTCTCCCAAGCCTCGGTATTATCTTGAATACGGTCTAAAATATCCTATTTAGCTTCTTCCTTCATACTTGTGAATCATCCAGCGCACGAAGCATCTAATAAACCTTTATCATGAAGAGAAAGACTAGCATAAAAGTTATTGAGAATAATATTGTTAGGGAGTTCATGAATAGGATTAGCAGCTTCAATCTCCCCCAAGCTTGATTTGTACTTTATCCATCAAGAGGCCAAAAGTTATATATAAGACTTCTATCATTTTGGATTTCACTGGGAGGATAAAATTTAGAGTAAAAGAGAGATGCCATCTCCTCCCATTCCATGGATTGTCCATTCTTTAGCAGCTTATACCATGCCTCAGCTCTCCCTTTCAAGGATATGGAGAGTAACTTCTTCTTCTTCACTTGTTCAGTTGTGATACCTGCACAATTAAACCACTCGCATAATTCATGGATATAAAGCAATTGATCACCATGATGGACAGTTCCATCCCCAAAATAATAATTATCCATGACACGATTAACAATACTCATAGGCATCTTAAAAGGATCTATCTCAACAGGTGGTAGTTCATCTACTACCATAGAAGTGGTAGTAGTTTTCCCAAACAGAAAACCAAGTGGGTTATTCATATTGGAAACAAAGTAACAAGCAGCAACAAAAGCAATACTCACAGTGAAATTTTCCCTTACCAGTTCCACTCTTCAATAGCGCTTCACTCCCCGGCAACGGCGCCAGAAAATAGTCTTGATGACACACAAGTATAGGGGGTGTATCGTAGTACTTTTGATAAATAGGAGTGTCGATCCCAATGAGGAGCAGAAGGTGTTGAACAGTGGTATGGAGCAGGAAATCCCTGTGAATACTTAGCAAACGGATTTTTAGTGGTTTTTTTGACAAGGAAACAAAACAAAGAGCAAGTAACAGAAGTAACGAACAAACGGAGCAAGTGGCCCAATCCTTTCTTAGAAAAGGACAATCCAGTGGAAATACTTATAAGGACCAAACGTTCTCGAGGACACATGGGAATTATGCCAAGTGCTTTCGCTTTAAATAGCTTAGTACTCTTCTCTGGTGTTTGTAAGTGTTGTGTGGGTTAACCTGTGCTAACATACTGCCCTTCCTAGGACTAATACATACTTGTGATTAAACCCCCTGTAAACATTCGTAACTACATGAAAGTAATTAAGATATAAATCTAACCACAACCTTAAACTCTGAGATCCTACGCTCCCTTGTGCAATGGTGTCCTAATGGGGATTCAGGTTTCTGTCACTCCGGCAACCCCACAATTAGTAGCCAAATACACAATGCATCCCCCTAGGCCCATAAATGGTGAAGTGTCATGTATTCGACGTTCACATGACACCACTAGAAGAATACCACCACAACTTAAATACTAAACCATTGAATAATAACTCATCACAGATTCACTACTAACAACATGACTTCTCCCATGTCCTCAAGAACTAAACAAACTACTCACGAGACATCATATGGATCAAGATCAAAGATGATATGGTAATGAATAACAATCTGAACATAAACAATAATCCAATGGTTCCACTCACAAGCATCAACTACAATAGTAATCAACACCGGGAAAGTTTCCCCTAATGAACTAAGCAATATCCAACACAATTGTTATAGCAGGACGGAGTGGTGATGATGGTGCTGGTGGAGATGATGGTGTGGATGATGATGATGATCCCGATGAAGCCTAGCTTGATGACGGTGTTGATGGCGAAGGTCTCCCATCTCCGAGAAGGAATTCCCCCGGCAGAAATCTATCTGCCGGAGAGATATTTCTCTCTCGGTGTTTTCTGCCTCCCAGAGGCGGCGGAAGTCTATCTATGGTCGCTCTCTGGTGTTAGGGTTCCCTAGGGAAGATATAGGCGAAGGGGCAGAGTCGAAGGACGAGTAGGTGGGCCAAACCCACCCTAGGCATGGGGTCAGGTGGACCCACGCCTAGGGGGTGTGGGCCCCCTGAGGCCCTCCTTAGCTCCTCCTTCTGGCTTCCTTCGTCTTCTGGTAAAATAATATGTTTCCATATTTTTCTAGTATTTTTCTGATTTTCGCGAAATTGCACAGAAACGCCGTCTTTTCCATCAGAATCCAGACTCCGACATCCATCCTCCAGGAATCATCCAACATGCATAAACATATGAAAAGCCATAAGTAATACCTCATAATAAGACAAATATCAATGAATAGAGGTAAATTACGATATAGAATGGTCATGCAAATTGGGCGTATCATCCACCTTCAGGTTATCATCCGAACCCCCTTCAGTATTAAGTTGCAAGCAATAGACAACTGCTTTAAGCAAAGTGTGTAAGGTAAATAATACACTTGTTCCATGAACAAGAGAACATTGTTTTCTCCTTAGTGGCAATATCACATCTACAACCGAAGAGATTTCTGTCACTTCCCTTGGAAACTAGAGGCATGAACCCACTATCGAGCATAAATACCCCCTCTTGGAGTCACTAGCAACTACTTGGTCAAGATATCTACTAAGAATGTAGAGCATGCAAGATCACAAACAACACAGACATGATAGAATCAATAAGACAAAACCATTAGTCAATCTGACATAGTAATCTCAATATCCATCAGATCCCCGCAAACACAACATGCATGATTACAAATATATTAGATCTTGATCATGAACGGAGCTCACAAGATCTATACATGAAAGCACAAGGAGGAGACACAACCATCTAGCTACTACATGGACCCGTAGTCCAAGGTGGAACTACTCACGCTTCATACCGGAGAAGAAGGCCTCCGAGATGATCTCCCCTCCGGCAGGGTGCCGGGAAGAACTTCAGATCCCCCACCCCCCGATCTAGGGACGATGGTGGCGGCGGCTACAAACGGTTTTGTGGAGTTTTGATCGGGTGCTTAGGGTTTCTGCATCGGGGGCTTCTTATAGGCAAAGAGGCGAGGCTGGGAGGCGGCCAGGGGGGGCCACACCCTGCCCAGGCGTGGCCAAGGGTGGGCCCGCGCCTAGGGGGTCTGGCTGCCCTGTGGCGCCCCTCCGTCTGTCCTCTGGACTCCGTGTTGCCCACGTTAAAATATTGAATTTGGCTTTTGTCCCGTCCAATTCCGAGAATATTGATTTTCTGCCTTTCTGGAACCAAAAACAGAAGAAAACATATAAAAACACCTCAAAGTGTAGACAAAGCAAAGAAAAGTAGATACTAAACAAGCATGGAACGTCAAAAATTATAGATATGTTTCCGACGTATCAAGCATCAAAAATTATAGATATGTTTACGACATATCATATTTCTACACAATATGTTCTCCTTTGAGAGGTTCATGGGAGTTTTAAGGAAATATATCCATAACCATGCTAGGCCAGAAGGAAGCATCTCCAAGGGCTATGGAACAGAGGTGGTCATTGAGTTCTGTGTTGACTTTATTCCTGATCTTAAGCTGATTGGTGTTCCTCAATCGTGGCACGAGGAGAGACTGTGTGGAAAAGGCATGCTAGGAAAGAAAGCAATAATATATAGAGACGAGCATTCTTTCATGCAAGCACACTATACAGTTCTACAACGTTCCACCTTGGTGGCTCCTTAAATCAATGAACACAAGAATATTTTACGCTCCAAACACCCAGGGCAGTCTGACGACTCGATTACACGTTTACACATGACGACCTTTGGCAGTTGGTTGCAAACACATCTCATGACTAACTCCACTGTTGAAGATCAACTGTACTTGTTGGCCAGGACACCATCTTTGAATGTATTGACTTTCCAAGGTTACAAGATAAATGGAAATACCTTTTACACAATCGCCCAAGATAAAAAGAGCACCAACCAAAACAGTGGTGTCCGCATTGATGCAACAAACAACAATAGGAAAAAGAACATATATTATATGGTTACATAGAGGAGATATGGGAATTTGACGACATGCCTTCTTTTAAGGTCCCTTTGTTTTAGTGCAAATGGGTCAAGCTGACAGGAGGAGGGGTTAAGGTATACAAGAAGTACGGAATGACAACAGTGAATCTCAACAATCTTGGGTACACGAACGAACCATTCGTCCTAACCAATGATGTGGCTCGGGTTTTCTATGTGAAGGACATGTCTACCAAACTGAAAAAAGGAAAAAAATCAAATGAATACATCATACTATGAGCCAAAGCGCTACATAGTTCTTTCAGGAAAAAGAAACATCGTGGGAGTAGAGGACAAGACAGACATGTCGGAAGATTATAATAAGTTTGATGAAATTCCGTCCTTCACATTGAACACCGACCCAAGCATCGTGTTAAATGATGAAGATACTCCATGGTTACGGCCGACGCGATCATAATCAAGGCATTTTAGGAAACTAGTGACTATATGTATTCTGAATTTTGCTTTTGGTGGTTTTTGAGATGCAATCAATATGTATTCTGAAACTTTCATTAGATCTCTGAAGGCTCATTGGATATCTCATTAGATCTGTGAAGAAACAAGACAGACTTCTCCCAGTAAAGGAAGATTATAATCGTGGGATTAGAGGACAATGCAGACTTCTCCCAGTAGCAATCCATCTCAATCTATAGTGCGTTTAAAGGCTCCACCACGTCAGCAGACTCCGCCTCCTTCGTCGCATTAGCAGTCTCCCCCGCCTTCGCCGCGTCAGCAGTCTCTGCCACGTCAGCATACTCCCCCGCCTCCGCCACGTCAGCAGTCTCCGCTACATCAGCGGACTCCCCCACCTCGCCGCGTTAGCAGACTCCCCCACCTCCGCCGCGTCAGCAAAAGAGGAAGAGCACCACCGCTCCGGTGGCTAGTACTATAGCCGCCAAAAAAACCTTTGCAGGTACAAGGAAGAAACTTAAGGTGGCTCCTGCCAAGTTACCTTATGATATGACTAATGAGGAAAACAAAGCGGTTGTGGATGCATATGTGAAACAACAGCTTGCACCGAAACTGCCCAATCCAAAGCAGTTTATAGCATCAAAAACGATAAAACACTTTGTGGACATGCTTGAATCTGCAGCGGTCGAGAAGTAGTAGTACAAGCGGGAAAACAATTCCCGACTTAGAAACGGAAAAATCAAGCTGTCCCCCTCCCCGCTCAAAGTGTTTTTCGATGATTATGATCCGGAGGTTGCACGACTATGTGCACTAACGGCTATAGGTGATCTTTCTTTTCCCATGGTTGAATTAGCATACAGATACAAGTACGGGAAGCCTCTCGTCAGACCTCAAGAGGTCCCACATCTACAAACACAAATACAAAAACTGCATAAGTGATATCTCGACACCTGTAAGGAAGGGCAGATCATGATCACGGTGGGAATTAAAGATGAGCACTACTTCCGTGGTGACACCGATATACACATTGACTTCGAAAAATTATTCTAGTTATTCTATCAAGACGCCCTCGACAAATCTATCATGAGTTGATATTGTCTGTAAGTGATTTAGTTCCCACTTTGATTAAGTCTGTAGCTCATCTCGTTCATTACATGTATAATTATCCTACTATATTCTTTTGTACAATATTATGCTGACTGAATATTCTCGAATGCAAAAGATGGAAATCTATGACTTCATTGATTCAAATAACATTAATGAACATACGGTAAAAAATAAGCCCCAGGAAATGGAGGATTATTTGCTACAGTTTTTACTGAAACAACAAGCCAAAACGGAAATACTATTTTCTTACAACTTCGAGTGAGTGTTACTATGTTCTACATATTCGATTTCATTTACTCGATGTTAAGTATAATTTTTGAGATATGTGTGCGCAACTTCCACTATTTGGTGCTAATCATTCATGTTGACACCGGAAAAGTACTTGTCATGGAATCGAAACGTAAAGACCCTGAGAGATGGTCAGACCTGTTTTATATGCTCCAGAGGTAATTTCAACCATTATCGTGCTATATCAGCATATTTCGTTCATTTACTGATATTAAGTACTTAATAACTCGTTTACTCATTTTCGGGAAACCGGACAGGGTTTGGAAACGGTTCATTAAGGCTTCTATGGGTGAATGGAAAGAGGAGCTGACATTTCGACCAATCCTTGTAAGCACTACTATTGACTGAATGTCCACGCATCTCTTTGAATCTTGTTTCAGTACCATTACCATGCTTGATTATTATTTTGATTGAACTCTATTCTCGTGAACTGTTTGAGGCAGCTAGATGGGAACAATTTATGTGGATACTATGTTTGCGAGTTCATTCGTCATACAACCTATGAGAAGAACAGACCTCATAAAAACAATCTGAAGTACGTCAACAATGTTCACAATCTTATATTATTACCATCAATTGTGTTGAGTTTCATTCATATATATTGATCCCCTTCTTTAAATTAGATCAAATGGATTCAGGACGGTCTCCTAGAGCAGTATCACATGCGAGCTATTCAAGAGGAATTAGCGGGATTCTTAGTTAAAGAGGTCATAGATACAATCCTCCATCGAGAACTTGTATTTCTACAATAGGGATCGTGTAAGAGAAATTATATTGTATATATGCATGAACGTGTGTACTGTATATAATATGTTCGACCAAAGAACGAAGAAAGATTTCACTCTTCGATCTCTATATTCATGACGATGTTCTGTAATGGTTTCTATCACAAACGTCAAACCTCGCTCGCTCTCCCTCCTCTACCGCAGCAGAAAAACGCTTCAAAACTCTGCCGCGGCAGAACCTGTTGTCGCACAGCCAATCATCGTCGCGGCAGCCGAAACACGCAAAATGCTGTTGGAGATATGCCCTAGAGGCAATAATAAATGTAGTTATTATTATGTCTTTGTGTTTATGATAAATGTTTACATTCATGCTATAACAGTATTAACCAGAAACATTAATACTTGTGTGATTTGTAAACTAAATTAGAGTCCCTAGTAAATCCTCTTTATAATACTAGCTTGTTGATTAATAGATGATCATGGTTTCTTGATCATGAACATTTGAGATGTTGTTAATAACAAGGTCATATCATTAGGATAATGATATGATGGACATACTCCTATATATAAGCATAGCATAAAGATCAAGTCATTTTAATAGTTCAATTGCTATAAGCTTTCTTATACATAGTAACCTAATTCCTTCGACTATGAGATCATGCTTATCACCATCACCGGAAGGATGCTTTGATGACATCAAACACCACACCGTAACTGGGTGGCTATAAAGATGGCATTGACTGTTCGGAAAGTATGGGTTGAGACACATGGATCAAGAGTGGGATTTGTCCATCCATATGACGGATAGATATACTTTGGGCCCTCTCGGTGGAATGTCATCCAATTAGCTTACAAGCATGTGACTGGCTCACAAGGGATCACATACCACGGGAACGAGAAAAGAGTACTTATCGGTAACGAGGTTGAACTAGGTATGCAGAGATACCGATGATCAAAACCTCGGATAAGTAAACTATCGTGAGACAAAGTGAAATTGGTATCATATGTAAGTGGTTCATTCGATCGAAAATTAATCGTAGAATTATGTGGGAGCCATATGAATTTTCAGATTCCTCTATTGGTTATTGATCGGAGAAGTGTCTCGATCATGTCCGCATAATTCACGAACCGTAGGGAGACACACTTAAGGATTCAATGTTGTTGAGTAGTTATGGAATGATGAGAAAGAGACCAAATGTTGTTCGGAGTCTCGGATGGGATCTGGGATATCACGAGGAGATCCGGAATGGTCCGGAGAATAAGATTCATATAAGGAAAGTCCTGTTTCGGAGTTGGGGAATGATTCCGGTGTTTTCATCGGGAATGTTCTAGAAGGGTCCGGAAGGTCCGGCACTCCGAAGGGTAAGGGTACATGAATGTGTCATAACAATATGGAATGGTTGCATCATGTACTAGGTCACTTGGCTTGGCAAAATATAGGGAGAAATCAAATCCTAGTTTGAAAGTCAAACGCCAATTTGAAAAAGTCAAACGACAAGTTTGTTTGGCGGAGGGAGAGTAGGAAACCTACTTGGGGAGGAGTTCCTCTCCCTCCACCTGCCGGCCAAGGAGGCCGACTTGGGGGAGGACTCCCTCCTCCCAAGCCGCGCCCTCCCACCTATATAAGGAGGGGCAGGGCTGCCCCTCTTCCCTACACCCAACACACCCAAAACCCTAGCCCTAGCCGCCGGCCTCCTCCAAGTCGCCGCCGCCACTTAGGGTTCCTCCAACCCTCCGAGTTGGGGCTTCCCCAAGCCCTAGCCGCCGGCCAAGCTCCCCCCCTTGGTGCCTCTAAACCCTAGATCACCAAGGCCTCTCTCAAAGTCTACCATACTCGCTCCGGCTTAAGGCGAAGCCCTGCGATATCTCTCCTCTACTTCCGGTACCACGCCGTCGTGCTGTCGGAATCGCGAGAAGGGTGCTACAACCTCCGCTGCCTGCTGGAACAAGGGAGATGAAGGTCTTCATCGAGTACCGAACGTGTGACCGACTGCGGAAGCGCTGCCGGAACGCAGCGCCGAAAGGATCGTCTACACGATCTTGAGATCGACAAGAGTACGACTACATCACCCATGAGAATCTGCTCTCGTTAACCGCTTTGGAATCTTCGAAGGTGAGTTCCTCTATCGACTCGTTGCTACAATCTAGTAGATAGATCTTGGCTTGTTTGTTTGCATGCGGTAGAAATTTTTTGTTTTCCATGCTACGAACCCCTACAAATGCTGCCACGGCAGAGCTATACGAATCGGGACTAACTTTCCTCCACCCCCGCTCCGCACCGTGGCCACATGGAGCGTCTTTTGTCCAAGTTCGGGGAGGGACCAGGACTAGAGGGGGGACTTTTAGTCCCGAACCCGTAGTCCCGGTTCGAAAACCGGGACTAATGGCCCCCCCGAATCGGGGCTGATGTTTCGTTTTCCACTAGTGATATGAATGTGTGTTCGCGGTTGGAGCAAGTGGCAAAAAAGTTTTTCCCATCATGGGTGACAACATAGATTGCGGATTCAACCTCCTACACCATAGGATTTCCTTATAGTTTCATGTATTCTAGGAAAAGCCTGTAAGACTTCTTTCTATCCCTATGTTTCTTTCTGTTGTGTGCACCTTCGTTGTCTAGAGGCCGGGGCCGGGCGTGGCTCTTGAGATTGTATCACCTTGATGTAAATTTTTTGAGTCTAATAAAAACAACCTTTATCGAAAAAGACATCATCCAATATGATCAAGTATTACTTTGTCTCACTCACTTATGAAGATACAGCACTAGATGGAATCAAAATCTCGAACCTAGGGTTGGTGCTACGTACCAACCAATGTGTCCACACTACGCAGCGAACGAACAAACAATTCTCTTCTTCACGATTGAACGGCTACTGAAGATTAGATAACGATTCGAAACATCTCAGCAAGGTGCCAAGGTCTCTATTACTTGAGCACTCTGATGTCTGATAATTATTCTTCTATCTAATATTCAAGCATAGCAACAATAATTCTAGGGTATGTATCTCGGTATCAACTATAAACCCATCAGATAGACAAACCTATTCTGATCCGTCGAAGTCACGTAAAAGCAAACCCAAAGTTTTCATTCTATTCGCCATGGTTCAAGGAACCTATTAGCGTCCATTTGATTAGCCCAGTACTTAGCCCACGTTCTGGACGTTCATACACTCACAACCCAACAATAAGAAGAGAGCCCACCGAAAAGTCCGGACTGATGGGAGGAAGGAATATCTTCCTTATAAGCTGGGTGTGGCCTCCTCCCGTAGGCGAGGTGGGACTAAACCAAGCAGCCTCCACTGGTCAACAGAGAGGTCCTCACATCCCATCCTCCTGAGAAGCCCCTCGAAAAAGCATGCCGATGCTGGCTCTGATACCAGATATTAGCGTTCACTTGGCTAGTCCAGCACTCGGCCCATATTCAGGACGTTTATGTGCTCACAGCCCAACAATAAGAAGAGAGTTCACTTCATCCCAAAAGCCCGAACTGAAAGGAGGAAGGAATCTCTCCCTTATAAGCTGGGTGTGGCCTCCTCCCGTAGGCAAGGTGGGACTAAACTTCGTGTAGCCTCACCGGTCAACAGCAGTCTAACATTCCATCTCCCTGAGAAGCCCCTCAGGAAGGCATGACGATCGCTAGCTCTGATACCAGATGTTAGCGTCCACTTGGCTAGCCCAGCACTCAGCCTATGTTCTGGACGTTTATGCGCTCACAGCCCAACAATAAAACAGTAAGAAGAGAGCCCACTCCATCCCAAAAGCCCGGACTGAAGAAAGAAAGTAATCTCTCCTTTATAAGCTGGGTGTGGCCTCCTTCCGTAGGCGAGGTGGGACTAAACCAAACAGCCTCCATCGGTCAACAGAACCCGGTACCCTAATGATTCCAAGATTTATTCTCCTTTGTAGATGAAGATCTACGGTCTTTGCTTTGTCTTACCTCTTGTTTCGTTTCTACCAAACGAACTGTACCAAGATTGGCATATAGTGCAGGAACTAGCTTCTGAAATGTGAAGATGTCCATGGCAAGTTGCTCCTGTAAACCGGCCATGGGAAGATGCCACTCATATCTAACACCTGCTCGCCACAATACAATCCTGATTAGTTTCTGGCGTCTTTGCTTGCTCAATCAACGATGATCCACTGAAGCAACTATTTTGCCTCATGCATTCTTCCAGATGATCACATCTTATCTTTTCATGATCACAATCGACCACATACACAAGGATTTGACCAGAATGTCATCAAGTAGCAAAACTTCCCGAGGTAAACTAAATTACAGAGGCCAGATCCACGGGCATGTATGTGAAATAAACTTACACAAGCGGTAGTACTGAATGCATGTTGCCTCTCCTGCAACGTCTCTCACCACCTGATCGAACAAAGCGACAACTCATGTATGTACACAATAGTACAATACGCCTGTGTAGCAACCTCAGCCTGTAAGCTATAATGTTAACTCGGTCCACAGCTCAGCAAAAACAGTGCAGTGGATAAATAAATTGCACCAATACTACAGTGCTAGTTTAATGGATATTGCATATTTACATGTCATGAAACATTTGGTTCCCAGAACAAGTGCTGAGAACAACAACTGATCTGAGAAATTCCGAATCTCAGCGCCCCCCTGTAGGATGAGCAAAATTTGAAGTTGCATAGTTAGTAGTGGGACATACGATTCAGTGCCAAATAAGGTTTTTTTTTTGGTAAACATGTATCGACCAAGTAGCTATAGTTTTCCACATCATTATACAAATCACTATGTAAAAGTACATGATAACTATCTCAAACAGTAGTAGCTTAGCACCATTAGACATGCTAATGTAAAACAAATATCGGATAATAGCAATGAAATTCATTCCCATGAATTATTTCAAACCAATTCATATTTATTAAACACTGATAATAATATTTTTTCCGCTTGTCTCATGACAGATGTAGCTCTTGACAATAACTTCAAACCATCCATGCAAGAGAGACTTACGCCATTCTGATCTGCAATAGAAACGAAATTTCATAAACTCCAGAAACTATATGATTTGGCGCAAGAGATGGCGCACACTAAATGCCATGAAAAGTATGAACATAGTATATATTAGCTAATAGAGAATGTTTTACTTACAGTAGATTCAGTAGTAGAGAACCGGGATATGCTCCAGTTTTGCTGCTTGAAGACTGCTTCTGAAATCCTTATGCATGGCAGTAAAGTGTGCCTGTTTGAGGGATTTCAGAAGCTCTAGGCCGGTAGGGATGGCACGCAGTTTGCAAAGGCCACGGATACAAAGAAGTTCAAGGCGGACTAAAGCTCCCTCATGTATGTATATTTGGTTCACGTGTGACAAATACTTTAAACCCATAATCTTCACATTTGGGAACCACTCTGGTTGGAAGTTTAGCTCCGGTCCAGTATACGCCCTTATAAGCCATATTTCGGTTAAATTTGACAATTCAGAGAGGCGTGGCATTGGGCTCTCCGCGAGCCTAGACCAAAGTAGAGATATACTGTGAATTACATATCCATTGGTTGAGAAAAATGGGGAGCTCAAAGTTCCTTCAGAAAGCCGCCCTTTGAGAATGAGCTTTTTAAGATGGTTCGACAATGTCAAAGTTTCAAGTTGAAGCACCTCACCCATGTCGCTGGCTCTAATGGATAATGTTGAGAGTTGGCGCAATTTCGATAAAGAGTCACACAGTTGTGCACAGTGGATGCTCCTCACCCCAGTAATAGTAAGGGTCCTCAGCTGTGATGAATTTGCTAGTCTTGCAACCAAATCTTCGCTTGCTCGAACTGGGGAAAGAGTTTGCAGGTCCTTCAAACAGCACAATCCCTGAAATGGTCTCACAGATTCATAGCTTTTGAAAGAATGTGCTTTGTCTAGCAACTTATAAATAAGAATGTGCCGTAATTTCTTCAGCTGTCCAGACCCTCTTGGGAGATCCAGACAGGGTGTACCTCTAAGGCACAATGTTTCCAAGTTGTGAAGATTTAGAAGAGATCTTGGGAGTTGCTTCACATTGGTGTTATCAAGGCCCAAATACCTAAGGTTGAATAGCTCACCGATGGAACTTGGAATAGTCACAATATGTAACCCTGATAGCTCCAGCACAGCAAGGTACATAGATTCTGAGGGAATCCATGAAGATAGTGCCATGCCGGTATTGAATACTATGAAGGTACGAAGCCTGAATTGACCTATACTTGATCGAATGTCATTGTCATTCTGGCATTGGAACACCGACATGCGCCGATAATTTGACTCCACCTGCGTGACACCATGACTATCATCATAAGTTGTGCTGAAATTCTCTTTTTTTGATTGGAAAATTGCCAATTCGCGAACAAGTTCATGCATTCGAAGACACTTAATCCTATTAAAACTTTTCCTCTTTACCACATGAAGCATGCTTCGTCGAACGAGCTCTGTTAGGTAACCTTCAGCAACATCTTCGAAACTGCATGCTCCATTCTTTTCAATAAACCCTTCAGCGACCCACAATCTAATCAATCTTTTTCTATGGATCAAGTGGTCTTCCGGGAACATGGCACAATACAAGAAACAACTCTTCAAATAGTTAGGCAAGTATCTATAGCTTAGATTCAGTATTCTCTCCACATGATTTAGGTTCTCATTGTTGTGTAGCTCGGAAATGAGCTTATTATAAAGTACGCTCCATTCTGTAAAATTCTCCTCTTTAATACCCAGTATGCTCCCTATGGCTACAATTGCTAGTGGTAAACCACCACACCTCTCCACTATGGATTTACCACACTCTTGTAGCAGGTTTGGGCAGATGTGATTTTCAGTTCTCGGAAAAGCCTTCCTGCAAAATAGATGCCATGAATCCGCCTTCCCTAGAAGCTCCACTTTTATCTTGCAGCCATCATGAGCTATTGAAGCAACTTCCTCAATTCTTGTCGTGATTATTACTCTGCTTCCATTGCCCTTATCAGCTAGAACCTCTTTAATTTTAAATAGATCATAGGGTGTCCAAACATCATCCAATATGATCAAGTATCGCATTGTCTCTAGGATTTCCTTCAATTCAACTTGCATCTCTGCACTACTCAGCTTTTCAGCATCAAATTCTTTCTTCTCTTTACAATAGATTCCTTTCTGCATGTTTCTCCAAATATCATCCAATTTGTATGACTGAGAGACAGAAACCCATGCATGGCATTCAAAGTTGGAAGCATGATTTCTGAAAAAAGAACTGACAAGAGTGCTTTTTCCTATGCCACCCATACCCCACACAGCAATGATCTTCAGTTGAAAACATTCTTCCAAATTCATTGACTTCCTCAGGGTTTCTCTATTTTTATCAAACTAGCATGGTGGCCCTCGCGATTGCGAGGGCATCGTCTTTAATTTTTTAAAAAGATGAGCGTTGTATCTACTTGTGTAAAAAATAATTAGGAAATAGATTTATTGATTTTCTACACTTGCACATTATATATATACTTCATATAGTCTTCTTTGTTGGTAAATAATTATTATGATGTTTCCAAAGATAGTAGATTGAATCGATGTGTCATATTTCCACGACATTAGATTTTAGATATAGGTAAATATTACATTTTTATTTATCTTTTAAGGTTAGCAATCAGATTGCAAAAAATAATTAGGGGCAACTTGAGAAATGACCTATGCATCTTTAGAAAACTTGAGGAATGATTTTATTATGTTTGGATCATTCAGACGGAATTTGAAATAATATTACTAAATGAAGTAAAGACTAATATATGCTTGCTAGGATGACTAAGTAGTGTATCTTACAATTAAAGTGTATTCTTCTTTTAGTGAGTAATTGACTAATTCACAAACCTATAGATTATGGTAGTATTATGGATTGGTTCTTGAAATAAGATTAATATACTTTGAGGAGTTTGGATCATTGGAGTTTGTAAGTATGCTATTTTTTATGTCAAAGTGGATGTTTTAAGTTTTCGGAAGGGGCCTAGTTGCTTCTTTGACTAACGAAATCCTCAAACATTGAACCTACTCTCAAACAAAACTCTAGGGTGTAGTTTAGCTATGCTAGATTATTGTGCTATTCGTGACAATATCGATCCTAGTGGCTTAGAATTTGCTATGTAGAATGAAGGTATATATTGGCGCTGTTTAGACCTTGATTCTCTTGTATGGCACATTTATCGCACAATAATCCATGGAGCTAGTGGTTTTCCTCTGGCTCGTCTATTTTTCTCGTCAGTTTGGCGAATTCAGAAACCTTGACATAGGTCTTGTGAGCAGTCGTTCCCTTGCATCCAAGTGTTTGTTGATCTTAGGGTCCTACTAATCAAATTGTTCTTCTATCAGATTTGATAACTTGTGGGATTAATTCAATCTTAAGTACTACATTTTATTACTTTTATATTTTCATAAATAGTCCTATAGACATATGAATTAGCTAGTTTTTGGATCTTCTACTATATTTTTCTTGCCACCATTTGCTTTTTGATAAACCACCATGTTTTAGGGCAGTAGCACTCGTATGTCCTGATATATATCTTGACACAATACTATGATTCGACGTCAACGACATGAACCTTGATTTCTCTGTACGATCAAATATGGGAGTCTAAGATAAATAAAGTATAATATTCCCAATGCTCACAAAATATATGACACAAATTTTTAATCCAACTATAACTGGGCAGCAGACATTTATTGTTAATAAGATGCATTAAGATTATGAAAAAA
The DNA here is from genome assembly GCA_030063025.1 of Avena longiglumis. Taxonomy (NCBI): domain Eukaryota; kingdom Viridiplantae; phylum Streptophyta; class Magnoliopsida; order Poales; family Poaceae; genus Avena; species Avena longiglumis. The sequence continues at coordinate 22,231,953 of CP125974.1, forward strand.
GAATAAACAATATGCATTTTGATATAACACATAAAACTGTAGAGATTTTAATATTAGCTATTACTTGACCTCTATGTCACTTCCAACCGTCGAAGTAAATCATGCTGGATTAAAGCTAAAAATAGTTTAGACATACACTTACATAAGGAATATTTCCAACATACTATTGATTTGTTTTTCTCAAAAATGGAACGTCTATGACACTTCAGGCTATTGTAATAATGCATGTCTAGCAAGAACTATTTTTGGGTGATGTAGTCTTCTGCTTCTGATCAATCTAGACCTCCATCTCTACTTGACCAAACATAGATCGCAAATACCTGTCTGCGTTGCTACCTTGAATATATAGTTCATGTTAGCTTTTAGAATTAACTCGGATGCCCGCGATCGATCATGGAAAAAGTGGTCTGGCAATATGTAATTTATTTTTTCTGTGGAAGTTTGTGTTTTTACAATCTTCATTATCTGCTAACGTATAATCATGTGGTTTGCTCTTATCTTGTGGCATATCTAGTATGCTATTTTTTCTTAGGAACTATTTGTTACATAGAGTCTTAGCTACGATTTACTGTTGATACGGCTTAAAAAATTAGCTTGCCAATGCAATATGAATCTCCAGAAAAAAACTTTCACCGGTAAAAATACAAATATAGAGAATTTGAGTCTGCATGACATTACAAACTCCTATATATTTTAATCTTGACAAACTAAGATATCCTAATTAATTGGCAATACATATATGTGTTAGACAAAGAAAATGTATACATTTGAACGGGCAAATATACCATGAAAATATGCTTCGTGCAATGTATTAAACGGATGTGGTATTCAAAGTTTAATGGAACCCACTTGGTCTCACGGGAAGAAATTATACAAAGCCTTGATTAAAAAACTGAGCCTGGCCGGATACTTTCGTTAAATTGAGACGTGTACGCATGTCCTATGTGCACTGGATGTACATACTTTTTGTTTGACGTGGTACCTTCGTACTGACGGTAGGCTCTACCAATTTCACGTGACATAATACTTCTTTTGTACACATATATGTGCTACGTAACACTACTTATATTTTAATCTAAGATTAAATCTTAACCGTAAATTATAGATCTAAGATTCAAAATTAATTCTAATGATGTGGATTAACCTGGTGTCTTCTAAAAACTTCTTATATTGCTTTTAGTATATAATAGATCCTACAAGCTCATCATCGGATATTGAGTAATTGTGTCCAGGAAGATACGGCTGTTGCTGGCTGTCATAAGTTGCTGCAGGAACATTGCTCGCTTTCGCTATTGGTTTAGTCCAGTCTTTGTTTCCTTTAAGCTGTGTAAGCTGTACATTTATTATATTGAGTGCAGTAGCAATCTCGTCTAGTGTAAACAAAGATTGAGGTATCTTCACGGATTTTCTCACATAATCCCACCATGATCCTTCCTGATGGTGGTCAGCAACAATATAAATAAATTGATCCACAATGTCTTCCATATCATACGCCAATCTTTGGGCTTGCCCTATCCAAGTATCTGTTACTCGATCTGTGCAACCCCTTGTGCTAATATCCTTGAGAAATGCTTGGACAAGCTCAAGGTCATTCTGTATCAGTCTCATGTTATCTGGGAGTGCAGCCACCAGATCGGTTTTGTTTGCAAGCAATGGTCTAACATACTCCATTGTCTCTGCCGCCACAATTGTTCCAATCTTTTTTATGACAAGAAGAAGAGCAATCTCGGCCATCTCTAGTCGTGCAGATTGACCTCTATATTTCAGAAAAATATAGTTCCAGTAATCAACGCTCACTATAATCCATGTACACTGAATCTACAGGGGAAAAACAAAAACTTCATTGACAGCCAGAAAACTGTAGTGAGATTACATTGTAATCTCTATTCAGGGTGTGTGGGCATGTCGGGGACATGAACCATGGACCTAGGTGTATTTTTAATTAACAGAATCAATTTACTAAAATCATGGAAGAGGCTGCATGTATTTCCTAAGGACATATATATATAGCATACAACAGCAAGCCGTTGGCACCTGCCATGCACTAATATCAATAGAATTATGCTGATCAGATGAATAACATATCTGAATTTTTTTTTACCATACACAAATGTTGTTCACCCAGAACGCACATATTAGGAACGCTTCGGGACACTTCAAAACTCGGAACTAACCTAGCTTCCTTTAAATTTTCGATCAGGCATGCACAGCTCATGCACCCGGATCAACAGAAAAAGCAAACTCGAATAGAACAATATTGCGAGTATATTAGGTAGGAAACAGTACCTTTTTGTTACATCTGCCAGTCTTTAACAGAAAGAGAAGCTATGTCTCCACGAACGGCGCTGATCTACTAATGAGGACGAATTGGCTGCATAAACTGGAGACAAATAGTTATCAGATATTGAAAGAAGATGGGAAAGGAGGAGCAGAGGAAGAGTAGAAGCGACCTGCACCTGTACTAATCTGGTCGAATTGGCTTCATCGTCGTCGCACAGTTTGGGAATTCCGAGTTTTTTCCTTTCTGAAGCCAAAGAAGATGAGAGATGTCTCTATTCTGGGAAGAAGCCTGGCCAACTAGCAGTGCGAAGACGTGCAAATGTAGATCATGGCCAAAGTCTACTCAATATTTGGCAATAATCTCACCCAGAATTCCAGAAAATCCAAGTTGCCAGGTCAAAAAATAAAAAAAGGCCAAGTTGCCGGATACGGGCTCCAATATACACTTGTTTAGTTCGGTAGTTAGGACATACTAGAAGGACACGGCCCGAGAGATCACTGCAATAATCTAGAACTGCATACAAGCAGACCGGACCTCTCCATTTTACTTTTCTACAAAATCTATGCAGTAACAGAAAAAAAAATCTTCCATTTTCCTTCGACCTAAACTGATGGCAAGACAGATAAATAAGATCATTGTCTCAGAAGTACTATCGCAGATGGATCATCAGCTTTCTTTCTTCCCCAAAGATCAATTGCAGAACAGCAAAAGGAACTGTTGTCCTGGGTGTCCCCTCTGGAGTGTGGGCGATGATGATCCAAGATATGCACACCCACCAGGGGACGACGTCCACAGCATGGATTTCTTCGAGAAGAACATGGGGCCGGCGACGCCCCTGACGATGGTGTATAGCACATAAAACAACACTGATAGGCTGGTCCATGGTGAAGTATGCAACGCTGTAGTCGAGGACATGGTCCCCGGAGGCAGGAATTGAGCGCGGTGAAGCCCCTATTCCCCATTGGCTGCACGACGATGGACATCCACTCAAGCCCTCGCTCTTCAACTTCCTCGGCGGCCGCACCAATCTCCACCTCTCACAAACTGCGCTCGCCATGGCGATGCTCAGCGCGGCGGTCCTCGTGGCCTTCCGCCGAGGCCGACCACCACAACCCTCAGCCACCGCTGCCGCGAAGGCCCGCCATCGTGCTCCACACCTTCCTCTTCTTTCTCACCCCAGGAGACGTCGAGTGGTGAGGATGTGAGAGGAGATCTGACGAAGCCGGCTCCTCTAATAAAGGCCCCATATTTTTTCGCCCTTTAAAACATGAGTAGAGGGCCTTGTATTCATTTTTTTTCGTAGAAGGCTAAATGCTGAGCTAGGTCAGTCTGCTCAAACGAGTTTTCAACCCCTCAAAACAGGATTTTTTGACAAATTGGATATTAGAACCAACACAACATTCACATAAAATAAATGTTTTACATCACACAATAATCGTTATAATTATTACAATAATGTTTTTCGGAAATGGCAACAAATGTTCTAATGAAAGAATTAAACAAATAACAAATTTTTCACACATACAACAATATGAAATGAATGTTTCACACATACAACAATAGAAAATAAATGTAATAACTCATTGGCCATGCAACTGCCAATGGTGATCAATCAAATCTTGGATGAGCTGGTGATGAGTCTCGGCATTTTCAATGCCTCGATGAGCTGCAAGAAAAGCTTCAATCCGATCAGGGTTCCTCTCGGGCTGCACTCGGTTGCCAACATTGTCATAAAAACATGACAAGTTCAAACCTCTTTCATCTTCAATGATCATGTTGTAAAGAATCACACAACATGTCATGATATCAACAAGAGTTTCCTTGTCCCAAAACCTTGCAGGACTCCGGACAATTGCAAACTTTGCTTGCAAGACACCAAAAGCTCTCTCAATATCCTTGCGGCATGCCTCTTGATTTTTGGTGAAGCAAGCTTCCTTTCTTGTCAAAGCCTTGTCCTTTTTCTCTTTTATGGACTTGACAAGGGTTGCATAGTTAAGGTAAATACCATCTGTGAGATAGTACCCCATGGTGTACTCATTATTCATAACTTTGTAGTTACAAGTTGGTGCTTCACCCCTAACTAGTCTTGCAAACAAAGGGGATCTATTCAAGATGTTGATGTCGTTGAGTGTTCCCGGCAGTTAAAAAAAGCATGCCAAATCCATAAGTCTTGAGAGGACACAGCTTCAAGAACAATGGTAGCATCACGGCTTTTGCCACAATACATTCCATGCCATGCTTTTGGACAATTTTTCCATGTCCAATGCATGCAATCCAAACTACCAAGCATCCCCGGCCACCCCCTCTTTTCATTGATCTCCATGAGCCTTTTTGTATCTTCCTCATTTGGAGCTCGGAGATACGTCTCTCCATACAACTTGATCACCATCTTGGCAAACATACGCACGCAATCTGTGGTTGTTTGTACACCAATGCGAAGGTACTCATCGGTATAATCTGCCGGTATACCGTATGCAATCACCCTCATTGCGGCAGATATTTTCTGATATGGGCTAAATCCCATGACTTGGGCAGCATTACTTCTTTTCTTGAAATAATCGCAATTAGCCTCACAATCTCTGACTATTCTCTCGAACAAAGTCCTACGCATTCGGTACCTTCTACGGAAGAGGCGGGGAGGATAGGTCGGTACCTCGACAAAATAATCTTGCATCAGCTGTTCGTGGCCGAGTGCGCGGTTCCGCGGAATGCACATACGCCCCACCACGGATCCTTTCCGCTATTCCAGCAGCTTGGCGCGGTCCTCCATGTGCTTCATGCCGAACAGGAGCAGCAACATCTCCGTCTCATCGTCGTTGAGCACCTCGTCGAGGTCGAAATCTTCGGAATCCTACGAGGACCAATCGGTCGATGTCGCGTCCAAATCCGCCATGTGCACATCCTCCGAAGCCATCTACCACGGTGAAGCATACATCAGCCCCAAACACGTCCATTTTACCGGCGAGAACGAAGAAGAACGCGGCGGAATACTCACCGGCAAAAACGGCGGAGAAGACCGCGGCGGGGATGCGGTGGCGCGCGCGGAGGGACGCGGATCTTCGGTGGGGGTGCGACAGAGGTGCGGCGGGCGTCGACGCAGCTCGGCGCTGAAGGGTTTCGCGGCATAGTAAATCAAAATTTTCTACGGATGCGAACAGAGGGAAAGCCAAGATCTAATCTAGGAGATGCAAACAACGAGAGAGATTGGATTAGATCTTCATACCCTTGAAGATTCACAATGAGCGTTCGTCGGGGCGTGGGTGATGTAGTCGTACTCGCTTCTCCTCCTCGCGATCCGATCCGATCTAGCACCACAAGTGGCGGTGCCTCCGTGAGATGCACACGTGCAGCACCTCGACGTCTCCTCCTTCCTTGGTCCAGCAAGTATGGTGGAGAGATGGATTGATCTACAACGCGACGGCGCGGTCCAATTGGTGGAGAATTTTTGCGGAGGCTTCGCCACAAGCGGTCGGGAGGAGAGAGGAGGAGGCAGCAGGCGCTAGGGTTGGAGGAAGGTGTGGGGGTTGGTGCGCCTCAGCCCTCTATATATAGAGGGTGGCGCAGCCTAGCCCCTCCCAAGCCAAGGCATGGCCCCAAGAAGGAAGAGTGGGGGCAAGACCCCCTTCTAGAAGCTCTATCTAGAGTTTAAACCTCTCTTGGCCGGCTGGGCCCTATGGGGCCTTGTGCCCCTGGCCCAATGCGGCCAGGGCACTCCCTCACAGGCCCATGCCCCCTCCCGGAAGGTGTGCCACGTTGGTCCCCTTCCGGAAGGTTCTAGAAGCTTCCGGTACAATACCGATTAACCCGGAACAATTCCTAACTCCAAAAACTGCACTGCCTTATATGAATCTTATTCTCCGGACCACTCCGGAACCTCTCGTGATGTCCCGGATCCCATCCGAGACTCCGAACAAAACTCATAAACTAATTATCCAATCTATCCTAGCGTCGAGACACGTTAAGTGTGTGATCCTGCGGATTCGAGAATATGCAGACATGATCTTCTATCAATAATCAACAGCGGGGTCTGGGCACCCATATTGACTCCCACACATTCATCGATGATCATATCGGATGAACCACGATGCCAGGATTCAATAAATCCCATATATATATTCCCTTCGTCTCGCGATATTTTACTTGCCCGAGATTCGATCGTCTTGCCGTCATACCTAGTTCAATCTCGTTCACAGCAAGTACTTTACTCGTTCCGTAATCCGATATCACTTTGTGATTAACTCCTTAACCACATGCTTGCAAGCGGTGTTGATATCGATTACCGAGTGGCCCCGAAGTATATCTCTCCGACTTGGGAGGGACAAATCCCATCTCGATACATACAACCCAACAGATACTTTATGATCACCTGAGAGACACCTTTATGATCACCCTCTCATAGGATGACGTTTGATGACCTCAAAGCTTTCTTCCGATACCAGGGAGTTGTATTATCTCATGGTCTAAGGAATACAATATTTGACATGAGAAAAGCTTCGCAAAGACGAATACGATGACATGATCTAATTGCTTCACTTAGTTTGGGTCTGTCCACCATATCATTCACCCAATGATATGATCTCATTATCAATTGACAACTCATGTCTATGGTTAGGAAACCTTAACCATCATTGATCAATGAGCTAGTCCATAGAGGCGTACTAGGGACACGGTGTTGTTCACAAACCACACAAGTATTAAAGTTTCCGCTTAATACAATTCTAGCATGGAATATAAACATTATCATGAACAAGAATTATAATAATAACATCTTTATTATTGCCTCTAGGGCATAATTCCAACAGTCTCCCACTTGCACTAGAGTCAATAATCTAGTTTACATTTGGCAACAATCTCACACCCATGGCACTGAGGTGTTGATCATGTTTTACACGTGGAAGAGGTTTAGTCAATGGATCTGCGACATTCAGATCTGTATGTACTTTGCTAATCTTCAGATCTCCATCTGCTATATAATCTCGGATTATATGAAACTTGCGGTTGATATGCTTGGTATTTGGATGATATCTTGGTTCCTTAGCGAGTGCTATGGCGCGGTGTTGTCACACAATATCTCCATGGGTCCAATGCACTTGGAACCACGCCAAGCTCAATGATGAAGTTTCGATCCAAACTCCTTCACTTGACGCTCGCAGCAGCCATGTATTCCGCTTCTCATGTAGATCCCACGATCACGCTTTGCTTGACTTCTCCATCTCACAGCTCCTCCATTCAAAATATACACGTATCACGTGTCGAGATTTAGAATCATCCTTGTCGGTGTCGAAACTAGCGTCGACGTAACCTTTACGACGAGCTGTTCATCACCCCATAGACTAAGAACATTTCTTTAGTTCTATTTAGGTACTTTAGGATGTTCTTCATGGCTGTCCATGTTCCACTCTGGATCAGTTTGGTACCGCGTCAAACTAAGAGCATTGGACACATCGGTCTAGTATACAACATGGCATACATGATAGAACCTATGGTCGGCATAAGGCACTTTGCTCATAGCTTCCCTATCATTTCATGGTATGGACACCGAGCCTTGCTCAATATCTTACGACAACATAGGCCTTTGAACCTTTCTTTGCCTTATCCATTCTGAACCTTTTCAGAACTTTGTCTAGGTATGTACTCTGGCTTAAATCTATCAGGCGTCTTTGTCTATCTCTATAGATTTTGATGCCCAATATATAAGCAGCTTCTCCTAGGTCTTTCATTGAAAAACACTTGTTCAAATAACTCTTCACATCGTTAAGCATGTTAATGTCATTTCCAATAATCAATATGTCATCCACATATAGTACCAGAAATGTCACCGAGCTCCCACTCACTTTCTTGTAGATGCAAGCTTCGTAGCAATTTGGAACAAATCCAAAGCTCTTGATCACTTGATCAAAACGAAGGTTCCAACTCCGAGATGCTTGCTTCAGTCCATAAATGGAACGTTGAAGTTTGCATACTTTATCAGCATCCTTAGGATCAACAAAACCTTCGGGTTGCATCATATACAACTCTTCATCAATGTTTCCATTGAGGAATGCAGTCTTGACATCCATCTGCCATATTTCATAATCATGAAACGCAGCAATTGCTAATAAAATCCGAATGGACTTAAACATCGCTACGGGAGATAAAGTCTCATCGTAGTCAACACCTTGAACTTGTCGAAAACCTTTCGCGACAAGCCGTGCTTTATAGACGGTAACATTACCATCCGCGTCCGTTTTCTTCTTGAAGATCCATTTGCATTCAACAGCCTTTCGGTTGCTAGGAGGGTCCACCAAAGTCCATACTTGGTTTTCGCTCATGGATCCCAATTCGGATTTCATGGCTTCTAGCCATTTCTCAGAGTCTGGGCTCATCATCGCTTCCTCATAGTTCGACGTTCCGTCTTCTACTAACAAGACGGTCAGACAGGTTGCCGTACCACTCGGGAGGGCACGCGACCTTGTCGACTGCGACGTTCAAGATGCGACATCGTCGAAGCTTCATGATCCTTGTCATTAGCTTCCTCCATTGTTGGTGCGGTGACTGGAACAATTTCAGTCTTGCGCTACTCTCCAATTCAAGAGAAGGTTCAATAACCTCGTCTAGCTCTACTTTCCTCCCACTCACTTCTTTCGAGAGAAACTCCTTCTCAAGAAAGGAACCGTTCTTCGACAAACACTTTGCCTTCGGTTACGTGATAGAAGGTATACCCAATAGTTTCCTTAGGGTATCCTATGAAGACGCATTTCTCGCTTTGGGTTCGAGCTTGTCGGCATCAACTTCTTGACGTAAGCCGCATCCCCAAACTTTAAGAAACGACAACTTAGGTTTAGCACCAAACCACAATTCATACGGTGTCGTCTCAACGGATTTAGATGGAGCCCTTTAAAGTGAATGCGGTTTCTAATGCATAACCCCAAAATGATAACGGCAAATCGGTAAGAGACATCATCGATAGGACCATATCTAATAGGGTTCGGTTCGGCGTTCGACACACCATTGCTACTGTGGTGTTCGGGTGGCGTGAGTTGTGAAACGATTCCACTTGCTTTAAGATGCGTGAGAAAATCATAACTCAAATATTCACCTCCACGATCGGATCGTAGAAACTTAATCTTTACATTACGATGGTTCTCCACTTCATTCGAAATTCTTTGAACTTTTCAAACGTTTGATTTATGTTTCATTAAATAGATATACCCATATCTACTTAAGTCATCGGTAAAAGTGAGAAAATAGCGATATCAACCGCGTCGAAACACTCATCGGTCGCATACATCGGTATGTATGATTTCCAACAAGTCCGTTGCTCGCTCCATCATACCGGGAGAACGGGGTTTTGATCATCTTGCCCATGAGGCATGGTTCGCATGTGTCAAATGATTCAAAATCAAGAGACTCCAAAGTCCATCGAATGGAGTTTCTTCATGCGCTTTACACCAATATGACCTAGACGATTGCCACAAATAAGTAGTATTATCACTATCTACTTTGCATCTCTTAGCCTCAATGTTATGGATGTGTGTTTCATCCTTTTCGAGATTTAGAAGAAATAAACCATTCACAATGTGTGCATGACCATAAAAGATGTTACTCATATAAATAGAACAACCATTATTCTCCGATTTAAATGAATAACCGTCTTGCAATAAACAAGATCCGAAATAATGTTCATGCTCAACGCACATAATAACATTTATTGAGGTTTAAAACTAATCCGAAGGTAAAACTAAGGAGAGCGTGCTTGACGTCCACATCAACTCTTGATCCGTTAGCAACGCTGCATCGTCACCTCATCCCTCGCAAGCGTCTATTCCGTAGCTCCTGTTTGAGTTACAAATATTAGCAACCGAACGGTATCAAATACCTGGCACTACAACGAGGGCTAGTAAGGAAAACATCAATAACATGTATATCAAATATACCTTTGATGGTGCCGCCTTCTTGTCCGCTAAGTACTTCGGACGATTCTTCCAAAGGACCCTTGTCCTTGCAATAGAAGCACTCGATGTCGGTTTAGGACGACTTGAGCTTCTTCTCAGGGCAACGCGCTTCCGCCGCCTTTCTTGAAGGGCTTCTTTGCCCTTACCTTTCTTAAAGGAGGGCTTGTTGACCATCAACACATGATTATCCTTCTTGATGTCCACCTCCATGACCTTGACTTTGCGAAGAGCTCGGTGATCGTATCGATGGAACCAATCGATTATGAGTCACTACAAAACTTTTGTAGCTAGGAGGGAGTGATTGCAGAACCCTGTCAATCTTGAGCTCCTCTGGAATCATGCATTCCAGTTGCTCAAGGCGTTGAGTGTAGCCTGTCATCTTAATGGCGTGCTCACTAACGGAACTCCCTTCCTCCATCTTGCGTTAAAGAACTTCGGAGATCTCATATCTCTCGGGCCTGAGTCCGAAACATGGTTTCAGCTCTTGAGAATCTCAAAGGGCAGGATAGTCTTCAAAACGATTTTGAAGTTCGGTTCCATAGCAAACAACATGGTGCTCTTAATCACACCATAATCATCCTTGCACGGTCGATAGACAGCTTTCTCATCGGTACAGCTTGATTCTAGGGTCACCTAACGCTTTCCCAAGGACATAGTCCTTTTGACCGCTAGAGAGAATGATTCTTAGATTGCTGAACCAATTGGTGAAGTTAGACCCATTGTTCTTAAGTTTTTCTTTCTCAGCAAAAACGTTGAAGTTGAAGTTGGACTTAGCCATGTGATCTACAATATTTGCAAGTACAAATTAGACTATGTTCATGATAACTAGTTCAACTTTTAATCAAATTACTAGATGAACTCCCACTAAATTCAACATCCCTAAAGTTGTTTAGTGAACACGATCCAAATTCACCACACCTAATCCGATCATCACGAGAAGAGATGTGGTTTCAATGGTGGACAACGAAGTGTCGATCATATCATTCATATGACTCATGCTTAACCTTTCGGTTCTTGTGTTCCGAGGCCATGTCTGTACATGCTAGGCTCGTCAAGTTAGACCCAAGTATTTCCGCGTGTGCAAAACTGGCTTGCACCCGTTGTATGTGAGCGTAGAGTCTATAGCACCCGATCATCATGTGATGCTTGGAAACGACGAACTTTCGCGCGGTGCATACTTGGGAGAACACAGTTTTATCTTGATCTTTAAGTGAGGAATCATCTTATAATGCTACCGTCGCGATCTAAGCATAATAAGATACATAAAAGGATAAACATCACATGCATATAACTTTATGTGACATGGTATAGCCAATCTTCGCGCAATGATCTTCATCTTGTGCGTTAAGCATGATCTCCATCACTCCACCATGATTGCCTCCACCACGAATAGCAACTACAACTATTGCTAACTACTTAGCGATAAAGTAAAGCTATTACATGGCGTATAAGTTGACTCAGGTCATACACAATTATAAAGACAACCATATGGATCACATCGGTTGTGTACTCATCGACATGCAAGTCGTGAAACATTACAAAACATGATTATCGCATACAATATACACATCACATCTTGGGCCATACCATATCACAGAGAACACTCCTGCAAAAACAAGTTAGACGCCTCTACTTTGTTGTTGCATGTTTTACGTGGCTTATGGGAGTAGATGCTAAGAACGATTCTTACCTACGGAAAGCCACAACGGTGATATTATGGTTGCCAAACTCAGTGTTAATCCCATGACAACTATAGTGAGAAAGCGACATCCACCGGCCGCATGTGGAACAAGCCACACGTCAAGTGCGAGCCGGTCTGTGACGACGTCGCGTAAGGTTGGCTGGACCGCTTCAATCTCACTATCGCGTCATAAGAAGAACACAAACAAGAGGCTTGCAACAGAAAACATCAACGCGCAACAACCATGTTGCGTTACTCGTGAAACACATCTACGCATAGATCTAGCTCGATACCAATGAAGGGTTTGGCGGCATAGTAAATCAAAATTTTCTACGGATGCACAGAGGAAAGCCAAGATCTAATCTAGGAGATGCAAAAAAGAGATTGGATTAGATCTTCATAACCTTGAAGATTCGCATAGCGGGCGTTAAACGTGGGTGATGGTCGTACTCGCTTCTCCTCCTCGCGATCCGATCCGATCTAGCACCACAAGTGGCGGTGCCTCCGTGAGATGCACACGTGCAGCACCTCGACGTATCCTCCTTCCTTGGTCCAGCAAGTATGGTGGAGAGATGGGTTGGATCTACAACGCGACGGCGCGGTGTAATTGGTGGAGTTCTGCAGGCTTCGCCTGGCGATCGGGAGGGAGAGAGGAGGGCAGCAGGGCGGCTAGGGTTGGAAGGGAAGGTGTGGGGGGTTCGTGCGCCCCCAGCCCTCTATATATAGAGGGGTGGGCGCAGCCCTAGCCCCTCACCCAAGCCAAGGCCGGCGGCCCCAAGGAGTAAGAGTGGGGGGCAAGGAAACCCCCCTTCTAGAAGCTCTATCTAGAGTTTAAACCTCTCTTGGCCGGCTGGGACCTATGGGTCCTTGTGCCCCTGGCCCTATGCGGCCAGGGCACTCCCTCATAGGCCCATGCCCCCTCCCGGAAGGTGTGGCCACGTTGGTCCCCTTCCGTAAGGTTCTAGAAGCTTCCGGTACAATACCGATTAACCCGGAACAATTCCGAACTCCAAAAACTGCACTGCCTTATATGAATCTTATTCTCCGGACCACTCCGGAACCTCTCGTGATGTACCGGATCCCATCCGAGACTCCGAACAAAAACTCATAAACCAATTATCCAATCTATCCTAGCGTCGAGACACGTTAAGTGTGTGACCCTGCGGGTTCGAGAATATGCAGACATGATCTTCTATCAATAATCAACAGGGTGCGAAACCCATATTGACTACCACACATTCATCGATGATCATATCGGATGAACCACGATGCCAGGATTCAATCAATCCCATATATATATTCCCTTCGTCTCGCGATATTTTACTTGCGAGATTCGATCGCTTTTGACCGTCATACCTAGTTCAATCTCGTTCACCGATTACTTTACTCGTTCCGTAATCCGATATCACTTTGTGATTAACTCCTTAACCACATGCTTGCAAGCGGTGTTGATATCGATTACCGAGTGGGCCCGAAGTATATCTCTCCGACTTGGGAGGGACAAATCTCATCTCGATACATACAACCCAACAGATACTTTCCGATCACCTGAGAGACACCTTTATGATCACCCTCTCATAGGATGACGTTTGATGACCTCAAAGCTTTATTCCGATACCAGGGAGTTGTATTATCTCATGGTCTAAGGAATACAATATTTGACATAAGAAAATCTTCGCAAAGACGAACACGATGACACGATCTAATTGCTTCGCTTAGTTTGGGTATGTCCACCATATCATTCACCCAATGATATGATCTCATTATCAATTGACAACTCATGTCTATGGTTAGGAAACCTTAACCATCATTGATCAATGAGCTAGTCCATAGAGGCGTACTAGGGACACGGGTGTTCACAAACCACACAAGTATTAAAGTTTCCGCTTAATACAATTCTAGCATGAAATATAAACATTATCATGAATAAGAATTATAATAATAACATCTTTATTATTGCCTCTAGGGCATAATTCCAATAGGCGCGGCTCGGCGGGCGGCGGAGGGGCGTGGATCTGACGGATTCAGCGGCGCTGGTGGATCTTGGCGGGAAACGGTTGGGAACTAAAATGTCATGGCCGTTTCGGAAATGGGGTACTGGTTTGGCCCTCTATCCCCGCTACCACCCCGCACAAGTAGGGGCGAAGACCCGCCCCGTAATCGAAAACAGCAAAAATCGGAGCGGGTGCCGTTTTTACGGGGTCTGCTAGACAGCCGGGTAGAGCCGAAACCCGTATTCCGGCGGTTATTATACGGGTTTGGCCCTTTTAAGGGTTATGTTAGACATGCTCTAACTTTGCTTCTACCAAGTCAGGGTCCTGACTTACCCTATATCCACTGCATAAATATCATCCGGTTGCTCTCCTCTTCCTAGTACTTCTTGTTGCACCATTGCTCTGTCTTGGAGGGAACATGCGATGCAGCCGCTCATTTTGCAGCCAGAATAGGACCATTTCGTTGCTGCTCCCACACTTTCTCCTTCTCCCGCAGGTTCTGCGTCCGGTGCTTGCATTAGTGCCAATTGCAAATTGTTCTCAGCATGATCATGAGAACTAATTGATTCAACAACTGTCTGATGCGGTGTGGCTGTTTCGTTTGCCTTTTTGGCTTTTGAAGCTTTATCCCACAATGAAAATATGCTACCACCAGCAAAACTCTTCTTCTTCATCTAGATTACAAGAAACCAAGAGAGAAATAGTCAATATGTTGTTACTAATTAATACACGGCTAGTAATAAATATATACAAAACCGAATCCACTAGCAATTTATACAAATTACAACACTGAATCTGCTACTTCATCCGATCCATACTAATTGTCGCTGAAACGGATATATCTAGATATGTTTTAGTGCTAAATATATTCATTTGATTGACAAGTAATATGGATCGAATGGAGTACTAGGAATTGGTACTAAAGTTCAGAAATCAGAAGCATCTAGGCATTTAGTGATCTGAAAAATCTGAAAAAAATGAAGACTAAATAGGAGGGGGAAACAGGAAACGTACCTGGCCCTGGCCGGATGTCCGCTGCCGCTGTCCCCAGGCTGCTGCAGCACTGCTCCGCCGCTTCCCACCTGCGCGTTGCTGGCCGTCGCTCGTCCGGCCGGGGGGCCTGCCACGCCACCGCCTCCTAGCCCTAGGTCGCCTGTGCCGCTGAATGCTGACCCCGTGAACCGTTGTGTGTTTCCGTGCGTTGCGAGGAGGTCGTGTGCGTGCGAGGAGCGGATCGATCGATGTTGGGCCGTATTGACGACATGTACTATTTTTTTTTCTCAAATTCTTTGGTATTCACGGGAATACACGGGAATACCTCAGCGCCGCCCATGGTCTCCGGCGTGGCCATGGCGGCGAGTCGCCGGCGTCAGGGGGCTGGACAAGGGTAACCGTTGTTTTTTTTTGAGGGAAACAGCGGGACTCCGTCCTGCCGTGAGCTTTATTAATCATCGATAATCGTTACATCGTTTATAAGACTATTAAGCAAAAAACTAGAGGGATCATCGTTCCAAATACAAGAATCCTTATTAAGAAAAGAAAATCTAACTAGCTCATGAGCAGGTGTATTTGCTTCCCTCAAACAATGCTTAAAAATAGCACTACCAATATTAGTTGCAGCGTCCACGTAGTCTGCATAAATCGCAGCTGATTCCATCCACCATGTATCTTCGCTGGTGCACACATTAATAGTCTCACTTGAGTCAGCCTCTGCCACCACCAAATTACAGCCATTTGTAATCGCTAGTAGCCCTTCTTTCATCGCCAATGCTTCCGCCATTGAAGCAGATGCTACATGGGGAAAGTATTTGGTAGCAGCTGCGATAAAGTAGTGTCCTTCGTAATCTCTATCCACAGCACCAACCGCACCAGTACAAAGATTTGCATAAAATGTACGCATCCACATTAATTTTTACCTGTCTAGCTTCAGGTTTTGTCCACTTAGTTTCCGTATTGGTAGATTTGCCCACTTTGGATAAATTTGCAGCAATAGCTAAGATAGACATCTTGCATTTGAATAAAGGAGGAACAGACTCGCCATGACTCGCCATGCGTTCGCCTTCTTCTGATCCACCACAAATACCAACAAGCTGTAGAAATAATCTCTTTTAGTCCCACATTATCAAATCCCAGGTAATCATTGTCTTCCCTCCGTAAAAGAAATTCCAGTGTGGCTGATCCAGCACGGTCAACATACAAAGCCTCATCAATAATAGTTTTTAAACCAAGCTCAGTCCACATATCTTGAGCCGTAGGGCACGTGAATAGGAGATGTTGGATGTCCTCCGGGCCTTGCTGACATATAGGACACTCTGAAGATGTACCCACGTGCCTATTAGCCAAAATACACTTAACCGGGACAATAGCATGGAGGGCACGCCATATAAATATCTTGACTTTACTTGGAATCAATAATTTCCAAAGAGTTTTCCAAACCGGGTTTTTAATAGACGATCCAGGGATAGCGAGATGACCTGCCAAGGCACCAAACTGATGGCGCCATTGTACATGATACCCCGACCTCACAGTATACCTTCCATGTCGAGACAAGCTCCACGCTATAAAATCATCGAAACCTCGATCGTGCAGAGGGATCTGCATGATGCGGTTCACGTCCACTGTGATAAAAAGCTCACGAAGCAATGCCTCATCCCACTGGCCAGTAATGGGATTAATAAGTTCACTCACCTTTGTATATATAGTGTTTCCTCTGGATGAAATAACCTTTCTATTCGGGCTGTTAGGAATCCATGAGTCCGTCCAAATATCTATTTTCTGCCCATTGCCGACTCTCCAAATATATCCACGTTTAAACGTACTCAGTCCAGCCATAACACTTTGCCAAGTAAAGGAAGCTCCAGCTTTGGGCCCTGCCTTTAATATGTCACCATGCGGATAATACTTAGCCCGAAGCACCTTGGCACATAAAGAATCTGGTTCGCTGATTAGTCTCCAAACTTGTTTTCCTAGCATGGCAAGATTAAAAGAATGAAAATCTCTAAACCCCATACCTCCCTCTTTCTTTGGGTAACATAGTTTCCACCATGTGTACCAATGCATTTTATTGCTGTTATCATCATCCCACCAAAATTTCGAGATGGCATCCATCATCCTTTTACATACTCCTTTTGGTATTTGGAACACCGACATAGCATAAACTGGGATTGCTTGAGCTATAGCCTTTAGGAGAATCTCCTTACCACCAATAGATAGCTGCTTCTCTTTCCAACCATTTATTCGCTGAATTATTCGTTCCACGAAGTGTTCAAAGCAATCACTTCTGTCAGCGCCAACCAAGGCTGGGAGACCCAAATATTTATCAGAAAGAGCTTCTGTATCAATATGAAGAACTTCACAAATTTCAGCCCTCACCAAAGCATGAGTGTTTGGAGAGAAGTAGATGCTAGACTTAGCTAAACTCACCAATTGACCTGAATTAGCACAATAAGTATCCAACCGTTGTTTATCTGTCGATGAATTGTAACTCTCGGTTTTAGTTGAGCAGCATGAAGAATAGTACTAGGAAGAGAAGAGCCGTTGAATGACATTTATGTGGTGGATATAGACTAAGTCAACCCCTGACTTGGTAGAAACAAAGTTAGAGGAGCCGACTGACTGAGTCGGAAAGCGGGTGGCTAAGTGCTGTGATTTTCATTTTTCTACGCGCGCCCCCTCTATCAGGATGAGGAGAAAAAAAAGACCTAAACTGGTACATGGGAGTTTTGCAGTGAGACTCTTGCCTAGCATAGGCATCTGACGCTCATGAAAATTCGTATTGCTCCTGATTGCAAAATAGTCATCGGAGATATATAGGAAGTGATCTCCCCACGGGTCGATGGAGTGGGGGATGCTCGTGTCGTGGTGGGGCATGCGCAACATTATCTCTTTCTTCCCGTTTTCCATGCAAATGCCATCGATGCACTATGGTACGCCGCCGGCCGGAGCCCACATGCCCTCCTTTGTCCCCGGCCATCAACGCCTACCTTCGCCGCACCCTTGCTGGCCCACCTCCGCATTCCTCACCGGCGCTGCCCTTCTCACCCGTTGTCCTCCGCATGGGTCTAGCTGCTCCGCCACCCCGTCATGGCCTCTCGTAGCATATGCGTCGTAGTTTTGGCCGGTCCGGGCTCCCCTCCATCGGCTACGTCTTGTGATGCCTCTGGGGCGAGCCGTCCTACTCCTCCCCGGAAGAGCGCCATGTACAGCTGGACCACCGTCCAAGGTATGGAGGCCCTCCCCGGCGAAGCGCCGCCCTTGGTCGTGTTGCCGTTGTCACACTAGCTACACAAATGCCGCCGACGCTGCTACCTACAGTGTCAAGATTTGCTACATGGTTTTGGCGGTGGTACTATGCGGCAAGCAGCAAAGCTACAAGCGTCGTCAAGTTTTGCTGCATGCGGCTGGCGACGGTGCTACATGTGGGTTTAGGGTTTACTAAGTGCAGCCGGCGCGGCACTACAAGACCCTGGGGCGGTGCTATACACGGTGTTGGAGTTCTGCTACAATTTTTTTTGCTACTATAGCTCTATTGTTGTGCTACAATAGTATATAGTTTTTGCTACAATAGTATATAGTTTTTGCTACGAGATCTTCGGCGAGATGCGGCAACTTCAGGTTTGCTACGGTGGCAGTTTTTCTTTTGCTACAACCGGTTTGTGGTTTTATTACAACTAGAGGTCCTTACGGTCCTGCAAACCAACCTATGGTTGGATGGTTAGGAGGGTGGTTGTACCCCCAGCCCACTAGAGTTCAAACCCAAGGTTTGACACTGTGTGTTGCATAAAAGGCGGAATATTCTTTCAGTGGAAGGCGACGTTCCCGTCGACAGCGAGACGCCCGTGGTGACTTCGTCAATCTCAAGACTCGATCCGCCGGCTCAGTTTCTCGTAGGTGCTCACAGAGGTAGGGTGTGCGTGTGTGCGTTCATAGGGGTGGATGCATGTATGTATTGTGAGCGTCTTCGATTGTACTGTGTTTCTCAAAAAAAAAGAGGTCCTTACGATCCGGGACTAGAGGCCATGTTTCCACTAGTGTTCATCTATGTAGTTTTTCGACTGAGTAAGCTGAAATGCTTGGTTTGCATATTAGAACCCAATAATAGCCGACTTCACTCATTGTGCTCGATGAAAGTAATGAAATAACCTTCAATAAAAAGTATTTAAATTGGAATAAAAATATTGAATGCACCCGAGAACATTTGATGGCAATTGGCTTAACTTATGGGTGACAGTAAAGCTAATGTGCATTTCAATCATCCAGGCAAGTTCATCTATAGACACTAACTCGTAAATTCTTTGTGTTTAATTGGGACGTACCATTAAAACAAAATTGAGAGTGACTACAAACAATTAATCTAGGGAGGTGAGTCGGGGTCATTGGACAATATGTTAACATTTCTATAGTACACATTGTTGGTACAAATGGACAGAGGTTCTGCTATTTCATTATCTATTTAATTAGAATATGTTTAGTTAGGGTTCGTGTACCTTAACAATACATAATACAAAATTTCCAAAATGAAAGTATTTTACTTTAGAGTGCAATCTTTATCCCTCATCATGGGCTCATGGGAAAAAAATCACCTATGAATCAGACCAATAGTTGGGTATATCATATGTCCTTCCACTATGCTTAACCTCCTGAGTGTTGATCTATTGTACTTCCTCCGTCTCAAAATAGATGTCAGAAATTTGTCAAAATTTGGATGTATCTATATACTAAATACTGTCTAGATTTATCTAAATTTTGATAAATTTGCGACATCTATTTTGAGGCGGAGGGAGTATATAATTCTTGAATAAATAAATTTGGATTGGTGTTAAAACTGGTAATAAGAACACAAGAAAATAATACAATTGGTAAAAGTGAATAATGAGGATCATCTCACTATCATTTTGCATTTTCCAACAAAAATGATTTATTTGGCTATTCTAAGTTTTTTTTCAATCAATATCATGAATTTGACTCGGTTTCCACTTTAATAAAACAATAGTAGATATTGGTAGTACTTTGTGTGGACTATATCAGCGTAAAACTTTTGAGGCAGAAATAAATCACATGGATCTTGATGTTTGCAATTTGTTGTTAAATTCTATCTACGTATCTTTTTTTTGAAACATCTTATATTAAGCATGCAAGTCGTCTCATTAAAACCTTCCAGTCCCCTTAGGTACCCTGGTAAGGAAAAAGAGTGCGTCTGAAACTTGCAGCCCATCAAACAATTGTTACATCGTTTACAAGAGGTTGCAAAATAAAACTAGGGAGATTATCGACCCAATTACTAGAAATCTTACTAGAAAAACATGACTTAGCCAGTTCATGCGCTACTTCGTTAGCTTTTCTCGGACAATATTGAAATATAGCACGCTTCGTCGATACAGTCCGCTAACACTGCTGAGGATACACCCCACCATACCTCTTCTCCATTGCAAGCTTCAATAACCTCCATCGAATCTGATTCTGCTATTACATTATTACACCCAAGCCGATTCGCTAAAGCCAGCCCCTCTCGCATAGCCATTGTTCAGCTGAAGGTGCTGAGTCTATATTTGAAAGGAAAAAGGTAGATGCCGCTATAAACCTTGCATCAGAGTCCCTTAGTATTGCTCCCATAGAACTTGTAAAAGAATCAGAATGGAAAGAAGCATCTACATTAACCTTTACCTATCTTGGTCCTGGTTTCTTCCAGCGATGTCGTGGTACAGTAAGCTTAGACATTGTTGTGGCAGCGTTTGCCGTAATACTAAGAATGGACATTTTGCATTGAGAAATAGAGGGACAGATTCATTATGCGTACGTCGCCTGTGTATCCACCAAAGATACCAGCAGGCCATCACAATGATTTTCTTTTCACCAATATTGTCAAAGCCTGTGAGCATACCATTTTGGTTTCTGAGCAAATATTCCAGTACAGCTGAGCCATCCCGATCAGTAATCAACGCCTCCTCAATAGTAGCTTCTAAGCCCAACGATCTCCACAACTCCCTGGCCGGTTCACACTTGAAGAGCAAGTGAATAATATCTTCAGGAGCTTGTAAACATATTGGACATTGGCCATTGGTACCCATCGTGTCTATTAACAAGAATTGATTTCAAATGCAATATTCCATGTAGTGACCGCCAAATGAAAATTTTAATTTTACTTGGTACTTTTAGCTGCCAAAGGGACTTCCAAACTGGGTTAGCTGCCAATGATCCAGTCAGCGACAACTGACCCGATATAGCTCCAACCGTGTGCTTCCATTAAAGATGATAGCCTGATCGCACAAAATATCTACCATTTTTTTGTAAAATGTCATGCTATAAAATCATTAAATCCTTGGTTATTTATAGGAATGCGAAGAATACGATTAACATCAACCGGGCATAAGATATCATTTAAGTAACTCCTCGTCCCATGTGCCACTAATAGGACTGATGAGGTCCGAAACTTTTGAGTACAAACCTCCTCCCCTTGGTGTAATAATTCGTCTATCTGGATTTGAAGGAATCCAAGGATCCGTATATATACTAATAGATTCGCCTGTGCCGAGTCTCCATATATATCCCCTTTTAAATGTTGACAAACCCGCCAAAATACTTTGCCAAGTAAAAGAAGAGCCCGCTTTTGGCCCAGCTTTCAAGATATTTTCATGAGGATAGTATTTTGCTCGGAGGACTATCGCACACAAAGAATTATGGTCTGTTACTAGCCTCCACACTTGTTTAGCTAACATAGCCAAGTTAGAGTGAAAATCTCTGAATTTCATACCTCCTTCTCTCTTGGGGCAGCACAATTTCCACCAGGCAAGCCAGTGCATTTTCTTACCGTTCTCATCGTCACCCTACCAGAATTGTGAAATTGCATCGGTCATTTTCTTACAAATTCCTTTTGGTATTTGGAATACCGACATAGCATAGACCGGGACCGCTTGTGCCACCGCCTTCAACAAAATCTCCTTGCCACCAATGGACAATTGCTTTTCCTTTCATCCAATAATACGCTGGATAATCCTCTCAATAAAGTGAACAAAGGAGTCACTCCTATCCGCTCCCACAAGGGCTGGGAGACCAAGATATTTATCAGATAATGCTTTCGTGTCAATATGCAGAGCTTCACAAATTTCCGCTCTCACTAAAACATTTGTATTGGGAGAAAAGAAGATGCTTGATTTAGCTAGGCTCACCAACTGTCCTGAATTAGCACAATAAGTATTCAACACCTGCTGCAAGGAAGTTGCATTATTCGTATCTGTCTTCATGAAAATAAGAGAATCATCAGCAAAAAGTAGATGCGAGACTGACGGTGCATTCCTGCACACTCTTATCCATGCCACCAACTTCTTTTTCATGCAGCAATAGACGAAGACCCTCTGCAATAGACTGGATAAACCCTCTGCACATAAAAGGAACATATATGGGGATAGGGTATCCCCCGACGAAGACCTCTCGTGGGGGGTAAACATATCAGTTTCCTCAGAATTAAACCTTACTTGATACCTTACCAAGCTAACACAGGCCATCATCAGCTCAATCCACCTTTTAGAAAAACCGAACCTTCTCATCATATTTTTCAAGAACACCCACTCAACTCGATCATATGCTTTGTGCATATCTAATTTAACCGCACATGCCCCTGTATTACCAGATCTCTTATTTTTAATGGTATGGATACTCTCATAGGCCACTAAGAAGTATCTTACATTAGGCCTTGTTCGGTTACGTGGGGACTGGACGGGATCAACGTGGATTGACAGGTATTAAATCTTTTACGAGTTAAAATCCCCCTAATTTCCCTCCAGTACACTCCAATCCACATGAGAAGTTGATTAAAATAAACAAGCCCTTAGGCGAGTTTTTTTCTCTAAGAATTAGTAGTAGATACAGACTGTATATATCAATAAAATTACGTACACTTTGTTTGGGAAAGCTACTTGGTACGGACTCGGAAATAAATGATCAGACCTTATGTTTGCAATCATGTTGGCTGACTACTAATAATATCTAGTAGTCAAATCCTGGCCCATTTAACTTGTGTTCTCGTATAATCGGTCGGCCGGCCCGCCAGAAGTCCAAGCACGCGAGTTTCCTTTTGAATTTGGCCAAAAGTCCACCTACGAGAGTTTCCTTTGAATTTACGTGACATCTACTCACGTGTACATGTTTAGTGTTTTATGTAACATTTTTTATTTTTAATATTAACTGTTAAAAACAGATCAACATATTATATTTTTTAAGACTATGTGGATCAACCTGGTGTCTCGAAAAATATCCTTATATTACTTTTAGTATATAATAAATAGATAGCGTAATTCTTTTGCTATATAGTCTCCGACGAAACTCCGGCGAGGCCTCCGGCAATATTGTCTTTTTAATTTTGTATCATAAGTGAGCTATTTTTTGTTACACGTAGCTAAACTTTTAAAAAATATATATATATATATTTATAACAAAAGAGAAATTTAAAAGTTTTTGACACGTGTCAGCAGTGAGGTAGGGATCGGGAAAATACTCTGAAGGACGCCTAGCACTCCCCTTTTAAAATTCTTTCACAGAGGGCCTTTATTTTCAATCGGCACTCGGGAGAAGAAGACGACAAGATCCACCGGTCGAGAAAGAAACTAGTCCTGTCTTTCTTGCTTTGTCCGTTTCCCGCACAGCAGGCACAGTAGCGCACTCCTCTCTGCCCTCTACACTGACCAGCTCGCCGCCGGCGACGGAGGATCTCTCCCTGCGGTCACAACCGTGCTACCTGTCCAACTGGGCTTTTGCTTCGTCGCGCGGTTCGGCCTCCTCAGTCTCTCGCGGGCGCGGTTTTAGACTCCAGATTGAGATCGGGTCCCGAGACTCGTCCGTACCTCACCGCCGCCGGCGATCTTCCCGCCGACCCCAGGTACCTGCATCTGCATGTTTGGCACTCATGTGATTGTTCTACTCCTCTCAGTTCCTAATAATTCACTGCTACAGTAGCTAACTGCACCCAAGTGCCAGCTAGCTAAGCTACCTGTCTTAGTTCAGAGCAAGGCATTTCCTGCTACAGTTTACTGTTTTTCCTTTTCGAGTGTGTCTAAATCTGATAATATGATACTTATATATCTCGAGTGGTGCTCTCACAATTAACTTCTCGGCTGAAACATGATGGCATGGAGGAGGGTGTTTTGTGCTGAAAGGTGTAAGCGATGGTTGCTGAAACCTGCTACTCATAGCACTGTAGTCTGTAGCTGAGAAATTGTGCATCTCAAGTCATGCTTGCTCATTCCTGTAGGCCTAAGCATGGTTAAATCCTGATTACTGAAAGCAGTAAATGCTATTACTGACAGCAAGATTGTGGTTTCTCTAGATCAAGGAGACACCTACTTCCATAGAAGTATGTCCTAGTTCATTGTTCTTGCTATAATTGTGAGTTATCATTAATGATTTGCTTGGTTCCTTAATCAGATGATCACTGATTGATTGTTAGCCATTTATGCTACTTAAGCTTTAATGAAAATGTAGGTCGTTTCAGTGGAGAACCCCGGCAGGCCCTATGTCTACGGAATGGGAGGGAGTAGAAGCCAAGAGTCCTCTCTTGGTGACCGGGGATCACAGAGCTTCTTCGATTTGGGTGGTGGTTAGCAGCACCGCCATCGCAGTTTGTGGATCCTTCGTGTTCGGCATCTCGGTATATGCCATTCCTGTCGCTATTTTTGTTTATTTAGTAGAGAGTATGCATGTAATTAAGATCCAGCAACGTTAATGTGTGAATGCTTCCGTTTAATTAGGTGCTCAACTGTCCTACAAGTGTTCTAGTACGAATATTTGCAGTTGGAGAAGTTAATTGTTGCTCCCTGTTTTGCAGGTGGGCTACTCATCACCATCTCAGGAGGGGATCATGCATGATCTTCATCTTTCCTTAGCTGAGGTGCTACTGTATATATTTTTTATTCAGCTTGATGGTGGTGACATGGTGGGTCAGCTTTACACATTTTCAATGTAACCATGTGCCCTTTTAATTGTCATGCAGTATTCTGTATTTGGCTCCATATTAACCATTGGAGCAATGCTAGGCGCTATTCTCAGTGGTACCATAGCAGACCAAGTTGGTCGAAGATCTGTACGTACTAATCCTATTTCCATCCTAATAATTAAGCCAGCTAAAAAAGCGAAGCATGCCAGAGGGGGTCATTTATATGCTCTTGACTAATGGACTTATGCGCATTGTGGTGTACAGGCGATGGCAATATCAGATGTGTTCTGCATTCTTGGATATCTCTTCATAGTCTTTTCTAAGGTCCCCCTTCCTCCTTTCTTTATGTACCCCTATTTCGGTACCTACTATATCTTTGAGCACAATTATGTCAATTCTTAGTTCTTCTTGTAATTTTGTTTCTGCATAGAACGTTTTGTGGCTTTACCTTGGAAGGCTCTCAATTGGATGTGGAATTGGACTTTTTTCGTACGTGGTAACTACAGTAAACAACTCCATCTAATTACTTATTCCAATGGATTCAGTTTGAAAATTGTTTTACCTGAACAGGTTCCAGTCTATATATCAGAGATCACACCCAAGAATCTTAGAGGACGGTTCGCAGCGGTAAACCAGGTTTGTAGCCAGCCAGGGAGATTTCGTTACTTGTTATAGGTTTTATTTTAAAGAAGGCAAGCACCTCCATTTCTGCAGCTGATGATATGTTGCGGAGCATCCCTTGCTTATGCTCTGGGGACCTTTATCACCTGGCGTACATTGGCAATCGTCGGTACATTAATTTCTCTGAATGAACTTTTCTACCATTCCAATAATAATGAGCATAGGTTTTCAGTTATATCTGTTGTATACTTGTATGAGGAGCGACAGTGCATCAGTTTTAACTGATCTTTGTTTCAGTCCAACCTATCGGCTTCAAAATGCATGTACTTCCATAACTAGAATTTACTGCATACCGATATATATAAATGAACGAAGGTTGTTTCTCTTGTAGGAGTGACACCATGTTTACTGCAACTGGTTGGCCTTCTTGTGATTCCAGAATCTCCCAGATGGCTGGTAAGTAGCTAGATTTCCTTGTATTGTTGATACTTGATGGATCTCTTAGTTCAGTCTTTGGTTCTAGAGTTATTTGATTAGACACTTTATGACCTCGATAGAACTGCATGGAAATGAGCTATTCATGTGCCACAATCTTAGTTTACTCGTTTCTTGTTGACTCTTTCTCTTTTTTCTTGGTTGCCTTATGTTTTCTATTGGGTTTCATATCTAGCCTACCCCAACTTGGTTGGGAAAAAGGCTTTGATGTTGTTGTTGTTGTCGTAGACAGTTTATGACCTAGTCAATACAAAGTTAGGAAAAAAGGTTAGGAACACTTCTCTTACATATATTCAGTATTATGTGGCATTGACAAAGTTATAAGATGGTCATTTCTTAACATTCTACCAAGTTCATATGTAAGGGAAACATATTTTGGGGTTACATCAGTTTATATGAATATTCAGCTTGACACATGAGATCCATATTCATTAGATGGAGCTACAATTTCACTCCCTCGGTACAAAACTTTGATGAAAAACCCATGCATGTCAGGCTAAAATCGGACACCTGGTTGCACTCGGGGAAGCGTTACAGAAGCTAAGGGGAAAAGAAACTGATATCTCTGAAGAGGCAGCAGAAATCAAAGTATTTGACTATTAAGTACTCGAGAGTTGAAATAGAAAACTAACTTAATCATGCATTCCTATTAAGACCTCGCTAATTCCATAATCTATATAATCAGGATTTCACAGAAAAGCTTCAGCACCTACCACAGTCAAAGATGTGGGACCTGTTTCAGAAGGATTACATACATGCTGTCACTGTAAGTATTTTAGTTATGCATTTCTTGCTAGAAAGGGGATGCTTATGTCATTTTCTCAGATATCAGGTCTCTTTCAGGTTGGAGTTGGGCTTATGGTCCTTCAACAGTTTGGGGGAGTAAATGCAATATGCTTCTATGCCAGTGAGATATTTGTTTCAGCTGGTAATGAATTTTAGTGACCTGTTGCCTTAATGTTCTCCTGTTTACTAGCTATAGCTACCAGACGTAATGTTTGTGCTACTTTTGGGTATTAACTAGCCATGACATGAATCAGGTTTCGCGTCAGGGAACACGGGGATGCTCGCTATGGTTGTGGTTCAGGTATCTTAATCATGGCTCTTATGCAGCTTTTATTTTCTTCGCAGTTCTCACTGATTTAGCCATTTAGGTATACGGTTAAACTTCAGTGTCCTTGTAGGTTCCGATGACGGCACTTGGGGTGCTTCTAGTGGACAAGGCTGGAAGAAGACCACTTCTAATGGTTAAAAAATGATACTCTTTTTAGATATTAAAAATAAACATACACTAATGGTTTATAAGATGGTGATTTTTATGCTGAAATAATCTAGGTCTCTGCAGCTGGGACATGCCTTGGTTGCCTACTAGTTGGCGTGTCTTTCTTATCCAAGGTTTGGATTCACCGAAACTGATCTCATCTCTTTTCTTTGACCTGAAATTGATGTCATCCTCATAGGGCCACAAATTTGCCAGTAGTTTTACTCTTCCTGAAACAGGAACATCATTGGGCGAAGGACCTGAACGTGGTGTTTGCTTTGGCAGGAATTCTGGTATATACTAGTACTACTTGTTAGCTTGTTTTCTTCACCTACAGTCAGACATGTCTAGCTGTTGTAAACATATCTGTTGCTTGGAAAACCAGGTCTTCACTGGATCTTTCTCACTTGGTATGGGTGGCATACCATGGGTTATAATGTCAGAGGTACCTCTCCTTAGACTTGGGAGTTGGAATTACTGCACCCTAAAGATTGAAAAATCTGCAGACCCAGTACATCAGCAGTATCATTGAATTTGACAACATTTCGTCGCTGCACATGCAGATCTTTCCCATACACATGAAAGGATCAGCAGGGAGCCTAGTGACCTTAGTGAGCTGGCTCGGCTCGTGGATCGTCTCTTACGCCTTCAACTTCCTCCTGCTGTGGAGCTCCTACGGTAAATATATTAGCAGCATGGAAAATGGACCTTGTGATCAAATAAATAGGCGCGAATGCATATTAATGTCCTGGTTGATCAGAAGCTATTCTGATGTTATTTCCGTTTGTATATTGGTGGACGGGTTAATTTCAGGCACATTTTTCATGTTCGCGAGCATCTGCGGGTTGACCGTCGTATTTGTGGAGCGGCTGGTGCCAGAGACTAAAGGAAGGACCCTGGAAGAGATTCAAGCGTCCATGAACTCATCATTGGTGCCATCTTCTTCTGCAATTAATCGAATCGCGTGAGTTGAATCCGTAGCATACCGTGCTTTCTAAAAGAAAATGGTACAGTATCTTTTGAACATGATTGTGTACATGGTTTTTACCGGTTTCCATCAAGAGTTCGTTTGTACACGATATTTTCTCAATATAAAGGCCTCGTAGTGTGTTCTCTTGCCCTGGGACCGCTGCTTGTACATCTAGATCGGTCCTGTGCTGTGTGTCTGTGTGTTGCTGGGAGGAAGGGGAGGAAATGTGTATGATTCACTAGTGGAAACGAGAACCGGTGTTAAAGGGGTCGTCAGCGTGCCTCATGGAAAAAAGCTTTTTAACACCGGGTTCGTGCCACGAACCGTGATAAAGGTCCCTAAGCGGTTCACAAGACTTCTCCACTTTAACACGGCGTGGCATGAACCGGTGTTAAAGGGCTATATAAGACACCACCCCAGCCCACACACTTCCCACTCTTCCATTCTTTCACATTTTGGAGCCTAGCAAGAGAGTGTGAAGAGTGCTAGTTTGTGTTTTTTTCATATGCACAAGAGGTGTTCGGTGAAATGCCCGAGAGCTCAAAATAAGCTTTCTTGTTGCTCTTTCCGTCTCGGTCGAGGTCGGCAACTATAGTTTCATGTGTCATTGATGTACTATATATATAAATGGTCATCTCCCTATTATTTTTTGATATATACTACATATTAATGCAGATGAATCGGCAATGGATGTACGGTGACCGCCGCACTTCCGAGTACATTACGGGCCTCCAAAATTTTATCGTTGTGGATAATGCAAACCGTGGTCACAATGGTTTTATGTGTTGTCCGTGTGTTCACTGTCAGAACAAGAAAGACTACTCAAATACTAGAACCATTCACGCCCACCTGCTGTGGCATCCCGCAAAACCACTACTAGAAAATCGCGTTGATTTTGTGCATCGTATCATCATAATCGCATGTCTTGTCCAGGTGCATCAGCATAACATCAGCATGCATCTATCTGTTTGAAACCATTTTGCTAAAAACCCTAATTTTGTTTTCTATATTGAACACCCCGTCTTTATTCAAAACCCAAAACCCGGGCTTGTCCGGATTATTTTATTTTGTCTTGCATTGGTTTGCAAAGGCCATGTTTTAATCAAATAAAAATATTAAATTATTTTAGCGGGCAATGAGCAGGCGTTTTAGCCCGACCACCCCGGAAAAAACAGATCGGTCCAACTATAAATCCTAAAGCTACCGAAGCTACCCAACCTACCTCCACCTCACCTGCCCAATCCCCACGCCACCTCAGCACACCTCTCTCCCTCCACCAATCCCTCCCTGCCACCTCACCACCCCAACCCTCTCTCTCTCTCTCTCTCGCAACACAGACACACCGCAAGCACGCCCGGCCTCACTGCGCCCGGGCCCCCACCTTGGCCCAACCAGCCCCGCCTCCTCCTGACCAAGCCACCGGCTCACGCCTCGGCCCCACGCCCCCACCTACCACGTTCTTCCCACGTTCGTCTTCCCGCCTCAAGGCGCGTCCTCCCCGACAACCCCAGCCCCGCCAAGGCCTCTCCTCTCCTCCGCAACCTCCACACCGCCTCATGAGCTCCCTCCGCCCGCATTAGCGCCATCGCCCGGCAACCTCCACGCCTGCCGCCTTGCCGACCAACCTCCTCGACGCGCCTTGTCCTGCGCCTACTTCATGACCAACCTCCTCGACCAAGGCTTGTCCTACCCGCCCAGTACGCCGCGGCCGAGCCATCACCCTCGCCAACGCGCGCCCGGTCATGCGCCCTCGTCTCCGTGCCTCAAGGCCCCCAGCTCCATTTCGCCCACGGCCACCTTCGGCTCGGCCAACACGCCACCGCCACTCCGCCCACAAGGTACTCCTCCCGCCCTGGGAGGCACCTCCGCCGCCCATCCGCCCCAGTTCCCGCAGACGCGCCCGCTTCCGCCGCCCTCGCTTGGCCACCGACCTCCATGCCGACCGCTCCTTCCGTCGTCGGTAGCCTCTAGAAGCCTCGGGCGTGTCGATGCCCCAAGTACACCACAAGATCTTCGTCAGGAGCCTCAAGACCACCGGAACAGAAAACCACGGACACCGAGAACCTGCGGTGCAGGAGGTCGCCACCGGACCACATCAAGACCTTCCTGACGCCAAGATCTCTCATGGGTCAAGACCGAGGCCGTCGATTCCTCAAACCCCCTCCGAGCCGCCAAGATCGCCATGGAACATCAAGTACCCCCTCTCGGGTCCGATGACCAAAGATGCCGGAACGCCAAGATTGCTCTCAAGGATCCGAAGGCCCCAACTCCGAAACCCCGATGGGCGCCAAGTACTCCTTCTCGGAAGCGATGCTCGAGAACCCGGCCGATAAGAACATCGACGCAGCACGCCAAGTGCTTCGCCCCGAACGCCAAGACCGACCGACACGCGGACCCGACAAGTTCTTCTCGACGACGAGATCATCGACAGAGAACTCAAGAAAACACATGCGGCAAGTACTCGAGAACGTCAAGTACTTCACCCCGGACACCGAGTCCGCCGAGACCCCGATGCGACAAGTGCTTCAACCCGAACGAGAGGACCGACAACATGACCCGAAGACCCCGGATGCGCCAAGACCTACCCCTGAGCCCGAGAACGACCCCGTCGAACCCTAAACCCTGAGACCGACCCGGACCCCGGAACCCTCGGAACCCCAAGTTCGTCGAGCCCCCTCTGATGTGTGACCCCCTTTTCCTCGAACCCTATTTTATAACATAATAACAACTTGTCGCATATTGAATTGTCATACTCGCATGCATCTTATCATGTGGTTTGGGGGCCTTATGCCGATTCACCTAATAATTAAATATGGGGCCAATATGCGGGCAAATCTAGTCTTATATCGGCCTCATTTAAACTTGGTAGCGAACCGGAATCTTATCTTGCCTTGTTAAAACAACATTTAAATTGCGGGGGTTCTAAACAACTTGAACCGTTTAAATAATGTCGGGACCCCGGTTCCGCTTAATATGACCTAATTGCATCGCACCCTTGCCATGTCATCCATCATACATGCATCATGCCGATCTTCTGCCGTTGTATTAAATAGTGCATCCGGTGTTTCTTCTAGTGTTTTGCTCCTTCATGATAAGGCCGAGTTGATGTGAGTCACCGATCTTGGTTGAACCCCGACAATGTTTTCAAAGAGCATCTCCTTTTTCTTCCTATCTTACTTTTATAGTATTTACTTCCTCCTGTTGATCTTTGCTACGTGGTTGCGATGCTCTAGTTTCAGACTGATATCCCTTGCACCATATATAGCCTTGGACACATCCTATTACTGTTGTTTGGTTGTTTGGTAGATAGTTGGACCCGCGTGTCGTAGTCGCTGCTCAAGAGTTTGTGTGTCGACAAGTACCACCTTTGTTGGAGAAATGGCCGCATGTTGACGTTGGAGATGATCATGGTTTAATTATTGTTCACCTTAATTCCTGTTTAACAACTAAAATTGAACTAAGTAGAGGCATCGGTGGGTGATAGGTAAGATTTGGTTTCCGACCGCCCACTTGTGTCCCGTGGGACGAGTTCTTGACACTGTTCGAGATCGAGCGCTAACCACAATTGGGAGATATGGGCCCCCATTGATTATTACGATTTCAAAGTATTGTCTTTGGGGCCACAAGTAGTTTGGGGCTTTATTACTATCCTGTACTTATGCCATGCTTTACCGCTTTATTTACGACAGCGAGTCTTGCACTTGCATCTTTTGGAAGCGGAATGTTTTTGTATCGACGGTCCCGATTGGGGGCTGCCATTATTGTCAGAAACCCTAAGTCCGTCTCGAGACCGCCGACTTCGTTGCGGGTGTACTTAGGGGTGGCCCGTGCTTGCTTTGGTGCAGGAACGTGACTTAGGCCCCGCCGACATACCGATGGGTGTATGTTAACCGATGGCAAAAGGGTCAAGTGCTGTGGATACTTTGGTGCACCGCAGGTTAAATCTTTTAGAAGCCGTGTCGCGGTTATGGACGACTTGGAGCACAAGGCTTGATCATAGACAACTATAACTAAAGTTCTTGTTTAAATTGACTTGTGTCCGATATGACTAGTAATCACCTTCACTACAACGGAATGGCTAAGTAAAAGTACCAACAAGCTTTTGGGTTTTGGGTTTATCTCATGCCAAATGTATCGACTAGTAAGTCTTGCAATCATCACGGAATGGTTAACTAAAAGTGCCCATCGCTTATTTTATCGGATGATTATCTAAACGACTAGTAAAGTGCCGCAACTATAATCGAATAAGTAAACCGCCAACTGTGAGTTCCTCGGTTGACTTCCTCGTTTGGTCTCGAGGAAACGCCAGAGATGGGTTTGCTTGATGCTAGTATCAGTTGGATCCGAATAGGTCTTTCTTACCCTCCGATAGCCGCCATTGTATCGAGTCTCTATAGGTTGTTTAGTGCATGCCTGCCGCCTTCGATCCACCATACCTATGTAGGCGAGACCGGCAATTCTAGCCTAAATCTTGGCCTCGATCGACGCTCCATTCTTTTTCCTTGCCCTTTGCCGCACCTTTTGTTTAAGCAGGTTTTTGAGGCCGACGTTAGCAGAGTTACCTTCCGCTTGGCTCGAGGTTTTGGACGCCATTGGTTATTCTTCAGGGCTCTTAGCCCCATTTGCTTCTTGTCCGTAGTCGGACACCCCATCGTTTTCAAGGTGATTTGGATCTTTGTACCGTATATTCGTATTCTTGACTCTTTGAGTCGCTGTTGTATATATATCTGTTCTGTGGGTCCCATCGAGGACTGTTGTGTAATGTTATTACTTTGCTTCCACTCGCACGCAAGTGCCTGGTGGGCACCTTTTGAATCGCTTCTATGCGGGTTTGGCGAGTTTCGCTAAAACTTGCATAGGGCCGATTCTGAGGGTGTTACACCTGCTTCGATCCGATTTCATGCCCAGCTATAATTGTTGGACTAAGCACGGAGAAAAAGGGGTTGTGATGGAAGACAACGAAGAAGAAGAGAATGATGACAACTATCATAATATGTATCCTGAATATGATGATAATGCAATGGAGGTAGATAATGAAGATCAAGAGGGAGCAGATGGGCCCGCTGATGACGATCTTGGTCGGGCCATTACTGATGCAAAGGAAGAATGTGAAACCGAAAGGAGAAGGAGAAGTCGGAGCAGATGTTAAAGGATCACAAAACATTGTTGTATCCAACTTGCGAAGATGGCCACAAAAATCTAGGTGCCACTCGGATTTGCTGCAATGGAAGGCGAGAATGGTGTGACCGACAGCATTTTCAAAGTTGTTGGTAAAATGAAGAATCTTCTTCCAAGAAATAATGAGTTGACAAGACATACCAAGCAAAGAAGGTTATCTCGCCTCTAGGATTAGGCGTGCGTAAGATACATGCTGCATTAATGGCGCATCCTCTACCGCGGTGAGAACTACGAGAATTTGGATGCATGCCGGTATGCCTCGCTGCGGTATAAGATCGACGAGACGATCCTGGCGATGTTGAGGGCGAGGCCCCTAGGAAGAAGGTTCCGCCAAGGTTATGTGGTATGCTCCTATAATACCACGGTTAAACGTCTCTTGAAATAAAGAGCATGCCAAGTTGTTGCGATGGCACATGGAAGACCAAGAAAGACGCGATATTGAGACACCTCACCGATGGATCACGGTGGAGAAAAGTCGGCGAGAGTACCGGACTTCGACGCAAGGAACTTAAGGTTTGGTCTAAGCAGACGGCATGAATCCTTTTGGTGAGCTGCAGTCATAGCACCTGGCACTGTGACCCTATGTATCTATAACCTTCCTCCTTGGTTGTGTATGAAGAGGAAGTTCATTATGATGCGTGCTCATCCAAGGCCCGAGGCAACCCGGCAACGACATTGATGTGTACCTAAGGCCATTAGTTGAAGAACTTTTACAGCTATGGGCCAAACCATCTGACGTATGTGGATGAGCACAAAGGAGAGCCATTTGACCTACGAGCATTGCTTTCGTAACCATCAATGATTGGCTGCTCTTAGTAACATTTCAGGCAGACAAACAAGGGATACAATGCATGCACACACTGTTAGATGATCTGAAAGTTTATATTTGGATAAATGTAAGAAGGTTGTGTACCTAGGGTATCGCCGATTTCTTAACTGCATCGAAGAAAGAAAGGCAAGCATTTCAAGCGTCTGGCGTAACCCCGAGGAAGCTGTCCTCCTTACCGTGAGGAGGTATTTGGTATGGTCAAGGACCTAAAAGTAATCTTTGAAAAAGGTCCAGCGATCTATCTGTCGAATGACGATGCTGGGACACGCCCATGTGGAAGAAGCAATCTATATTTTGGGACCTACCCTATTGGAAAGTCTTAGAGGTTCGCTCTTCAATCGACGTGATGCACGCGAAAGAATGTTTGCGTGAACCTGCTAGGCTTTCTAGGAGTGTATGGAAAGACAAAAGATACACGGAAGCACGACAGACCAGAACGCCCCAAGGCCCTAAAGAGCCTATGCATCCCGAGAAAAAAAGGGTAAACGATGCCACTTAACTCCTGCCACCACGCTCTTACCAAAGGAGAAGGAAATCTTTTTGAATGTCCGAGCATTATCAAGGTCCGTCTGGCTTCTTCGAATATAAAGGAATAATAAATATGGCAAGAAAAATTCCAAAACTGAAGTCTCATGACGCCACGTGATTATGACACAATTGCTTCCGATTGCATTGAGGGCTTTCACGAAAATGTTCGAGTACCCATTGTGAAGCTATGTGCATTCCTCAATGCAATATCTCGAAGGTAATCGATCCGGAAAGCCTACTGTGGTTACAAAGATGTGGCCCAATGTCTTGTCACTTTGAGTTGGTGTTCCCACCATCCTTCTTGAATATTATGACGCATCTCTGGTTCACCTAGTAGAAGAGATTGCCATTCTCGGTCTGTATTTCTACACAATATGTTCCCCTTTGAGAGGTACATGGAGTCTTAAAGAAATATGTTCATAACCGTGCTAGGCCGAAGGAAGCATCTCCAAGGGCTATGTAGAGGAGGTCATTGAGTTACGTGTTGATTTTATTCGACCTTAAGGCGATTGGTGTTCGAATCACGACATGAGGAGACTGCGTGGAAAAGGCACCCTAGGATGTAAAGCAATGATATGTAGGGACGGGCATTCTCTCAATCAAGCACACTACGGTTTTACAAAGATCTATCTTGGTTGCCCGTATATCAATGAACACAAGAATTTAATCGCCTCAAACACCCGGCGGTCGATGAATGGATTATAAGTGAACACATGGCGAGTTTTGGCGGTGGCTGCAAAGACTTCTCACGAATAACACCCTTGGGTATCAATTTGTACTTGTTGGCTGTGACACCATCTTCGACTATATGTACTTTCCAAGGGTACGAGATAAATGGGAATACATTTTACACGATAGGCCAAGATAAAAGAGAACCAACCAAAATTGGTGTCCGCTCGATGCAGAAGACAATGGGAAAAAGACCACGTATTATGGGTTCATAGAGGAGATATGGGAACTTGACTATGGACCTAATTTTAAGGTCCCCTTGTTTCGATGCAAATGGGTCAAGCTAACAGGAGGAGGGGTTGAGGTAGACAAGAAGTACGGAATGACAACGGTGGATCTCAACAATCTTATGAAGGTAGACAAGAACTTAGACGAACCATTCGTCCTAGACAATGATGTGGCTCAGGTTTTCTATGTGAAGGACATGTCCTCCAGACCAAACAAAAAGAAAAAATATGCAAACGAATACATCATATGATGAGCCAAAGCGTCACATAGTTCTTTCAGGGAAAAGAAACATCGTGGGAATCGAGGACAAGACAGACATGTCAGAAGATTATAATAAGTTTGATAAAATTCCCTTCACGGAAAATGGACCCAAGCATTCCGTTAAGTAAAGAAGATGCTCCATGGTTACGTCTGAAGTGATCATAAGGAAGGACATATGCCAAGAAGTTCATGCTCATATTATGTAACGCTAGTTCATGTTTTTAATATTAATACATGTCTTGAGTGTTAGTCATGTTTTGTGGATGGACGGGACTATGAGAAGAAGTTGTCCCGATTCTTACTTACCATTAAGATCGATCTCCAAACGCTGCAGTCACATATTAGGAGTGCCTCTATGACAGTTTTGGAGATGCCGGAGGACTAGGCTCCGGCATCTCCCCGAACCGCCGTAGTGGTGTCCCTGCTCGAAAACCATCTTGCAGCTTTGTAACTTCTCTAACTAGATCAATACACCGAAGCTAACTAATTTCACATATTAGGAGTGCCTCTATGACCTTTCTTGGAGATGCCGAGGACTAGGCCCGGCTTGCATCTCCCCAAACCGGGCCGAGTGGTGTCCTGCTCTCGAAAACCATCTTGCAGCTTTGTAACTTCTCTAACTAGATCAATACACCTAGGAGCTAACTAATTTCACATATTAGGAGTGCCTCTATGACGATTTTCTGAGATGGAGGACTGGGCTCGTCGGCATCTCCCTAAACCTGCGTAGTGGTGTCCGCCTCAAACCGGGTGGAGGATGGACTCACAAGGATGCCTATTTATAGTACAAGCAGCTTGACATAGTGTCGACACTTACGAAATAATGTCGACACTCACCCCTATTATTAGTCTTGACTTGTTTTGTCCGGTTGGTGTCTCCAACCGGACTAAAGGTTCATCTGCCATTTTCCCCGCCATTCTTCTTCCCGCCATTTTTCTTCCCGCCGCTTCTTCCCTCCGCTTCTTCCCTAGTTCACTATATGTATATGTAGGGGTTGGCCTCCATTGTCATTGCACATCTCTAGACTCATATCCGCAACCTCATAACTCTTTCCCATGGCTTCCACCGTAGCACTAACCCTGAGGGGAGGCGCTGCGCCGAACTACCCGCCCGCCGGGATCTTGTGTCCCCGGCCTGGATGCCGAGGCCGAGGCGTGCAGTTCCTCCTGTCCCTCTAGGTGTGGCGCGCGATGGCCATCACGAACCACTACTACCGAGCTCACAACGGAGCAATGGAGGAATCCAGATGGCATCCCGACTATTTCCCTACTTGGGAAGCCTTCGTGGATCGGCGTGAGAGGGCGCCAGCACGAGGAGGACGGCCCACCTCCTCCTAACTTCAACGAGGCCGGCCATCGGCTATGGTGGAGCGGTCGGACTCTCCAGAGCGTCATGGCCTATGACACTGCCGCCGACTCT
Organism: Avena longiglumis; assembly: GCA_030063025.1. NCBI lineage: Eukaryota > Viridiplantae > Streptophyta > Magnoliopsida > Poales > Poaceae > Avena > Avena longiglumis. The sequence goes on from CP125974.1 coordinate 22,269,287, forward strand.
AACCCCCGTCTGCGCTACCCTCAAGTCCAGCCCACGCGTACTCTCCAGAGGTTCAATTCTGCGACCCTGACGCACGATAATGATGACGGCGGCGAAAGTGCGACTATAGTGGTAGTATTACAGGTGTAGGCGGAGCATGATGAATCACTCCAACATTCCAAAAGTTCAACGATTGTTACTTAACTGCCATGTATCTTAATTTTCAGTTCTTTTATGTATCTTAATTTTTAGGTTCGATTGTTACTTAATCTGGCCATGTATCTTAATTTTCAGTTCTTTTATGTATCTTAATTTTCAGTTCCAGTTCGGCTTTATGTAAATGTCTCAAGATGACCTATCTCATTCGAGGTTTCTTGGCTTTCGGGTCAAATGACCAATGTTATGGCTAGAATCAAGGCATAGTTTGTGATAATATGGCCATATTGTGCATACATGTGCATCATGGCATGGCAAACAATGTTGCAAGAGGAAGTTTTCCTTTTTATCGCACCAAAAAGGCATTTTCCATTTTCCAAGCATAAAAAACAGACGGTTTTGTGAAGCAACCACCAAATGGCTAATTCAAAAAACCACCAACACATTTTACAAAAATACTAGACCACCTTATATGCACAATGTACCAACAGGGGATCTGAAACCTTTCTGTCCACCTCTGGTAAAAAGATAAATTCCTACCGAATCGGCAGGAAGTGGGTCAGATATGAACTACAAGTACATGATACGATGCTCATGATTTTTTACAAAAATCATTTTTAGGTTCACAATATGGTATTTTATCAAAAAACAATGCAAGTTGAGCGAGGCTTGGTGAGATTCAAGTGTATACAAAAGATGCGACATTTAAATATCCAATCAATTCAAAAATGTTAATACAAAAGATGCGTCATTAAAATATGATTTGATCTAATAAAAATCATTTTTAGATGCTTAATATTTCTTATGTTCAAAGTTTTAGGATTTAACAATTTATTTTTGTTTGAATTGAATAATCAAAATTTATATGTAAGTGTTTTAATTATTTTGAAAATTTTCATGTAAAGTAAATATAAAATGATTTACATGAATGGATAGATATTATTTTTATGAAAATTATGATATATTATTCATATTTTCTGAGTTGAAATGAAAAAGATATGAATTTTCTAAATTCATATCATATTTTTGAATTAAAATGCCCTTTAATGCATGAAATAATGCCCCACTTTAACACCGGTTCCGCAGAACCGGTGTTAAAGAAACATTATTTCGCTTTCACAGACACTTCTTTAACACGGTTCCACCACGAACCGGTGTTAAAGGGGTAATAAATGTCTGAACGGAATCCTTTAACACCGTTCCCAATACGAACCGGTGTTAAAAGGGTGTATTTATTTCACCTTCCCTTCCTTTCTTCCCAGTGAGCAGATCAATCAATGAACACACCGCCCGGCAGAGAAGCGCCGCCACCGCCCGCGGCGTCGCCCGCCCTCGGAGCGAGGAGGAATCATCCTCCGTCTCCGCCATCCGCCGGAGCTCGAGGTCCGCCGCCCTCTCCTCGCATCCTTCCTCCTTCTAACACGGTGGGCAGCACGGCCTGCCGCTGGCCGGGCTAGACGCCTCTAACGCAACGCCGCCGCGGCCTAGGCCTTTGCCTCACGCCCGACCACGGTATCCCGCGCCGAACTTCCGCCGGGCGCCGACGCCACACCGAACCGGGCGGGCCTCATCATGATCGCCGCCTTCCTTCGTAGCGGCTGGTGGCAGTAAATGAAGCAGAGGAGCGCCACAAGTGGGCGCCACGTTTGTGTACCGATGCGGGCGCGACGCGGAGAGCGACGACGGCTCTCGCCGGGTTGCGGGCCGACGAGTCCATGTTGGCGAGGAGAGGAGTCCCCTTGCTGGCGCTGCAACCCGTCCGCCGATGGCGGCAGACGGAGATACTTCCTCGGCGGTGATCTGGCGGCCTCGTGTCATCGTCGTCTTCCCGGCGAGCCTCGGCCACTCCTTTCCGCGGACTCTCATCGGGCGCCACGACCAGCGTCGCGACTGCGTGGTGGCTCGATCGGTTTGTTGGGCCACAACAGCCCAACGTGAAGACTAAACCTGGCCGACGGGGCTGGCCCGGCCTGTCACCGCCTTCACGTGCCTAGCACGGCCCGGCACCCAGGGCCGGTATAGCTCACGTCGTGCTGTGCCGGTCCTGTGCCCTGACGTTTTTTAGAGAATATCACACTTTATTGACTAAATAACATCAATACAAAGTTCAGCCGAATAAATTACGGGCAACACCAAAAAAATTACAAGAAGAGCGGATGCGAGCTAATAAGTGTCTTGCGACATTGATTACGAAACATGCCTAAACGAACATGAAGTGAAGCTCCTAGCAAGAACCTTGATGTCCCCAATAACAATGCCCATAAGGAAGCGATCCCGGCCGACGACGACTGATGCGTTGAATCATCGACAGACGATGCGATTCTGTGACACGGTCCTGGTAGCCTTTCTCGAGCATCGACAATGCGCGTCGATGGCGGACCCTCGACAAGTTTAAAACAGAATCCATCCAAACCTCCGACACTAAGAGGATATCGAGGAAACCCTAGGACAAGTCCGCAAACAGCGTTGCCGACGCATTCCTTCTTGAAGGTGTTGCTTGAAACACGGTGCTCAAGTGCTAGGAGGAGGTGGGACAACTCCGGAGGGTGCAGCGGTCACGGTCGTTTTCGTCGCTTCGATCGATGTCGGCATTTGTTTCTTTATTTTTCTTTAATTTCTTTTGGGTTAGATTGTGCTGTTGCTTTCTGTTGCTCAATATTGTCGTATCTTGTGATTGCTATATTAATATAGCGGGCGCAAGCCTATTTCGAGGAGCCCGACCACCTCGCTTCCCCATGCGGAGCGTCCGCCGCCGCCCGAGCTCGAGGGCCAACGCCGACGCCGCCGCCGACGAGCCCGCCGCTAGCACCGCCGCCCGACGAGACCGCCGCATCCGTCCGACGAGCACCGCCCGACGAGACCAACGTCACCCCACTGGTGGCGCCACGTGTACGCCACGTGTGATTGCTGACTCATCCTGATTAAAACTTGTTTGCTCGATAAATTTTACTACATGTATAGATTAAAACTTGTATACAAATTGGACCTCTGACTCATTTGTGTATTTATTTGTGTATTTTGGTATGAATAATATGTATATTTGTGTATGAATCCAAGTCCACTTGAATGTTTACACTCTTACTCTAGATAATATTATTATTTTAGAAACTATGGATCCACTTAGTAGAAACCTTGAAGAAGAAGAAATAATGGAGAACATTATTGATAAGGACACCTCACAATATCTGAACTTGGAGGGACATGATGACGACAGCTCAAGTACTAGTCATGGAGAAGATGAAGACTCCGGTGAACGCAATTTAATGGTTACAAAGTCCGCGAGGTATATGCATTGATTAAGCCTCTGCTGACTTCCACCAACAATCTTCTTCTATATGTATTAATTAACGCTTCTTTCTTCTTTTAGCCCTCTGGATCGACCAGCCAGCAACCATCTTCTTCTACGAAAAAGAGCAAGCGAGGCGCGAGCCGGTTGAAAGATCGTGCAAAGTTCACGATCAAGCGATCCGTTGATGGCAGGCCGATGGAGCCCAAGAAGGCCGCAGACAAATTTGTACGTCAGGAGTTCTTGTTAGGGACCAAATCCCAATCATAATTGAAAATTGGAATAAGCCAAAGAAGGGCGGTACCTTTGTCGATGAGATCCAAAGAAACGCTTTGAATTGTTGTTGGTAAATTTCACCCTTCCGCCAGAGGAGGATGAAAACAACCCGTTATAAAGGAAAAGGTCAAAGAGTGGACTCTAAAGAAGATGGTCGACGCTTTCCAAGAATCGGAAGACAAATTGAACAAATTTGTCAAATCGCGAGACTCAAATTTCAAGACGATATTATGCGAAGATAAGACCTCACCGAATTTGAGACATATAAAAAAGTGCTATAGCTAAAAAGAGGTCAGAAACCAATACGCTTAATGCTCTGAAGAAGGAATATCACCAGAGGACGGGGTCAGGTGGCTACATATCTCAGAGGCCTAAGTGGGAGGAAGCTGAGAAGGCCCTGCGCGAGAGAGGGATCACGCCCAGACATATGGGTGGGACCTACGTGCAAAGACTTGGTTCTACGGAATCGGGGCAAGGTTGGACCCAGAAACAGGATTGTGTATCTTCCCAACCCTCCTTGCCAAACCCGTCACTGAACTCATCACGGCATACGAGGAAACATCCGCCAGGACCTTCCATCCCGACAGAGAGAATGACCATCTCACACGCGCCATCGGTAAAAAAGAACACCCTATACATGCACGAGGCACAGGGGGTATGACGTGGAAGGATGAGTTTGCCGACTGGAGCGACTCTTACAGATGGCGCGACAGAAAAGAAAAAGAGCGTGCAGAGCGGATGACACAGATAGAACATGCACTTGCGGCGCTGCAGGCGCAAGTGAATGCACAACAAAGCCATCAAGCTACTGGCCCATCTCAGCGGCATGAAGAGCCTGCATTGGAAGCTGCCGCGCCCATCACTGAAAAGCGGTGGCTTCCACGGAGAACGTGCATCCCACGCTTGAAATGACGGGTCCTCGATACCCCGTGGATGAGATCACGGAGAGCGAACACGCTGAGCTGCATGTGAGATTAATGGGCTTATCCATTAAGGTGGGCATCGGCTATGCCTTACCTCCGTAGCTGGTGGAACTTACCACGCCGATCGATTCCAGATGGCTATGCTATTGTCGGGTGGATGAGGTTGTGAAGGAATATGAGGAAGCACAGCTTGACCATGCTACGGTGAAGGGAAACTCAACTCAAATTTGCGGTGAAAACAACCATTCTTTGGAAGAAGGAACACATTGTGCTTCCAAATTGGAGGTCACTGCACCCCATTGCCTCCGCAAAGATCGAGTCTCGAGCCGCAGCTATCTCTGCTTGGCAGCCATCTCGGCGCTTGACCATCTCTGCTTGGCAGCCATCTCCGCCCGTCACCATCTCCTGCTTCAGCCATCTCCTTAGCGTAAGAAGAGCACCGCCACGAAGAGCATCGAGCATCGCCACAAAGAAATCCGTAGGAAACCGTACGCCAAAGAGTTCAAAAAACTACGTCCCGCAGTCTTCCGCCAAGCCATTGCCGGTTTTACCGTGGAATCGCAGCGACGAGGAGACCAATAGGATCTCGGAAGAACAGTTCAAGAAATTCTTTGCACCTAGACGGGCCGAGCCAAAGGAGAAAATAGATCCGGATGGTGGAGAAGTTTTACAAAAATCTTTTGAAACCTGAAACCCCACTTGTGCCGGACTACGAGCCAGATTTTGAAGGCGGATGCAAGGCGCCGAGGAAGACTGAAAGTAGCGATCGTAAGGCACCCGAGAAAACAGTTCCTGTGCTCGAGAGCAGGAAACCAATCATGCGCCCTCCCAAATGTTCGACACACGGGACGCTCCTCCCATAAATGATTACGAGGCAGAGCTACAAAGAAAGGCCAATGAGATGGGGATGACTTACATTGCATACTTGAACGTCATGGGAGACAACTTGCCCAAATGCGATGTCAACCCCATACAGCCATGGAAGTATGGGAAGAATCTCGTCAAGAAAGAGGAGCTCAAGAATCTACCAACAAAGATGCGAAAATTGCACAAGTGGTACCTTGATTTCTGCAAGACGAGAAAGGTAGAATGGATCACGGCGCATATAAGAGATGAGATTTTCTTGTGAGGAGACGACGCGATCGACTTCAACATTCAAGACTTGCATTTTCTATTCAATCAGAAGGAACTCGACAAATATGCCATCAGCCTTTATTGTGTGTAAGTACTATTTCTGTAATCTATATCTCATCTCATTCACTTTATTAATTGCATGTATATATATATGCTCACCATATATGTATATACTATTATGCAGGAAAAAGGTTATGGAATGCATGAAAGGAGGCCCTTTTGACATTGGGTTCGTTGACCCAAATAGAGTTCATGAAGAAGTGGTAAGAACCAAACCCGTGCAAACAGAAGATTACTTGCTAAAGTCTTTACTGAGACAACAAACCAAAAGGGAAATACTATTGCCTTACAACTTCTCGTGAGTACTGTTACCCTCTCTCTTGTACACATTCTGTTTCGGCTTACTCGATGTTAAGTGTAACTGATGATGAGTTATGTGTGTGTAGGTTCCACTTTATTCTGCTAGTCATTCAACCCGACTCAGGAAAAGTCCTTGTCATGGACTCGTTATGAAAAGAAAAAGAGATACGGGCAGACTTTAGAGAGATGCTCCAGAGGTAATTTCAATCATATTATCGCACTAGATCGGCAACTTTCGTGACAACAAGTAATTAATTACTCCTTTATCCATTTTCTTTGCGGAGGGTTTGGAAAGGTTCACAGGCCGTGGGTGAATGGTCATAAGAACTAAAATTTGTAGACCAAAATGTAAGTAATACTAGCTAGCTTCCAATTCCATTATATCATGCTTTATTGATTATTATTTTGATTGAACTCTCTATTCTCGTAAAATGCGCGTATCAGGGACACGACAATAACTTATGTGGGTACTATGTTTGCGAGTTCATTCGCAACACGATATGTGCGACGGGCCAAGCCGCACTAGAACAACTTAGAGTAAGTAAACAAAGTCCACAACATTATTTTATTACCATCAATTGTGTTGAGTTTTATTCTTATATATATTGACGGCCCATTCTTCATATATATTCAGATCGAACGGATGCGGGACCAACTCCTACCATTTGAACGCATACGAGCCATTCAAGAGGAATTGGCGGGGTTCATACTTGATGAGGTCGTCACGCCTGGCGGAGAACTCTTTAGATATCCACCAAAATGAACGATGACGATGTATATGTGCCGATGACGATGTATGTGCCGATGACGATGTTTGTGTATAATAATAGTTGCTTAATTATTCATGTACTCGTATGTACCGATGACGATTTATGTGTATACCGCTCCCGATCGATTCCCCTCGCCCTCCCGCAGAAATACGCCCGTAACGGGCAGAGTATGCCGTGGCAGATTTAGCGTTTTCCGCCGCGCAGAAAACGTAAATCTGCCACAGAAGAACCTTTAACACCGGTTCCAGATACGAACCGGTGTTAAAGGGGGGCCTGAGGCCTGCGGCAGCCCCACGTGTGCCACCCTTTAACACCGGTTCGTATAAGAACCGGTGTTAAAGGGGCCCCCCCTCTAACACCGAACCCTCAACAGCGGTTGGGGAACCGCTGTTAGAGGGCCCTCCCAACCGGAGTTAAAGGGGGTCTCTGCACTAGTGATTTTTTTTGGCACTACTGTCACGAAAGAAGAGGCCATAGTCGGCATGGATCCAAATGATCCAATACTATGGCGCCCTACCCAGGTAGCCATGAGGTGTAAGAGCATCTTTAGGTACCGCAAAGTAACCTCGTTTACGGCACGAGACAAGAAAAATGGTCATTCCAGATACCCTAAAACGTACTGCATTTGAAAAGAATTTGTTGTTCCCCGCATATCGTCACTTCCTCCCCGCATGTATACCATTCCGAGGGCTGCGAATGCAGGAAAACCGCATCCTCACTCATCGGTTGGCGCGAAGGAAATTTCCCCTTCACCCGTTCCCGCTCAGCTACCACCATGGCTGATCTGCCGCCGTCGGCCGCTTCCACCTCCGCTCTCCCTTCCTCATCTCTCTCTCTCTCTCTCTCTCTCTCTCTCTCTCTCTCTCTCTCTCTCTCTCTCTCCTCCCCGCAGCCATGGCAAGGTCGAATCTGAATTACTACGAGGCCTCGATGTTCACCCACCATGACATCCTCGTGCCGCCTCGCGTGAGGCTTCCGGTTGGCTTCGAGGTTAGCTACTATGGGGTGCCGGTGGCGCTCGTACCGCGTGGTGCCGAGTTGGATCGCCAGATCGAGGAGAGGCACCGCCAACTGCCAGAATGGAAGAGGGCAATGCCTGTTACGCGCCAACGAGCTCTTACTGGCATAAGCGATTCAAGAAAGAGCGCACGGTGGCGCTTGCACTCTGCCTCGATCATAGGTGCGAGCTCCACCCCGACCTTCGCAACCCAGAAGGGAGGGCGCGATTCTGGGCAGTTCGTGGACGCATGATCTATACCGCATTCGGCGACGCGCTACGGGAAGTGTTCCAGAGGGAGGCGGACCGCGTGGGAATCATCGAGATTTCCGATAGCGGGAGAGACGACAGTGCGAAGGCGGACGGCGGTGCACAAGAGGACGGCGGAACGGAAGAGTGCGGCGGCGCGGAAGAGGAAAGCGGAAGCGAGATCGTTGATTAGGGTTTTACTTATTAATTGTTTGTTAGTACTATAATTGAAAAGCTCGCGGTTGAATTATGTCACCTAATTACAATATGTATGGCCTAATTCTGTTCTAATTCTCGATTAAACACTGAATTATGTGATTTGCGGTAAAAATTGTTTTGCGCTACACGCGAAGGGGTGGAACATATACAGCATACCTGACCCGTAAAAAAGAATATTCGGTTTTACGGTACACTATACAGCATCTGCTCCGCCCTGGCCTTTTTTGCACCGCAAACGCCACATGCGGTTCATCACAAACGTGTTTTACGGTATCGGCGGATACAGCATCCGCAGAGATGCTCTAACTATGTTGCCCGTGGCCTCTGGGAAAGGTTCCAACTCTTCCCTTGGTGGCCGAGTTGGTGTGTGTGTGTGGTGGTGGGGGGCACCACCACACACACACACATATAATGAGGTGTGGAGGCGCACCCCTCCACACCCCTTGTCCTTGGCGCCTCCCCACCCCCCCACCCCCCACCACCACACACACACACACACACACACACACACACATAATGAGGGGTGGAGGCGCACCCCTCCACACCCCTTGTCCTTGGCGCCTAAACTCTAGACGCCGATTCCCCTCTCTCTCTTCCACCGTCCTGCTTCGGCTTAGGCGAAGCCCTGCAGAAATTGCTCCACCACCATTACATTGTCGTGTTGTTGAATTTTCGAGAAGATCTACTACCTCTGTTGCCCTGCTGGAACCGGAAGAGAAAGGTCTTCATCGACTATCGTACGTGTGGCCGACTGCGGAAGCGCTGCCGAAACACTGCGCCGAAGGATCATCTACACGATCTTGAGAAGCTTTGCGTATAGGCGTACCTGGTGACTTTCTAATCAAATAAATATGCACCATGAAGTTAGCATCATAGGCGTGCGTATTGTTGTGTACCCGACGGTTCTGGTTGACCAGAAGCTTTGCTAATTTCAGGCACATTTCTCATGTTTGCGAGCATTAGCGGGCTGACCGTTTTATTTGTGGATCGGCTGGTTCCTGAGACTGAAGGAAGGACTCTGGAAGAGATCCAAGCGTCCATGAACTCGTCAATGAGGCCGATATCTTCTGCAATTAATCAAATTGCATACTAATCCATAGCGGGGCTGTTTGGTTCAGTGGCTATCCAGTGGATGATAAGGGATATCTACTTTTTTTATGGTTATCCAGTGTTTGGTTTAGAGGGTAGAGGGGATATAGATAACCACTTTTGGCTCAAATTTGTGGTTGAGCATATCCCATAAAAAGAGCTGGATGAGCTCAACCACTTTTGGTTAGCTCCTCCAAAACGTTTTCTTATTCATTCATCCTCTACTTTTTGACTGGCTATCCCTAACCACTTTTTATCTCACTTTAGCCAAACAGAAAAAATGGCTACCCCTAACCAGCTGGTTGGGGATATCCTCGTCCCCTAAATGACATCCTCTAAACCAAACAGCCTAGTTCTTTCCCCGGGTGGCAATCTGAGAGATGTTTCTACTACATTACTTGTCAACGAATGTTACTGAATATTTGTGAAAATAAGTTTACAATTTTTTTTTGTCACACTGGTCATTGGTTCTGCGGTTTTTTGAAGTGGAAATTAATATGGTCAAGCATATTTCTGTAGAGAAATGCTGCTGTGTAGTACTTGTGTGTGTCGTAAGACAGAAAGCAGAAGAGAAACGAGCGTCAGAGAAGAAGCGAAGCAAAAACGGAGAGATAAGACGATGGACGGACGCGCTCCCGCCACACACGCAGACACGCTGCTGCGGCCTGCGGGAGGGACCGAACCGAACGCGGGGCAGCAGAGCATGGCGCAGGCGACGCACCCGCTTCGCCTCGGCGCCGTCCGAGCGGCCCCGGCACGCCGGCCTCCGTCCAATCACCACATCCCCGTCGTCCGGGCGCGGGAGGGCGGCGGCGGCGGCAGCAGGAGGGGGAGAACGACGGCGCTCGTAATGGCGGCGGCGGTGTCGAAGGAGAGGGCGGCCGCGACGGGGAGGGCGGCGGAGGTGGTGCGCGAGTTCTACGAGGGCGTGAACCGGCGCGACCTGGCGGCGGTGGCGCCGCTGATCGCGGAGGGGTGCGTGTACGAGGACCTGGTGTTCCCGCGGCCCATGGTGGGGCGGGACCGTGTGCTGGGCTTCTTCGGCGAGTTCATGGGCTCCGTCAGCCCCGACCTCCGCTTCGTCATCAACGACATCTCCGGGGAGGACCCATCCGCCGTCGGCGTCACCTGGCACCTCGGTACGCCCAAACAAATAAACCCCCGTCCAGTCCTTCACCTGCCATTTCCGTCTCAGGTACGTGCTTGAATTCTGTGTTGAATGCGTGCAGAGTGGAAGGGGCGGCCGTTCCCGTTCAGCCGGGGCTGCAGCTTCTACCGCTGCCAGCCCGACCCAAATCAGCAGGACCGGATTCAGATCGTGTAAGCACATTCATCCATTAATCGATTTAGCATCGCCTTCAGATTTGCCAACTGCAATGTCGGAATTGCAGGTATGGCCGGGACTGCGTGGAGCCGGCGACCAAACCCGGCGAGCTGGCGCTGGTACGTCTGTGTGTGTCGCAGCAAATGAAAGCTTTGTATGAAGATGACGAGTTCCTGCTGGTTGGTTTCTGCAGGTGGCCATCAGGGGAGTGACATGGATCCTCGAGCGGTTTCCGAGCCTTGCCGACAGGCTCTGACAGAATCCATTCGATCTTCCTCACCACACCGTAGAAACAACGAGCTCGGATGATCTGGTCGCAGTGGGTTGGAGCTTCATCGCAAACCAAACCCTCTCTCCCACCTTGCCCTCCATGCGTCCGCGGTTCTGAAAAAACAAGTGTACGTGTGTCAGAGTGTTTCGCTGTAGTATTTAATAGCCCGCAGCGGTTTCAGTGTTGCTCAACTCTGACAGGGAAGAAGCTGGAAAACGGAGAATTGACCACAATTCGCTGGGTCAGTCCAAGTCGAATTTTGTAAAGTTCGATCAAAGATGGAGAAAAATATTTTTTTAAAAAAAATACAACGGAAAATCAACAATATTAGAATTAGCATAAGGTTAATCTTCGTATTGTATCGATTTTTGGTATTATAGATGTTGATATTTTATCTATATATTGTATCGAGGGAATAGTTGTCTCGGAAACAAAGAAAATTGTTGTAAGGTTGCATTGAAGAGAAGTTCTTCTACTAAGCTGCATATATACGAAGCGGCCTAAAATTCCTAGGGATTTTAATCATGCAATTTAAATAAATTTTCTAACGAATAGAATACTTAAATTTCCTTTTTGAAAAAAAAAAGACCATACGAGGCCAAACTTTGGGCACCATGGATGTAAAGCTTATGTGCATCGAGACCAAACACAAATCTCGTCGGATCCAGAGGTCAGCGAAATGACCAGGACACATCACACATGCACCCTTATTGTAGCAGTTGGAGCGACGCTGGAGGAAGAACAGAGGCAATTTATTCTGACCCGGAGACGTCTCCTCCATAAAAATGGCGCCCTAAGAAAACCGCTAGGCCAAACCTCTCCCTGCCACAGGAGCGTGCCAGGCAACTTGACCTGCGTGTGTATATGTGCGTGTGCGTGTGCGTGTGTGGAGGGATATAAGTTTGCCACCCAGATCCTTTTTCTCGGAAATCAGGAGTGTGAGAAATCAGGATAAAGAAGATCCCCATATAGTATGTAAAGGAGTGAAGACATGGCTAAAAAGAAGAACTTAGAACACATTCCTGGTAAGGAATAATTCCCCATTATTCTAAATACTGTCCCTAGTTTCATTGTAGAAATTACTAGAGGTATTGGTGTAAGTTTAGGCAATAATGAGGAGGAAGTAGAGAAATCTATTTCTATGATACAAGAATTAGAGCATGCTAGATGTAATATGTTCTTGGCAAGTAAAAGAAAGGAAAATGTCAAGGATGTAGATGAAGAATTAGATCTCTAGGAATTCATTTAGTATCGTCATCCACGCGGGGCGATATGCAAGCCAACAAAAATCATGGTTTCTAGGTCATGGTTGTAAAGGCTGCCAAATTTAGAACTTAAATCCTGCCAAGTCACAGAAGTAAGGGCTTGCCAAGTTAAGATCTTAGAGTCTATCAATTCATGGACTTTTAGGCCGTCGAGCAATGTAATCCAGGAAACTTACGCGAGGGAAAAGTCGATGTCAAGCCCCTGGGTTTCGCTAGCCAGATTTTTTGCCGTCTTGAATTTTTGCATAGCCATATGTAGCCCCTGAGTGTTGAGTTGGCTTTCTCGAAGGTGGCTCGATGCTCAGAAGCACATTTGTCATTGTAGATTAAATGGTTGTAGCCCCCGAGCGTCAAAGGGGATTTCTAAAAGAAAATCATCTTGGTGATCTTAGAGTAGATTTAACCAAGAGATCTCAAAGGTATGGCTCTAAGGCATAAATTATTTTGGCATGGTTCTTCAAATAGAACTTCACAAAAAACAGCATTGTGTAGCCCCTGAGGGCCAAGGACGAATTTACTTGAAAATCCAGCCTAATGCTCTTAGCTAGAGAACTTCAGCTTGTTAGGTCAACGTACTACGGCGGCTCGAGACTTAGTAATCTCCACGAGATTTTTTAAGTCAACGTAGTACAACTCAACCCTCGGGTGTCAAGCCCAGGCTAAGATGCCTCAAAAATATGTTAGTCTGAGAACCGTTGAAACGTCCAATTGCCATGTACCTAAGACAGAAAAACACACTTGCATTAAACAATTCATTTGGTTGTGTCCAATGAATAAATGGAAGAAGGAACAAAAGTGGTATTTCGATCAACAAATGTTTTAAAGCTAGCACTATGCAATAGTTGAACAATATAAAAGTATCAAAGAGAAAAAAACTTGACTATCTTAAACAGTGTATGTAGATTTTTGTATGTTTTAGTAAGTGATGATTTATCCGTCCTTCTGGTTTACATTCTTGATTTTTCGTGTAATGGCAAATTCAAAATATGAAACATCTGCTAATAGCGTTTAATAACGTAACAATCAAGAATCTCAGAAATGCTTCAGGTACCAAAATGTGACTACTAAGGAATCCACAAATAAAACAACAGAAAAAGTGTAGATCAGAAAACGTAAGTTAACATCTTAAAAATAGATTTTTGTATAATACTGGGACCTTTAGACGGCAAGCCAGTAAAATTTTACTCACGAACACAAGACAAATGGTGAAAATCATGTCACAAAAAAGAAAACGATAAAAGATTTAGGATATATGTGAGTCAATCTTTATCTCATGACTATAAAAAGTTAAAAAATTAAATGTAAATAGGGATTTTTGTTGTTTGAGCAGAGTCGATGTTTAGGCTGGTCATAGTGGGAGTATCATAATACTAGTATCATGCATATGATACTGGTGTATGATACTATATCTCTAGTGTATTGTATCGTGTAATAGTATTATAGTAGTAGTATATTTATTAATTTGTAGAATCTATATCTAAAATTTATGTATAAGATTTACTTTTTATTTGGATTCCTAGTTTTATGTGCTATGATACGATATTTACCTACTGCATCCGTCCAAGGCTTAAGGCATATAATTTTTTTCAAAAGTCAAATTACCTAAAATTTGTCCAAGTTTTTAGAGAAAAATATTAATATTTACAATAGTAATCCATATCCTTTCATACATCATGAAATATATTTTCACATCGTATTTATATAAATAATAGTTCTTGATAGCTTTTTCTAAAAGTTTGGTCAAATTTTATATAGCTTGACTTTTCAAAAAAGTTATAGGCCTTAAGCCTTGGGATGAAGGAAGTATGATATTCTAACCATCTTTTTTTCATTAATTATTATGTCACATCAGTTTTTTGCCAACATGACTTGTATGATACTAGTTATGATGCTTTCACTATGACTAGTCTTAATCGCAGCAAGAGAAACCTGGTCGTGGTGAAGCTGAAGCAACGAAGTAGCCCGTGACGGAGACGAAGCTGTCGGTGGTGAAGTAGGAGTCTGAGGAAATGGTAAAACCGGACGCAACGGACGTGAAAAACATAGCAAGCCGTGAGGGCATCTCCATAGGGGAGACTCAACCCGTCCGAGTGTGTCCTAATCGGTCCGTACGGACGCGCATGACATGAGCGACATCCCGCTTCCGAATGAACTCATGCCGAACCGACCTATTTGTGACCCAAATCTGATGCCCAAATAGTTTTGTACGGATAGACGTGGACGCTAGCCCTGAAGCAGACTAGCCAGTTGCAGTCACGTAATAGGTCTTCTTCTCTATTCTTCTTTGGGCTATCCCGTCAGATTTTGTTCGTTTGGATCGCGTTGACGCTAGTGGCTTGACCTAGACGGACTAAAACAAACCGTTGAATCGGTAATCTGCGTCTCTGCCCGTGGAGATGCCCTCATTCCACCGCGACGGAAACAAAACCGTCCGCGACGAAGACGGAAGTGTAGCCATGCATTTGTTTACTTGGTCCTGGGGAATCGAAACGGAAAGAAGCACATGCACAAAGGCATGGCTTCAATTTCTGCCCAACTGAAAGCATGGCTTCCTAGCCAGAAATTCATACGCGGTGAGTGATTTTCGCTAGCTGACTGCTTGGAACTTGGGCCAGCGGATGGGTTCGACTGGCCTTTGCCTGAAGTAGTAGTAATCAGCCAATCATATTTGGCTTTGCGTGAGCTAGACCATGCGGACAGCAAGTCTGTCCGCCTTGGTTCCTGCAGCAGCACATGCGAACAGCTGATGGTTGCTTCAGTGTCGCGTGCCCGACCAGCCCAAGAGCCGTTGCCCGGAAGGACTCGTACTCGATTTGCATCTCCAGTCCTCGCCTGGAGAGAGCGCCGCCAAATCCCGCCGTTGGAACCACGCCAGGGTTAAGGTTGGTTAGTTAGCCGTCTTCTTCATGCGAGATCTTGCCGTCTCTAATCTTTGGATTGGATCCCGCTTGGATCCATGCTAGCTCCAAGCGACTCCGTGCAGACTTTGCATAGGTCTGTCATGCCCAAATTCTTCCGGTGCATCCTATTCATAATAATTGTAGCAACTGAATCACTGGGTGTGATTTGGCACCAGTCATATTATCTCCGTATATCTACCTATCCTTTATCTAGGAAGGAAGAGACCAGTTCGATCTCGAGGCCAGGAGAGGCGTGATTTCGGAGATGGGGCGACGACGTCTGACTCTAGCGCCGGGGGATCTTCCGGCCGTCTTGTCTTCTCCGGTTGGCTCGGAGCCCTCACCGGCAGTTTGTTCATCGGGGTCAAGATTCCGATGTTTGGGATCTGAGGCCGGGGATGATTCCGACGATGGCCTTGCAGCGCGGGTGGCTCTGGAGGAGTTGGAGGATGGTGATGGTAAGCTCGGTTGGACGACGGTGTCGAGGCGGCGGAGAAAGTCTGATGAGGAGCTGAGGCAAGATTTCTGGGAAGAGATAGGGTATCTGACTCCGGCATCTCGTTTCTGGGAACGTGTGACTCCATCGTCGTCGCAGCAGAGGTCGCCGCCGCTTTTTCCATCTTCGCCGGTGGCTCGAAGGGGCTGCCGCCGGTGGGGTTCTCTTGCCGGGTCCCAAGGTGAGGCTGGAAGGGCCGCCCTCGACGGGCGTCCCGCAACGTGCCGGGAACGCTTCAGCGGCGTCGGAGGGAAGCGTGAAGACCGGGCGGAAGTTGCCGCGTATTCCGCACTGGGAATTCGCATGCAGTGGGCCTGTGGAAAAACGGTCAAGCATTTTATTCTGGCGGCGGTGGCCCAGAGACTTGGGCCGGGTCGCTTGGGGTCGATCACGCCTTTGACTCAGCGCCTCTGTTACACGCTGATCGGATCCTCCGCCCGGCCGCCGTCATCGCCCTTGTTCGCCTCTCGCCGCCTTCACGCTCTTCGCCAGGCCCTTCTTGGAGTTGCTGCCATGGCGGGACTGCCTAATCGTAATCCGGCGTCTTTGTCGAGGCCTACTGCTTCACCTGCTGCGGTGCCTCCTAGGGCGCCTCCGCTGCGTCGCCGCGGCTCGCCCTCCCGCTGTTCCTCGACACGGCAGCCTCGGCCATCGCGCAGCAGATGCATGTTGGGCGGCCGGGGCCGGCCATTAACGCGCCGTCTTCCAGCAGACCTATGGGGCTTCGCCGCCGCCGCAGCAGCCGACGGGTCAGTTTGCGATGGCCGCACCGCTGGCCACCGGGATGCCGCCGCCGGTGCTTTCATTCAAGGTATGAGTTGCCGCCGACGTGTCCTCGGGCTGGTTTTTCACACGCGGCAACACTTCGTCGCAACCGTGCAGTACCACTGCTGGGTCACCAGCCTAGTGGAGGTCCTTTGCCCCAAGAGGGATGTATTCGATTCTCAAGACACCAGCCGCTTGCTGTTGGGGTCGGAGTTGTGGGCGCTCCGGTGCAGAAGCGGAAGAAGAAGAAGAAGCTACCCCTTGTGCAGGCAAATCAGGAGGAGGTGCCTCAGAGCCTCGGCCCCGCCAGGATTATGGGTACCCCGCTGGGGTGGCGGATCCTTCCTTTCAGGTGTTGGGACAGCAGGCGTCATATCAGTACGTGCCTCAGGGGATGGCGGACAATGTTGTACCGGCTGAGGCTACTGTCGAGGTTGCACCAGTCTCTGTTAGTGTGGGTAAGAAGAGTCAGAAATTTGTTCGGTGTTGGAAGTGTGCGGTCAATACGCATGCAACTAAGGACTGTAAGGTGGCTCATGTTTGCTACATTTGTGATAACTCTGCTCATCCTACTTTGTGATGTCCCGTTCTTAAGCAGCCAAGGCCTACACCTGTGATGTCTGGTATTGGCAATGAGTTAACCTTGTTTTCTCAGATTCCGGACTCTGTGGTGCGGGACCATCTAGGGGCCAACTTGACCCCCATAGCTCTTGTTCAGGTCTCTGGACCGATGGTTCCTGCAGATGTGGTTTGACAGTTGCGAGATGCCGGTCCATAGTCGGTGGAAGTGGGAAGCGATGCCATATGGAGAATCGCCTTTCTTGTGAGTTTTCCGTCAATGGAGGATTTGGACGGTGGATGGGATCCGGTCGGTGCAAGTGAGCACCTCTCGACTTCGTTTTACGGACACAGGAGGTGCCCCACAAGCTTGAGTCAGAACGGGTTTGGATGCATGTTGAGGGGGTCCCACATTGTTT
>CP125974.1:22286822-22357816 GCA_030063025.1 Avena longiglumis
AATAAGAATGACTATGCTTATGGAGAGTAATAATTATTTTATGCATGTGCTTCATGATAAGAATGTTTTATGTGATGTTATATTGTTAATGTTATTCATGATGCTACTGAAAGTTATTATGAGAGAGGGAAACATGGTTTTATGTATCTCAACAATATTAAGTTTCCCCTCTTTATGTTGAAAGTTTTGAAGTTGCACTTGTTTTGCTTTCCTATGCTTTTTGCTTTGTGCTTTCATGACTTGTTTCTTTACAAGATTCCTATGCATATGAAGTGGGTTAGAATTAAATGTGTTTTGAATTTGCTTCTTGATGTTGTCTTTTACTTCAATTCATATTTATTATGCGAGCATCTTCTCAAACTATCAATACTAAGTTAAAGGCGTTAAAGAAAAGTACTTATTGGAAGATAACCCAAAAGTTTTAATGATTCCTGGAAGTTATTACCTCAAAATGACCTCTTCTTATCCTTTTTATTTGCGTTTTGTGCCAAGAATAACCTCTAATGAGAGGGAAGTAAGATTTGGGGAGTTGCTGTCCCGAAACAGATTTTTGTGCTCCACCGTAAATATCCGTGTAAAATATTTGTAAGTCGGATCGAGCTGATATTTTTTGAATAAATAATCCCCCAGTATGTTAGCTAACTTTCGTTATTTCAAACTTTTTGATTTGAGGAACAGAAGGTCTTCGAAAAAATCGGTTTCTACACTGATGCATTTTGTGATTTCTGCCATTATTTGCATTTGCTTCTTATTGATTCCTTTTGGGGTTCTTTTTGGGAAATTGAGAGGGAATTGCTATAGTATCTTGTGTTTTTAGTGAAAGTTTTGCTATTCTAAAGCTAAACCCCAAGGTCTATTATCTTTTGAATACACTAATGTTGCTAATGAAGATTGTGTGAAGTTTTGTATGAAGGAAAATTTTCAAGTGTAGAGAAAGAATGATGTAATGAGATAAAGAATGGACAAAATCTCAAGCTTGGGGATGCCACCCCGTGTCACCCCAATAAATATTCAATAGGTACTAGCATCAAAGCTTGGGGATTCCCAAGGCATCCCCTTCTTCATCAATAAAAATCTGAGGTCTTTCTAGACACTTCGTTTGTATTGTTTCATGCACTGTTGTGTTGTTCTTGGAGCATCTTAGTTTTTGTTTTTTTTTATTTTTTTTGGTTTGCTTGAATAAGTTGGTTGTATTATAGCACACTTCTCTTGGAGAGATACATGCTCCGTTTTCATTGCCTAGAACACTCTAGTTTTCATTCTTATTGTCTTATGAGTGTTCTCTTTTGCTAGCACTGTGCTTAGCCTTAGTTTTCTTATGATTTCATCTTAGAACTTTGTATTTCTTCTTTGTGGATTTGTGAGACAAGCACACTGATCTTTGTTAATTATTATATTTGTGAGTTGTTTCAAATAACTTGATTGGTGTTGGAAAAGAGTAGAAAGCTTCATGCTTAAGTGGTACAAAAGGGAGCTTGTTTTGGTGTGGTTTAGGCTTTATCATGGCATGCTAGATGTTGATTTGACCATATGCTTAGTGATTATTGCTTTAGCATGACTTGTTCCAAACAATTAGGATTGCTTAATGTGCCTTGAAAGAATCATGCATTGTTTTAACATACAAAAGCATAGTATTGTGGTATTCTCCTTTAATGCTTTGTTTGGGTTCACTTGGCACATGTTACACCATGTTATGACTATGAACCAGTCACCTTAGACTCTATGATCATTTAGTCCTTGACTTGTGGTACCACTTTATGCTTTGATTAGTAATGTTTTGTCGCTCTGCATGATTATGGCCATTATTGCTCTCTTATTTGGTCGCTCCCAGTATTTTTCTAGCCTCCACTTGTATGAGTAAGCTCTACTCATGCATCCAACTCCCAAGAAACCAAGTTATTCCAAAGTATCCACTATAAATTCCTGTGCATGGTGTGTTACACCATTCCAAGTATATTCTTTTTTATCTATCTTCCAAATTAAACTTGTTATGTGAAACTTAGTGATTAAAGCTCTCACAAACTTGATGGCACACTTTATTTTTCTTGCCCCTAAATAAACTTGAACCATTGTGTCATCTATGTTGTATATGCTTGCACTTATACGTTGGAATTAGCAGAACCATGCTATTATGGGGAACACTTTCAACATTGCACTTGTACATTGTACACAGTTGATACCATGCTCTTTTGTTTGCGGATGTCGCTTGTGAAATAAAGAGCTTGTAAGTCCATGGAGTTATGTATGTGTGTTAGAGAAACGCCTGGGCTGCTAGCCTAAGCCATACCTAATCATGATGGAAACTTGTAGCATCACCATAGTGAGCAATCTATGAAGCTTTCTTCTTATTAAAAAAAGAGACATATTGAGAAAAGAGGAAAGATATAAAAAGCAACATTTTCCCATGGTAAATAAGAAGATTGCTGAGATGCTCATTGTCTGCTTGTCTTGTCATTTAAATTATGGGATAGCTCCTGTATCATGTGCAAGGGGTACCCCATTGGAGGTTCTCTATGATACACATGTACATACTATGACAATAACTTACCGGTAACTAAACTCGAGTAGCATGAGGAGCGGCCCTCGTATTCAAGGAACATGAGATTGCCAACTTATACTCTGTCAAGCATATACTCCATAGTTTGTTCACTTTAACCTTAATCACTTCAAGATGCTTATGATAGGAGCAATGAGAGCTGAAAGCTAACAAGTACCATAATTTTTGGAAGCTCTTTTTGAGACTTGAAATCCCTGCTTCTCTTTTTATGAAGGGCCTTTCTTCCACCATTATATTGAATATCCACCTTCTATCCTTAGGAACCAATTAAGAGAGCATAGTTGCCATTCTTAGTTTTATGTGCATTCTCCCAAAACTTATTGATTGATTCATATTGTTGATATTGCTTGCTCATGAACTATTTGTATCTAGTCACTCTTATGAACGTTGAAGGTGTCCTATGGATCTATTTGCTACTCCATGAGGGACAAGCTGAATGTCACTATGCTATGTTTTCTATATGTGAAACAAACAAATGTATTTCAATGCATTGTTATTCATGATCTTTGTTTGTAACCTTTCATGTTGCATGCATAGTTACTTTGTCTTACTATTATAACTCCATCTTTCATGCTATTGTTTAGAGTTCTTTGATCCCAGCTTTCAATGCTTGTAAATGGTTTGATCTTGATTTTGATGGTGCATGTCACCTAAAAAATTATTATTTTTATCACTTACCTACTCGAGGATGAGCAGGAGTTAAGCTTCGGGATGCTTGATACGTTGTAAACGTATCTAGAATTTTTGATGGTCCATGCTTGTTTAGTATCCACTTTGCTTTGCTTTGTCTATACTTTGAGGTGTTTTTATATGCTTTCTGTACTAACCTATTAACAAGATGCCACAGTGCTAGTTGCCTATTTTCTTCTGTTTTTGGTTCCAGAAAAGGCAGAAAATCAATATTCTCGGAATTGGACGGGACAAAAGCCAATGTCAATATTTTACCGTGGGGAACATGGATCCAGAAGACGAGACGGAGAAGTGCCACCAGGGGCCACCCCCCTAGCTGCGCGGAAAGGCTGGGCCCATGCACAGGTGCAACCACCACAGGTTCCCCACTCGCCTCTTCTATAAAGCCCCGATACCAAAACCTTTAGCACCCGTTCAATCTTCCACGAAACAGTTTGTAGCCTCTGACACCGTCATCCCTAGATAGGAGGGATCTGAAGCTCTTCTCAGCACCCTGCCGGAGGGGAGATCATCCTGGAGGCCTTCTTCATCATCATACCTTCCTCTTGGGGTCTCCCAACGAAGCTCAACAATCAACTGAGCCATCATCAACGCCAATGTCCTAATGAGTAGACATGAAGAGTTAGGTTTTCAGTTAGGTGCATGTTCTAACCCTAACCCCTCCCCGTCACTACTTGCGGTGATGTCGTCGACTCCCGGCTGTGGCGGTGGTGGTGGAAAACCAAGCGGCGGTGATGGAAGTACTGATTCCTCCATGGGTGGCACGGTCTTGATGCGTGGTGGCACAGGCTCGACTGATTCACGACTGCTGTATGTGTTGACCCCGGAGGCGAAGTTGGCGGTTGTACTAGCGTGGGTGGTGATATCCTCCCCATAGAAGAGCAGACATCGATGGGCTTCCCCACTCTGTGGAGTTGAGTAAGTACCTTTTTCCCTTTTTCTCCCCCCTTTTCCCCATCTGTCTAGTTATGATGTAGGTGGTGATGACTATGAAATGAAATGTGATAATGCCCATGATCTGAAAAAATTGTCCATATTACTGAAAATTTTTTATACGGTTGTCAGTCATTTTATTTTGTACAATTGATATGGTTGTCAAACACATTGTCCCCACAATTGATATTTTGTACTTAATTAGGTAATGAATATGTTTCATTTGTTATCTTTTGTAGCCTAGATGATGGCATTTGGGAGATCGGTTTCATTTTCATGCATGGGGAATATAATTTAGAGAGGACACTTTGCAGATCTAGCATTACCGTGTTGAATTTGCTAGCTCTAATAGTGTCATGGGTATAGAAATAGGGAAATCATGTATTTGGTGAGGGAAAAGGGGAAAGAACAGGAGCGGATGTGGTAATTGAAAGCATGGCCAATGTAAGAGAGATGCTGGCCATTTATGAAGATGAGAGTGTCTTGAATATCACTGTGCTCAGGAAAATACAGAGTGGCCAGCTGACCTAAACATTGAAGAAGAAGAAGAAGAAGAACCAGAGATAATCACAGAACCAGTGAAGCTATCAGTTGACTCGGATGGTGTGAGCTAAAACTACATGTGAGATGATCATGAAGAAACTATTCTGGTGGTACTTGATTTTTCTGATGTGATGTACATTGGCACCTAAGAAAGCTGTAATTCTTAGAAGGAAAAATAAAATGTTATTATAGAAGTAATCTATGAGGATGATTCGGAGAATGTGACTCGGATAATGAGAACTGGATGTATCTTTGTCAGTACAACCCTGTTGAGTTAGAACTAAATGATAAATTAAAGAGAGAGAAGAGGGAGAAACAAATAGAGCCTGGGGCTACTGCAATAATGGAGAAGATGAAACAAATGAAGAAGTAGAGAGAGGGCCCTTATCTGCATTTTCAAGAGGATACATATGTGGAAGATTTTTTGATGATGGAGAAACTGAAACTAACATTGATCTTCAAACAAATGAGGAGGCTGTTGAGGTTGACTACTTTGCCAAGAATAAGCCATTGAGGCTAGGCCCAACTAGCACATGTCACTATGAGGCAGAGCAAGCACCATTCTCTACTTCAATTCCTTCCAGTGAAGAGGACCTCGGTCCAAAAGATATAGGGGAAAGTGATGGATGATGTGGCAGTTCGTAAGTGTTCACAGTTTCTAGTGGAGGGAAGAGAAAGTTGAAGAAGATGAAGAAGAGGATGTGGTATTATCCTAGAAAAGTAGACTCTGACTTGCAATTATGCATCAAGCTATGATTCAAAGATGTTTAGAAATTTATAATATCTCTCAGAAATTACCACATAGCTTAGCTCAGGAACTTCCACTATCACTGGAACACTCCTGATAGGATTATTGTGTGGTGCACTGGAGAAGGCAAGAAACAGGGGTGTGGTTTCTACCTGATAGCCTCCAATATTGCAAATGAGCAGACTTTTTGCATTACGAAATTAAAGTGTGAGCACACTTGCATAGCGCATGGTGAGAACACAAAGGCGAGCATTAATTGGCTAGCGTCTTAGTCTGAGAAGGCAACAAGGACAGACCCCAATACTTGCTTTGACACTTTGATAGACAATGCTAAGTTGAAGTCTGAAGTTGAAGTGCCAAGGAGCAAAGGCTACAGAGCAAGAATGAAGACATATGCTGCTATCGTTGGAGATCATAAGAAACAATACACTAGGATGAGGTATTATTTGAATGCTATATTAGTGACCAACCCAGGAAGCAGGTGTATTGTGACAATCAAGGAGTTGGTGGAACATCCTATCCCTAACCCAACATTCCATGGGTTATTCATATGTTTCAATGCTTCACTCCAAGGTTTTCTCAATAGATGCAAGCCATTCATAGGCAATAGTTACTAGTTACATATTGCAGTGCTATTTATTATTCTTAGTTATGGATTTCATGTGTTCAGTGTTATAAATTGTAGGAGTAGATGGGTGTTTCATAAAATTGACAATTGGGCAGCAAATTCTAGCTGCAACTGGGAGATATGGGAGCAACATATTTACCATTTATTTTGGTGTAGTTGAAAAGGAATATAATGCTAGATAGATTTGGTTCCTAACTCAACTTAGGTATTGCATTGGAGAATATGGCAAATTTGGTAACTACACCATTATCTCTGATAGGCGGAACGTTAGAATTATTCCTACTTGTATTTATTGTTGCTTCTTAGTACTAGGAGGATATCTGTGTTTACTGCTAATGCTTACTATTAATTGCCTCCCAAATTCACTTGTGTAGGGACTGTTAAAAGCAATTTCACAAGTTTTACCAAATTCTCCACAAAGATTCTGCAACTGCACCAATAGCAAGAAGGCAACCTACTTCTACATCTACTCCATCTCCTAGTGCACCAAGTCCCAAGACTTTCTTAGGACCAAGGCTAGTTTTTGCTGCAGCTAATGCTAACAGCACCAAAGTATCTACCAGGACAATCAAGCCTACCCATAAGATGAATGGTTACCTTAGTGCTGGTAAACATGGCAGCTACAGGAAGAAGAGTGAGAAGCTTGTGAGTGATAGTTCAAATGTTGTAGAGTAATTCATGTTTATGTTTGCAAAACACTGAGTGAAGTGTATTCTTGCTGGACCTATCTATGCATGTTGTTCTATGTGTGTTGGACCTATCTATTTGTGTTGTTGGACCATTCTTGTTGTGTAACTCTGTAATACATATTCAGTTGTTATAAGTGTGAGAGTATGTTGAAAATATGTGTGTAAAGTGGTATATGACATCTTGGTTTACAACCCTTCAAATTGGTATGTGTCATCTTAGTTTACATCCTTTCAAAATGGTATATATCATCTTAGGTTTATAGCCTTTTAAATGGTATATGACATCTTGGTTTACATCCTTTGAAACCAAGTCTTGGGGTATACTTTATTTCAAATCCATGCCACATGTAACTGGAATTTCTTAAGCATTTCAAATCAAAACATACAATAGGAATTTCTTTACCATTAAAAATCCAAGACACATGTAGCATATAAAGATTCAACCAAAGGATTGAAGGTATAAATACACAAATGGTTCAACAACAAACATTATAGTAATAAAATGGTTCCACAACTAAAAGCTTCACTCCTGATACAACTAAAGGATCACTCATCACATATAACTTTGATTTTCTTCAGATTTACTTTGCTCATATCACTTGCCTGGAACATTTCATATATTTTATACTCCACTTTCTTCTTTTCTTCCTTCTGGGCAACTCTTTCTGCCTCCCACTTCTTCTTCTCTTCCTTCTCTGCAACTCTTTCAGCCTCCCACTTATTCTTGTCTTCCAGCATGGCATCTCTTTTAGCCTCTGACTTCTTTTGTTTGACCTTAAATACATCAACCTAGGATTTTAGTACATTCTTCAGTTCTTCTTTTGCATTCTTCAGCACCTCAACTTCATGCTTCAATGCTTCTATGTGCTTCTACTCCTTCAACTCACTGCTCCTTCTCTGATATCTCTCAAAAATCCTAGCACTACTGCTCTCTATCATACATTGACCACATCTTGCCTAGTGCATTATTTAGAGTATCAAGCCATTCTTTATCTATCCAAGACTGGAACCCACAGTTCATTGATTGCTGCAAATTAATTATAACAATTGGGTATAAGCATAACTAACATGATACATCAGTATACGCATAAATAACACAATATATGGGTACCTAATTCATTTCTTTATCTGTTAGTACTAACAGTTCATTTGTTTATCTTTCAGTACCTAATTCAAATGTGAGCTAAGTAACATTATACATGGGTATAAGAATAAATACCTAATTCAAATATGAGCTAAATACCTAATTCAAATATTAACTAGATAAACTATATGAAATAAATAAGCTATATGAGCTAAATAAACCAGTTTAGTAGCAATAGTTTTGCAAAAAATGACTGAGGTAAACTAAACTAATTTAGTGGTTTAAGCTATATGAACTCAAAAAGGATTCATTGGTAGTAACAGATTCAAATACTCAAAAAGGTAAACTAAACTAATTTAGTGGAATTAATAGATGTAGTAGATTAGATACTCAAAAAGGACTCCAAAAGGCAATAAGTATGAAGTAAAAAATTAATTATTACTTATATTTTCATTCTGACACATGTAGAATCTCCTCCGAGTGTCGGTCCCTTCAAAGGCTACACATTTTCATGGCTCGAGTTTGTGCAGGTCACAGAGATCGTCGCAACCCACATCTATCCCGCAAGATGTCGGGTCATCAATCATATTAAGAGAGTAGTCGAGGTCCATGAGGTCCTAATCGATCAAGAATTCGACTTTAACCAACCTAATTCGAGGACTAATCGACAAATCCCAATTTTGGATGAACCCTATTTTGAAAAATGTGGGAGGGGTGACTGGAGCTTACCCCTAGGATGGAGTTGCTCAACTCAGAACCATCGTGCCAGCTAGGCATGGCGACGACTACGCTCGACTGAGATGGTGGCGGCAATGGCAGGGGTAGCACTCAGCAATGGCGCTCTGTCGCATGAGCATGGTGAAGCGGGGAAGAACACAGGAGCAAAGTCAGCGGGAATGCAGCTTATCCAAGCATCAAGTGGTGTGTCCCACACCTGCCATTAATGGCAGGTAATGGCTGTTTCGGCGGCAGTCTGGAATCGCTAGCTCAGCGCTGCAGGTGGGCCATCCATGTCAGCTTCCGTGTTAATTCATGGTCAAGCCAAGTTTATTTTTATTTGAGAGGACTGACTCGAAATCTGAAAGATTTATGCAACGAAATTGTAAAGTGGTAGATTTTCGGAATTTTTCTCCCAAAGTGGTAGTTTTATGCTAACAGCTCGAAAATAGCCAGGGCAGATTTCCTCGCTTTCCAGGTTTCATAGGATTTTGCTCCGATCCTTGGCATTTAAGGATGAAAAACACAAAACTATACTTTTTCCTAAATTATTCTGTAGTTATCGAAACTGCCGCCTAAGGTATATGCATCCATGGTGTTTGCACAGATGCTGATTAACATGATCGCCTTCAACTTTGGTCATTGTATTCTATCTATCTATCTATATATACTATAATTTTCCTTGAGATACGTTCGTCCGCACCCTTATCGTTTCAATTTTTACGTTTCATGTTTTGCCTTCACGTGTTTGGACAATTTACATGGGTTTCCACTACAAAGCCAATAGATGGTTCGTTATGCAGACAGGAACATACCAGCGGTCGAGGAAATCCTTGTCCACAATCTGGCCATCGGGCCGTGCACGAATGCCAGCCGTGGCCCGGGCTTTAGCCGCCAGAAGCTGACGGCACACGGCAGATGGGCCCGTGCGGCTGGGGCGATACCGTGCAGCGGCCTCGAACTGCGTGCTGGCCCGGCACGGCCCGTTTAGCCTGCTAGCAGCGATAAATCAGAGAATATAACGCAAAGAGGAGTGGAAGGGGGTCGAACTCGCGACCCCAGCATCCCACAGCCACCGCTCAACCACCGGGCCAAGCAATCTTTGTTGTTTTAGTATGTATTCGAACTTTATTTTAGGATGTTTTGACGGTCCAGCAGAAAACATCTATCAAGCCCACGTGCTTCGCGTGCCGCGGGCCGGACCGCCAGCGTCGGTGCCATGCCCGGGCCTCAAACCAGGCCCTCGTGCCGGCCTGGCCCAGCACAGCACGTGAGCAAGGCGGGCCGCAACGGGCCGTGCCGGGCCTATGCCGTGCCGGGCCGGCCCGTTGGAGATTTGCTTGTCCACTACAGGCGCAGAAAAGAGATTCTACCATACACGCTAGGTAGCATGCACAGTTTCATCCCGTTTTACTCTGAGTCAATATGTCTCCACTGCCCTCCCCTTCCTCTTGATCCACTTGCGAGCTCCAACCTCACCTTCCTTTCTCCCTAGATGTTTCCGTGGTTGTCGAATTGCAGGGCGGCAATGGCGAGCTCTAGGAGAGGACTACCATGGAGTAGGGTGCCGAAAGATGCCCTTTCTGACCTCCTTTGTACAGAGCAGAACTTGGCTTCCACCCACATCTGGCGGCCACCACATCGATCTCTGGTCACAGGCGACTTCCACCTCCTCTGACCGGAGGAACGGAACATTGGCGGACCCAAACTTCCCCGCGTCAAGCTCCAGGTCCTCCCATGACCAAATCCTCGTCCTAAGTTGCTTCGCTGATTGGGGTGTCCAAGGCGACTATTGACACCACAGGCCGGTCACGTGCTCCTTCCATCGATGCCCGCCCGCGTCCACCCCTGGGACGGTCCCTACCTAGGAGAGAGGGGCGAAGGGAGGAGAGGTTAGGAAGGGAGTACAAGCAGTGTTGTTGCTAGGTTGCAGGGACGGGGAGGGAAGGCTAATGCTGGGCAGTGGAGGGCAATGACGCGGTGCAGGGAGGAAGAGATGTGGGGGCGAGGCGCAGCTGCAGGGCTCTCATAGGAGGAAGGAGAGGGGGATCGAGCGCTCAAACTAAATTTGGAATCTAACTTTCCCTTCAATGTCTGAATATCTCTTATAGGTGGTTGTCATGAAACACATGTTTCCAAGAAGGAGAGGGGGATCGAGCGCTCACGGGTTAGTGTCCAAGAGTACGCGATTGAATAGAGTAGCTACTGGAAACATGTGTTTCATGACCCAGAATCTGATATCTGAAGAAACAAACACTTGCGAAATAGGTGTCTAAGGTTTGAGTTAACCTAATGTAGCAATGTGACACTAACCCGTGAGAAGATTGAGCGGATGATCGGTTCTAACAATGTTTACAAAAGGTTAGAGCATCTCTAGCAGATACCTTAAACGCTTCATAAACCACTTTTGCAATACGAAAATCATCAGCGCAGAACAAGTACCGTATCAAGAACTGCATATTCGATAGATAAAGCTTGGCGCCAGATCAATCTCAGGTTCATACATAGTGGATAGTTTGACCTTTTATAGATCAACAGATTACACAACAACACGATGCCATTGTGGCATCGATGCAAACAATAGAGTGTTCCTACCCCTACCGGCGGTACTACTCACCGGAGCTAGCTCCCACGGCGTCGCGCCTACTTGCTGAAGTTGTTGGCTGAGTCAGAGTAGTTTACGACGAAGAAGCCGATGTGCGCCTGGTGCTCGCGCTGGGAGCAGGGCATCGCACGGTAGAGCTGCCACTGGTCGGTCTACCGCGCGACGCGGCGGCGCTTGGCGCGGTCCCACACATCGGCGATGATCGTCCCGAGCGAATTAAACTTTGCCTCGCGGACGTCGTCGTCCTCTGTGACCGTGTCGTCCAGTCCTCGTCGTCGGAGTCAATGATGATGGGCACCACGCACGGTGGAGAGGACATGCGCGCGGGCGTGGCAGGCGGAGCTCGGACGACAGGCACCGGAGAGCTACAACTTGTAGAGAAGAATGCTCAGTGCATAAGAGCAACTCCAAGAGACGCTGGAAAATTTGGCGCTGAAAAATGGTTTTGCTGCGCATTGGATCCAGTTTTGTAGCGCGAAACGGGCAACGCTGTTAGGGTCTAAATGCTCAAATCCACTCAATCACTCACAGCTACATGAATTCACTAGGTAAACTGAAGAACAAAGCATGAAGAGTAAGGGAGAACAGAGCCGAGATGGGAGAGGAAGCCGCCGCCGTTTCTTGTCGTGATCCACTGGATGCCTTGATCGTTGTCTCCTGCCATGTATAAGTAGCGCTGATGGTCGACGGCGGGCCAGGCCCATGAGGCCGGCCCAGGTAGTATCGGTAGGGCTCCTAACATCCCTCCCTCCTTGAAACTCGGCTTGACCCTGCCGACGCTGCCATTGCTGACTACGTCCATTGATTTGATCGCATGTAGCTGCATCTCCGGGATCCCCTGGCGATCTGAGCTCCTTGTGTCGGCCCAAAGCTCGTATACGCCTCCCTCCTTGAAAGCCTTCTTGTACCCAAGTCATTGTTGTACATCCAACATATGCCAATAGAAAATATCCAAGACCCTGAACCGTGTTGCGAGCAGATCCTGAGTGAAATTTAATTGCTGATTGGTACCAATTGTACAAGCTCAAACCAAAGCGCCCATCCAACCATGTGCAAAATACGACATATTTTCAATGTGTAGAGTCATGTATCATGAGGTATATTTGGTAGCATATTTCAAGAATATGCTGGCTGGGAAACTATGCTCAGAGAGCTACCATTGAGAAGCATACGTGGACGAGAGAACTATTAACTGTCTGTATGCTGATGGTGTTAAGACAATGCCTGGATCCCAGATCCTCTGAAGCTGTATACTGAAGTACCATGGACTTCCATTAGCATATTGAGTAGTCCACTTTTTTTGATAATTATGTAGTGCAAGCGTGTAGCCTCCAAGATCCCATGACCACTGTGTGTTCTTAATTAACATGATGCCACACTAAGAGAAGAGCAATAGAGAGCTCGTGGAAATTACTGCCTTGTTCATTGAGTAATTCCATTAACTGATTTGACCATATCAGCATGATAGTTGTTCTAACTTGACTCCAAAGTTCAAAACCAATGCCAGCAGTGCCCTCTAGAAATGTTAGAATCAGAGTTCCAAGAGATCCCATACTCTTGTTGTGGTTCATGTCATCTAGAAGAGAATATGCCTTTGTTGGCCTCAATCTCTGCAGCCGCAGTCTGTCCGGACTTGACATTGGATCAGAATGAAAGCCTGTTTCCTTGGAAGATAAATCAGTAAAGCTATCCACTGAGAACTGTGGCAATGTTAAGTGAACGCCAAGAATCAAGGAACCCAACCAACTGTGATGATTCATAAGAAAAACACGAGTGGCTTCGGGTGGTTTGCATTCGGTCAGGAGCCAGTTACAACTAGTGCACCAATCTGCTTGATCAGAAGTTCACAAAAAATAGCCACCAATTTGTTCTCGCACATGTGATCTAAGAGCAAGCAGGTTGGTTTCTGAATTTAGTGTCATCACTTCCCAATGTGGACACACTTTTCCTTCCTCAACATAGGTGTCGACTTGGCTCAGAATGGGTACCCATGGGGTCTTTGGCTGTAAGAATAAGGACCAATAATTCCCATGTTGCGTAAATAATTCCCATGTTGAGTAGTATCCTAGAGAACACGCATGGCAATTGAGCAACAATGTTGATAGCTGATGTTCTACCATGCTGATAAGAACAATTTTATGACTGCTTGCCAGTACACTATAATGATGGTAGGCGCTGCTTTCACTCCATATAGCTTCCTCCCATTCTGCAAATGGCTTTTTCAGAAGAAAATTCAACACATTCAAGTTCCCACGAAGATAAGTAAACTGCTCCTCTTGATCACTTGTTCCCAAACACATGTAATGGCACAATTCTGACTCATTGTAGCAGCCAACAGAGTTGATTGCAAATACATAGGTAAAGGTGGATGCCATGTGTAAATTTGTGATAATAATAATAATTGATAATTGTACAATGAGAGAATACAATGGTTTATATAGGAGAGGGGGGAGAGGAGGTACAGCGCACCGGCCTAAACCCTAACTTGATATGAAAGTAAATATAATCTAACATCCCCCCCGCAATCTCAACCGTGGGCTTGACAACGTTGAGACTGAAATGAATCTCTGTAAATGGTGTAGTAGCAAGTCCTTTGGTAAAAATATCTACAAACTGGGCCGTAGAAGGCACATGAAGAACACGCACTTCTCCCAAAGCGACCTTCTCTCGAACAAAATGGATGTCAATCTCGATATGCTTTGTTCGCCGATGCTGAACTGGGTTTCCAGACATGTAAACAGCTGAAATGTTATCACAATATACCACTGTGGCTTGACAATAGGTCGATGTAACTCAACAAGTAACTGACGCAACCAAACTGTTTTAGCAACTGCGTGAGCAACAGCACGGTACTCAGCCTCTGCGGACGAGCGAGAAACCGTAAGCTGGCGCTTCGAAGACCAAGAAATTAAATTATTGCCAAGAAAAACATAGTATCCTGAAGTGGATCGACGAGTGTCTGGACAACTAGCCCAGTCGGAATATGCTGTCAATGATGTGGGTGATGAGTGGTTGATATGCAAACTATGATCTAATGTACCTTTGAGATATCTAAGTATGTGTTTGACATGGTTAAAATGCGGGACTCTTGGATCATACATGTAAAGACAAGCTTGCTGGACAGCATATGATATTTCTGGACGTGTAATGGTGAGATACTGAAGGGCTCCAGTTAAGCTACGGTATAGAGTCGGATCAGGAAAAATATGACCATCCGAGGAAAATTTAGAACAAGTATCTACAGGTGTACGGGACGGTTGACAATCTAACATTCCAGCCCTAGTTAGGAGATCAACAGAGTACTGACGTTGAGAGAGAAAAAGACCATAAGAATCACGAGTGACAGCTATACCTAAGAAGTGATGAAGGGAACCTAGACCAGTCATAGAGAATTCAGTTTGTAGGAGAGAAATAATATGAGTGAGAAAAGTTGTGGAGGAGGCAGTGAGAACTATATCATCAACATAAAGTAGGAGATATGCAACCTGGGTGTTAGAGTGGTAAACAAAAAGAGAGTAGTCAGAACGAGAGGGAATGAATCCTATAGTTTGAATAAAGGTAGAAAAACGTTGAAACCAGGCTCGGGATGCTTGTTTGAGGCCATAGAGAGATTTTTGGAGAAGGCAAACGTGATCAGGAAAAGAAGAATCTTCGAAACCGGAAGGTTGTTGAGAATAGACGACTTTGTTTAAGGAACCATGGAGGAAAGCATTTTTACATCGAGTTGATGAATGGGCCAGGAAGAGGAAACAACAAGACTAAGAATGGTTCGGATGGTGCTAGGTTTAACTACGGGAGAGAAAGTTTCGTCGTAATCGACACCGTGTTGTTGAGAGAACCCACGAAAAACCCAATGCGCTTTATACCGAGAGAGAGTGCCATCAGAATGAAATTTTTGACGAAACACCCACTTTCTAGAAACAACATTTGCATTAGGAGGTTGGGAAACAAGTTGACATGTGTTATTGGATTGGAGTGCTTGAAACTCATCGCGCATGGCAACGGACCAGTTCGGATCAAGAAGAGGAGATTTGTATGTTTTGGGAAGAGGTGAGAGAGTTGGAGAAGCATGAAGATTGAGGCGTGTTTTAGAAAGTCGAAAACCAGACTTGGCACATGTGCGCATGGAATGGTCGTTGTTAGGTGCGATAATGGGAACGGCATGTGAAGGAGGAGCTACTGCATCCGGCGCAGCGGAGGAGGAGGATGCAGCAGCATGAGGGGCAGAGGATTGGGTAGTTTGATTATCGGGGGCAGGAGTTTTGGGGCGGCGAGCGTAAACCTGGGTTATGGGTGGTCGAGACACGGGTGCTGATGGGGCTGTCGGGGCAGCCGAGTCGGCCGGGGCAGGGTTAGGGACTACCGTGGCAGGAGAATCGGGAACGGTATTGGTCGAGGCAGGATAGTGGGCAGCCGTGGCAGGGTTGTAGGGCAGGTTAGGAACGAAAAAGTGAGGATTTATGGAATTGGCTGGGCGAGGGGTGGATGTGGTGGGAGTAGATGTAGGGGTTCTACTGGCGAAAGGGAAGGTGTTTTCATCGAAAGTGACATGCCTAGAGATGTGAATGTGATCGGTCACAAGATCAAAACACCGGTATCCTTTGTGTTCATCTGAATAACCTAGGAAGACACAAGGAAGGGAACATGGAGAGAGTTTGTTTGGGGAAGTCGCATAGACATTGGGAAAGCAAAGGCAACCAAAAAGGCGAAGCTCAGTGTAGTTTGGGTGAGAGAGAAAAAGGGAGTAGAAAGGTGTGGTGTTTGGGTTAGTGCTAGATGGTCGAATATTGAGGAGATAGGTTGCGGTTCTAAGAGCTTCAACCCAAAACGTGGAGGGCATAGATGATTGAATGAGGAGTGTGCGAACTATGTCATTGATGGTGCGGAGTGATCGCTCAGCCTTGCCATTTTGTGGGGAAGTGTAAGGGCAAGAGAAACGAAGGAGAATGCCATGTTGGAGAAAGAAATTACGGTTTGCAAAGTTGTTAAATTCTTTTACATTGTCACATTGGATAAATTTTATGGGTAAAAAGAAGTGTGTGTTGACATAGGTTTTAAAGTTGATAAAAAGTGAGTGGACATCAGATTTGTTGCAAAGTGGAAAAGTCCAAACGAAGTGTATAAAATCATCTAAAATAACTAAGTAGTATTTGAAACCTGAGAGACTCACAGTTGGAGAGGTCCATAGATCACAGTGCAAAAGTTCAAAGGGATAAGTACTATGAGAAGTAGAATGCGCAAATGGTAAACGAACATGTTTTCCTTATTGAAAAAACTCACAAACGGAGGAATTGTGAACCTCTTTATTACAAGGGATCGAAAAATCACTAAGTAGAGAGGATAAAGTGGCTTTATTCGGATCGCCTAAGCGTTTATGCCATAGATCTACGGAGGCGAGCATGGAAGATGGAGACGAGGCCGCAGGAGCGCCATGAACAGAGTAGAGGTCGCCGGAGCTATCGAAGCGAGCGATCTCGCCTTGGTCATGAAATCCTTCACAGACAAGCCAAAAGGGTCAAATTTGACGGAAACATAGTTGTCTTTGGTGAAACGACGAACAAAGATTAAATTTTTAATGAGGTCTGGTGCAACTAAAACATCTTTAAGTAGGAGTGGTTTGGAAGTGGAAGATGCAAGGTTTGTATGACCGACACATGAAATTGGTATGGAGGAACCATCGCCTAATGTAATGGATGAAAAATGAGATTGTATGAAAGTTGACAGCATAGTATTCGATGAAGACATGTGAATAGAAGCACCATAATCGAAAATCCAATCAGTACCTGAGTTACCTTGAGCAGCAAAATTATTCATGGCATGTAGAAACGCAGCTTGGTCCCACTGGAGAGGGAGTCGGTGCAGCTTAATGGAGTGTATCTTGGCAGTGGTGGCGGTGCAGCAGGAGTCAAGTACATGGTGTATGGCGAGTAGTAGCCTCCAGGATTATAAGTGACCGGTGTCGAAGGGCCATAAGGACCCATAGCAAAGGGCATCGGCGAGTGCATCGGCGAGGCATAGGGAGCCGGCGATGGTGCAGCATACATGGGCGGTGAAGGAGCGGCGTAATGAGCTTGTGCAGGGACCCGTGGTGCAAGGAGGCGGTGAGATCATGAGGATGCACGGGCTGCCACGAACTAGTGTAGGTGGTGCGCCAACGGAGAGGGCGCGTCCGTGGCATTGGCCAAGCTCGAACCATGCCACCAAGGGTCTGAGAAGATCGCCAAGTGGTGCTGCAGTGGAGCCGGTGGTGGTGCCGGGCAGGTGGAGGAGTCTGTTGGAGGAGGCCGTGGTGCAGCGGTCGATAGATAGGCAGGTGCCCCTATAGTTGGGGCTGGGCGCCAACTGGCGGTGGAACAGCGCCAGCGCCGGAGGCGGTGGCGGTGCAGGAGGCCGTGGAGCAGCAGCATAGGCCTGAGGGCGAGACTCTTGAGTGGTCATGGCGCGGTCCGCCCAGGAGAGCATGGAGCGGACTTCTGCAAAGGAAGGACACGGCCGCATCATGGGGATGAAGGACTTCTGCTTGTCGAAGCGCTGATTGAGGCCGACGAGGAGGATCTTGATGAGCTGTTTGTCCTCAACGGGATCACCGAGTTCACGGAGTTCATCGGCGATGGTCTAGAGGCGCTGGCAGTATACCCCCACGGGCAAGTCGCCCTGGGCGGTGTTCCGAAGCTCCGTGTTGAGTGTGTTGACACGGGCGTCGGCGTTGTCCTAAAAAAGCTGACGGAGGGCTGCCCAAAGGGCGGCGGAGCTGGTGGCAGCCTTGAAAACAAGATTGAAAATCTCGGTGCTCACCCGCTGGTAGATCCACTGTATCATAGCGAGATCATCCTTGACCCAGCGGGGATCCGAGGGAGACGGCGGGATGTTGGGGTCGACGTGCGCCATGAGGGTGCAGCGGCCCAAGTGCACCTCAAAAAGATGCCTCCAATGGTAGTAGTTGTGTTTGGGGAGATCTAAAGTCATGGGAATCAATGGAGTAACGTCGGAGATTGTATCGGCGAAGTTGATGGTGCTGGTGATAGGAGGTGGATGGTTTGGCAGCCGCGACGGCGGCCATGGCGGCACGTCACTCGAAGAACCGGCGGCGGCGGCGGGGTGGGAGGCGTGGTAGCCATGCCCTAGAATCTAACCTTAATCTGATACCATGTAAATTTGTGATAATAATAATAATTGATAATTGTACAATGAGAGAATACAATGGTTTATATAGGAGAGGGGGGAGAGGAGGTGCAGAGCACCCGGCCTAAACCCTAACTTGATATGCAAGTAAATATAATCTAACACCATGGTTGCCACTGTACCTTCTCATGCTGCAACTCGGACATCAAGTACACAAGAACAAGCTGGGGTGGCGGCCAGGATGGTCGCTTGTCTTCTCCTGTGTCCTCACAGTTGGTCTTGACCATACGCTGGGTGATGTCGACAACACCCATGTCAAGGCATCGGGTCGAGCACTTGGTGGGCACTAGCATGCCTAGAACGAGGGCAATGAACGGCTTCAGAGATTGGGTGGTCGTGACCTTCTGAAGTGTGGGAGCGGTATAGGCTGAGGACACACTTGATGGTGCAGCCGGGCTGAGCCCACACACCAAAGCCGAGACGTTGCTCCTGGCGCTTTCCATAAAGGAGATGGTGGCCGTGGACGATGTCGGTGTCGTTGATGAGGTGGAAGCAGGCATTAACTCGGTGGCATCACTGCTTGGGCATTCCGTCAAACAGAATGCGAGCGCCATGGTAATGGTGACACTGGAAACGGCAGGAGCGACCTCTAGGGTCTCCTTGATGATGGGTATCGTAGCCATGGGGTCGGGCATCTATGCCGACATGATGACGAGCTCGCTCCTATCGGAGTTTGCCGTCACGGGCTCGATGACGCCAGCGCCGTTTTCCAGCAGATAGCGGCAAAGCGCATCGAGGCTAGCTTCCCACTTATCGAAGCTTTCCTGGAGCTTTGAATCCATGGAAATGTGGGATGGGGAAAAATTCTGGCAGATTTTAGGAGAAATTAGGAAGGATGGAGTCTAGCTCTGATACAAGATGTTAGGGTCTAAATGCTCAAATCCACTCAATCACTCACAGCTACAAGAATTCACTAGGTAAACTGAAGAACAAAGCATGAAGAGTAAGGCAGAACAGAGATGGGAGAGGAAGCGGCCACCGTTTCTTGCCGTGATCCATTGGATGCCTTGATCGTTGTCTCCTGCCATGTATAAGTAGCACTGATGGTCGACGGCGGGCCAGGCCCATGAGACCGGCCCAGGTAGTATCGGTATGGCTCCTAACAAACGCCTCCACGGATGCGCTAAATATAGCGCACGCAAAACATTCGTCTACCGGATGCATTGGAGCTTTCCCAAGCATGCTGGAGATTTGCTGTGTGCGCTTGCCAAAGCACTATATTTGGTGCGCCGAATGCAGTATGCTGAATAATTTTTTGGGTTTGGCTACACAGAGGTCGACCTAGATATAACTTATAGCGAGGTCAATCCGACCAGGTGGTCCCTGCCCCGATTTCATTGTCGTTTCCGGAAAGAAAGGGTCTGCCTCGCTGAGTCGCGCTGCCAGCTTACACCTGATCCCCCTCCCTCAAAATCGATCTGATCCCCCCTTCCAGATTACACCTGATCCCTCCTCCCCCCCCCTCTCCCCCCCCCCCCCAAATCGATTTGAACCCCCTCTTCCATCTTACATCTGGATCTCCTTCGTACATCCTCTCGTTCCACCACCAGCTCCATGAAAGCTAGAGAAACATCCTCGGCTCCACCACCCCCTCCCTCCCCCATCCCCCCTCCACCACCACCAGCTTACATCTTTCAGGTGTGAACTTACACCTTTTTAATGTTCTTCTTCCCCCAGCTTAGACATAGATCCTCATCTCCCCTAGATTACGCTCCAGGTGGCAGCTTACATCGTACCTACTGAAATAACATCCAGGGAAAAAAGAAGGCCTGCTCCATCTGTAAGTTACATATTTGTTCTCTTCGCTACTAGTACCCCCCAATCCCTCTTCAAATCTGTGATTCATGATACTTCCTGGAAGCTTTTACAGGAAAAATATAACATCCTGTAACATCTGGAAAAATTCTTTTTGTTTCTGACAAAATCTATAGCAGTGCTCCATGGTAACATCCTAGCATGCTTAAAACAAACCTGGCAGTAGTTTTAACAACCAATCAGTTAAACACAAAAGCAGTAGTTGTAGCATTCAGTGAAAAAGGTAGAAAATAGTAGTTAAGCAAGCAGTTTGCATGCTGGAAAACATAAAACCAAATGCAAAAACAGTGAACATCCTGGAAACAGAAACAATAAAGGATAGCTGGAAACATCCTTAAAAAGTTGGGAACTTGTTGTAGTTTAGGCACTCCTTTGGTGCAGTGTCATTCTTCCTTCTTTTTGCCATGAAAAACTTCCCACATTTTTTGCGATGTAACATGAATCTGCAGTTACACGGGTAGATAAAAAAGTTAGTAGTTTTTTTTGAGATGTAACATGAATCTGCAGTTAGTAGCTTTGTTTGAGATGTAAGAAGTAGCTTTTTGTTTTCTGGATTTTCTGTAAAGTTAGTAGTCTCTTTTTGAGATGTAAGAAGTTCTGAAATTTTCAGGAATGTACTTCTCTGATAAAAAAACATTTATGTTCTGAAAATTTTCAGGAGTTAATAAAATGCCAAGAGGCTTTGAGTGGTGGTTTGGAGGGATTGATCTGAATCAGCCATTACATTCAGATGAAGAAACTGATGTTAGGGGTGATGGTGCTGGGACATCGGCTGCCCGTGATGTTCAGGGTGATGGTGCTGGAACATCAGCTGGTCCTACTGATACAGATGTGCCAGATGTGCAACCAGGGCCTGATGTTACTTCTCGTGCACAAACAGGGGTGACGCTTTCTAGTGAGGACAGTGATGGTGAGGATGAGGTTCAGTCTACTCCAGAAGGTTTTGTTCCAAAAACCCCATTCATCGGGATGTTGTTTGTGTCGCTTGATGAAGCATTGGTTCATTACAACAGATATGCTAAGCATGTTGGATTCTTAGTGAAGATGGAGTCATCAAGGAAATCTGCAAAAGATGGTGAGAAGGACAAGAGTGTTTTTTTGTGCAACAAATCAGGAAAAAATCTAGAGGTAGAAGAAGTGTCGTTGAAGCAAAGAAAACGTACTATCACCAAGTTATGTGATTGCAAAGCAAAGATGAGGGTGAAGCGCACTGGTGCTAGATGGCAAGTGACGCAATTTGTTGAGGAGCACACTCATGATGTTATCCAGAAGTTCGCTTTGAAGAAATATTTGAGATCGCACAAGAAAATACCAAAAGTGGAGAGAAAACTTATAGACTTGTTGCATGAGGTGAACGTCAGTTCTGGTAGGATTATGCAGATTATGGCTGAGCTTTATGGAAACAAGCAGAATGTACCATATGACAGCAAGACTGTGAGTAACTACATGGCAAAAAGTGGCGAAAAAGACAAATTCCAAGATATATCCGCGTTTTTACTACAAGTTCTACCTTGACGAGTTGTCTCGAGTTGAGAGAATATTCTGGGTAGATGGTGTTGCGCGAGATGTTTACAAGCTGTACAATGATTGCATTTCCTTTGACACGACGTACATGACAAACAGTTATAAGATGCCATGTGCGCCGATCATAGGTATCAACAGATATGGGCAATCCATTCAGCTTGGGTGTGGTTTTGTCC
The DNA here is from genome assembly GCA_030063025.1 of Avena longiglumis. Taxonomy (NCBI): domain Eukaryota; kingdom Viridiplantae; phylum Streptophyta; class Magnoliopsida; order Poales; family Poaceae; genus Avena; species Avena longiglumis. The sequence continues at coordinate 22,308,714 of CP125974.1, forward strand.
GGAATGAGAGAATAGCAGATTTTGTATGGCTGTTTGAGATGTTTCTAGATGCAATGGATGGGTTGCATTCGGATAACATCATAACTGACCAAGATGGTGCTATGAGGAGTGCAATCCTTGTTTTGTTGGTGCACACTGTGCATAGGAATTGTAGATGGCATATAATGCAGAAAGTGCAAGAAAAGCTTGGTCCTTTCATAGCAGAAAGAGAAGAATTGAGGAAGGATTTCAATGAAGTCATTGATTACAGTTTGAGTATAGAGGAGTTTGAGAACAAGTGGTCCGAGATATTAATAAAGCATGATATTGTTGAGAATGCTCATTTCCTTGATATCTATGATCTAAGACAGAACTTTGTTCCAGTTTACTTCCAGCATCGCTTTTTCCCGTTCCTGCAGACTACAGCAAGAAGTGAAGGGTTCAACGCGGTACTTAAGAAGTACGTTAGTCCCCATGATAGCCTTTTTCACTTCTTCAAACAGTACATGAAGTTGCAAGAGCAGATTGATGTAGCTGAAGATTCACATGAGTTTGTTGGCGAAGATAAAACTGTTAGACTTTGGTCAGATTTCCCTATGGAGTAGCAGATTTTAGATACATACACTCTCCCGATATACAACCATTTTTAGGTTGAGTTGTTTAAGATAACTTCCTACAATGCTCTTGATCGTGGAGGTGGAGTATTTGAAATTGTTCCAATTCAGGGGGCTGTCTATGGTTATGGCAGAAGAAGTTACATGGTTGATGTTGATTTAGAGAATGAAATATACAACTGCCAATGTTGTAAGATCAAGAAGGATGGTATTCTATGCTACCATGTAATGAAGGTCATGTCCCATATGGGTGCGGTGCATAGAATACCAGACCACTACATCCTTGCTAGGTGGTCCAAACCTCCTCCGGATATAGTTGTTCAAACCATTGAGCCAAAAGAAGTTGTTCATCCAGCTAAGAAATTGTCAAGGAAAGATATGAGGATGTTGCGTTATGGGAACCTATGCAATGATTTTGCTAAGCTTGCAGTTGGTTTGGCGTCCTCAGAAGAAACAAAAGAGATTGCTGAGAAACACATGAAAGCAATGGATAAAGAAATGGACGATCTCAAAAAGGCTACTGCAGATGCGCTGAAAAGGAGGAAGGGGAAAGCCCCAGTAGTTCCTGGTGCCATTGACATGGCAGATGGAGCCCCTATGGAAGAAGATCCCATCCTTGCTACCAACAGAAGAGCGCAAGACCCTCTTCTCACGGCCACTAAGGGGAGACCAGCTCATAAAAGGAGGAAAAGTGGGTTACAACTTCAGAAGCCTCATCCAACTAAATGCACTCTCTACAAAGAGATAGATCATGCTAGCCAGAACTGTCCATTGAGGCTTGCTGATCCAGGAAAGCACACTACGTTTTCGCTTTTCAAGTAGCTATTGATCTAAATTTTCAGTTACATCAAGCAAATTGTAACTCTTACATTTGCATAACAATGTTTACTCCAATAATGGTATATTATTGTATTGTCACAAGTAAAAGAACATCAAGGAAAATGTGCTACTTGAAAGAAATGTGTTACTAGAAATAAAATGTAATGAAAAGAGGGAAACTTACTGTTGAACTAGATGTATAACTGCCAAGTTGCTTTGTTCTTCTTAAAGCGAAGCCATTTATCAGTGAATATCTTCCTTATATTTTGCATATCCTTCTGTGTGTAAGTTGGCACCTTTCTTCCATGTTTTTCTTCCAGGTTTTTTAGAGTGAAAAACCCGCAGTCATACCTGATATAAAAAATTTGAATTCTTAAAGTAACTATGGCAGTGTGTTGTTAACTTACATCTTATAGGAAAGCAAAATGAAGTAATAACAAACATCCAAACCTATTACAAGGTACCATTCAAAAGTAAGAAAACATGCAAAGAAGTAACTATGTCAGTGTGTTGGTAACTTACGTGTTAGTTTGCTTCGGGCTTTCCACAATTTCAATAGGCCAATTTGCAATCTGCACTTTTGAATCTTTGAAGTACCTTTCCCACATAATCTTGATACTAGCCACTAGTACGTGGCAACTGTGCATCATTAATGCTTCGCCATTTTTACTTAGAGAGTCGATGATTTCAAACCTTTGTGCTTTGATGTTTAAAACAACCAGCCAGTATTGTCCTGATTGATCAGTAGGAATGTTTGTCAATTTCTGCAAAGTTGGGAAGCAAACCTGCAATAACAAAGAAGTAAATTTGCTTCTTGTTAGAAAAATATTACTTAAGATAATCCAAGTTTTGAGATAAAAAAACCCGGGTAAGTACGAGATTCTTACAACTTCCTTCTCATCTAGTTTGTTAGTAGGTGTTATCTCGAAGAATCTTGTAACATATTTTAGATCAAAACGGGATTCAATTAGGTACTCCTGTACAACATGAAAGATGTGGTTGTTACATTACATCGAGAATTTATTAGTTCCAACTCCTTGGAACAAAGAAGGCAAAAACAAATGGAGAAGTAAGATACATTTTTAAAAAAGAAAAGAAGTAAAACATTGAACATTGATCTTACAGCTACGCGTAGCGGCATGATGTACTTCGATGTGTTTGTGTTCTCTTCTTTTATTATGTGAATACCAACTTCAGCCACCATGTTCATCAGTTTCTTCCCAGGTTTCACTGAATCAGCTAGATTCCCGACAGTGATGTAGTATCTACCTACATCGACTACAATTTCATCATTCATTCTGGACCCACTCCAGAAACCGTGTTGGCACACCATGTTATACACAGTCTCCACTGGTTTGGTTACGTTGTAGTTCTTCTGTGTTTCGTAGTTCACAAAAGGTGATTTCTCGAACTTCCCAACTTTGGATACTCTCTTGGTATTCATGTCCAACTTGTGTTATTTGGCTAGATGCTTCTTCTTGTGGCTTGCTACATCCGATGCACCACAACTGTTGTTTCTTCTTTGGTTGACTCATCTTCTGGTGGTGTACAGAGGTCAAAGGAAGGAGCATCTGGTGCTAACCTTATTGCTTCCCTCTTCTTCCTTTCTGAATCAGTACTGTCAAAGTCCAATTTCCTATTCATTGAATCAATGAATGCTGAGCTTGGTATGCTGTTTGTTGTAGTTTGTGGTGCAGAACTCGGATTAGATGTTAACTTGCTATCAACTAGATCAGCTTTTGCATTTCCTCTGACAACACGTGTCTCTGACCTTGTAATGATGCTGGTGGTCCTACCAGATGGGCTTTGTTCTTTGCTTATAGAGTGTCGAGGAGAAGCATGTTTCTGTACATTAGGAACTGCTGCTATATCCCCAATTTCTGTGGTTCCATCTTTCTGGTTAGATGATGCTTCACCTCGAACTACAGACCTCGTTCTATACCTGCTTGGTGACCTGATTGGTGATGTAGAAATGGCTGTTGTTTTTGTTTTTTCCGGGGTCTGATCAGCGAAACTTACTCTCTTCCGTTTCTTCAATTCTGCTTTTGGTACAATATCATCAATTAACTTTGCTGACTCTAGCCTTGCTGTTGCATCACTGAAACTTTCAAGTCCCTGAGTTGCTTCTCCAAGTTATATCGGGGCAATGTTTTAAGTACATCTTGTGTAACCTGATTTGTGCTGCTTGGCTTTGACCATTCCATGTCAAGGAACTCATGGGGCTCGTATACAGGATGCTTGAATTTAGGAACAGCGGGAGAACCGCGCAGGAATTCCATAAACTGTGCTGACACATATTCAGTGTTGTCTTCAACCTGATCTTCATTCCTGCTCGAACTATCATGTGTGTGTAACATCTTTGTGCTTGATTCTGGTGTGATATAATCTGCATCCTTAATTCCTAGTGAAGATTTTGTTTTCATCTCGGTCATTTGCACTGGTTCTCCCTCCATGAGATCATCATGTTTGCTTTTTTGCTCTGCAAAATATGCCAATAGGGATGCAACGGTGTCTGGTTTGCTGTTCTCTAATTTTGCAACACTAGGATCAGCAACATCCCCCTGGAGCCCTGGCACAACATGTGAGATTGTTGCATCTCCTTCTTTCCTACTGTTCTCCTCCAATCCGTCTTGTTCTTTTCCGACTAAATCGGTGACATCCCTATCCTTGTCATACTGACTTGCATCATCTTCCTTGCACAAAGTTTGTTCTGTGTTCAAATCCTTTAATCTCCCTTGTGTTGAAACTCCTTGTCCATGACCATCCATACTTGTGACAATTGGGTTAGCAATTTCAGTCTCTAAATTAGCCACTTCCTCTTGGTCACAGGTTTGCTTGACCGTATTTGTTTCTATCAAACTGTCTCCTCCATCATCAAAGTTTTGGCCCTGATCCACAGCTTCTGCTTCCTGATTTTTGTCATCATCCTTGTCGCTAGCACACATATGGGTTTGGTTACATCCCTCCTTGTTGGAAGCTTTTCCCAACTCGTTGTTGGAACTGACATAATTGCTTTTGGTTGTGGTAGGTTGCTGTTTGACGGGTTTAGGCACTAGATTCTTCATCAACATTTGCAAACTTGCTTCAAAACTGTGCCAGGCAAACACGACAGAGTGCTTGTACCTAGTTGTGTCCTACATAGCAAAAAACAATGGTATAAGTGTGCTATTTTTTGAACAATCATGCTTAAAACACAAACAAAACAAAAAGTAGAAACTTCATATACAAAAACTTACTTCCTGTGTCTGCAGGGGTGCATGTATTTCGATGAATTTGTCAATTTTTGTGTGTCCGAGAATAGAATGGTCAGCCCTCATCATAATCTCTATTTTCTTCCTGCATTGTGTGTTGAAGCATATCGATGCTCGCTTGTTGCTCACCCTCGTTTCTGACATTGCTGGCCTCTTCGGGGTGATGATTACGGCCTTTCGGTTCTGCAATTCTGTTTTCAACTGCACGAGATAATAAGAGAAGGTAAAATGTAAACACAAAAAATGTACACACAAAAAAACTGTAAACCATTGCTAAAACCGTGATAGGACTGTGAAAAATTACCGCTGTCATGTCGAAGCACGCATTGCTATCTATATATTGCTGCATGGCTTTCTTGACCATTGCGTTGGTCCATACTGCAACTCGCGTCCCTTGCTTACTGATATTCATATCTTTCAACTCTAAAGAATCCAGGTACTTTACCTGCAAAAGAAAAAGAAGTAACATCCATTTCAAATTATGAAAAAAAAGGAACATGAAATGTTCAACATGGCTAAAAAGACAAAAGCAAAAGAAGTTTTGGTACATACCATCAGATATAACATGCATGATTTTAGAATGGCTTTCTCAGCATTTGATTTGGTAGCTTTCCGGATCATCATGATAACAAATTTGCAAACATTCAACTTTTTGCTTGCTTAATCTTCACCATTGATGGATTTAATCTAGGACTGATGTTTACGCCTGTGGTTGGCGCAAGAACAGAGGCCATACCTAATGTTATGAAAAGCTTAAGGTATGAAGTATCTGCATTCTTCATAGACATAAGCTTCTTCTTCAGAAATGTGATGGTAGGCTGTTTTCTACCCTCATTACCCAGCTTCCTATGCATGAACTTGGTGGCCTCAGAATCTACTTCGTAAATCACTTCAAGAGTTCCGCACGGAACTCCTAAAACCTCTTTAACAGACAGTTCAGTGATAGGAATTGCGCCACGGCCTGGGAATACCATGCTGCAAGTTTCTGGATCGAAGCTTTCCATGAGAAATTTGCAGAGTTCTGGTTGAAGCTTTGAGCACTTGATATCTAACAGTCCGCCGTAATCTGCCTCCCTAATCATAGTTTTCTGATCTTCTGATATGTAGGGGTATAAACTGACCAACTTCATAGGTGATGCCCTCTGTAAAAGCTTCTTTGTTTTGGCCTAGGGAAAAATAGGGAAAAAAAGCTTATGGGTGCGATTATTACAAAAAAACATGTATCAAACTCAAAAAAAAGCTTCTCTATGGAATGCATTATCATACTTGCGACAACACGATAGCATGTTCTTCATGTCCCTCTTCAACATCATCTCCCTCTGCCATGTCCTCATTGGATGTTCTTTCTTCAGTATCTTGAACATCATAATGTATTGGTGACATCTTCCTCCTAAGCGTAAGTTTCTTTCGCATCAAACTTAGCTTTGAGTGCTTCTTCCCAGATCTAGACTTCTTAGCACTGTTTGACTTTGTCATTTGTAACTACAATCATGTAGGAAAATACACATAAAAAGGAGTTATACCATTATTCACTACCATTGGAGAAAGAGAAAATACAAGTAAATCCCTCAAAACTAACATCCCTGGAAGATCCCTAAAAACATTCAGTAAAAACTAAGCAACATCCCTGGAAGTCGATCCTACTTAGCACTAAGAAAGAAGTAACTGACATTGTTTCATCCGCAAAACAGGTGTTGCCATGATGGACTAGGCAACATCCCCATGTATTTGTCCTTGATTTAAGATGGACTAGGCAACATCCACACATAAGTGTAACTTAAAAAATAAACATCTCCTCTACAAAAAAGCTATCCCACCATTGATTCAGAAAAAAGCTAAAATACCAACATCCCTGGAAACTACTATCATCAAGCAAAAAACTAGACACTCATAAAACATCCCGCCATTGATTCAGAGAAAGCTAAAAACTAACATCCCTAGAAACTACTATCATCAAGCAAAACTAAGAACTAAAAAAAACTAGACACTGATAACATCCCACCATTGATTCATAGAAGCTAAAAACTAACATCCACCATTGATTCAGAAAAAAGCTAAAAACTAACATCCCACCAAGAAGCTAAAACAATGTCAGTTCCTACTGGATTATTTCAGTGACTAAACCTAACATCCCACCATTGATTCAGAGAAGCTAAAAACTAACATCCACCATTGATTCAGAAAAAAGCTAAAAACTAACATCCCACCATTGATTCATAGAAGCTAAAAACTAACATCCACCATTGATTCAGAAAAAAGCTAAACACTAACATCCCACCAAAGAAGCTAAAACAATGTCAGTTCCTACTGGATTATTTCAGTGACTAAACCTAACATCCCACCATTGATTCACTTCAGAGAAGCTAAAACATCGATCGACATGAAAAAAACTCCCCCTAAACATAACAAGACACGAGTCTAAAGCCATACGCGGTGGGGGAGTAACCAGATGAAATCTAGCAAGATGCAGTAGAGATGTAGTGGAGAAAAACAGATCCATACAGATTTAGTGGAGATGAAGCCAAAGAGAACAGGAATCTGGCCGGCCGTTAGACGATGTAGCCAACCACTGGACGATTCGGCTTGAATCTCGACGGTACAGCCACGGGATTCGAAGGGGTGTTAGCGGAAGTAGCCGAACACTGCGCGCATCGACGATGTGGCCGGCGGCGAGAGAGGATGTAGCCCAGATGTGCCGCTGGCGACCAAATCGACCGGCGGCCTGACCAACCCCCTCTCCCCCACCTCTTGACAGCGCCGGCGACGTAAGTGCGTGTGCCACACAAGCATCCGCGGGCGATGTACGTGCGGGTGTAAGCGCCGCCGGCGACAACAACTTCCTCCTGAAGATCTCCGCCGATGCGCCGGTGGAGAGCAACCAAGCGACCGCCGATGTGCGGAAGCGAAAATGGACAGCGACGCGAAATGCAGGGGACACCCACCACGCGAAACGGCTCTGTCTGAAAGACAATGACGCTGGGCCCGTCGCGCGCCGCTTGCAACGAGCCGTTCGATCAAAATCGTGGGACGCAGAAGGGCGGCCTCGAGTTAAGACAGAACGAGGTCAGCTGTTTATTAGATTAGACGTAATTTTTTATGCGCGCTAGTTTACAGCGGCTATTGAAGTCCGAATTTTAACCGTGCGTGTTATTTTAGATCACGGCATGTTTACCGCGTGGGTTGGAGTTGCTCTAAGTATAATATCATAGACTCTGTACATTTAATTATTGTCTCGTTGCAACGCACCGTTATTTAGATAGTATACTACTAGTATTTCTACGACAGAATATCTCATATATGAATCAGCACAACTGTATCCCTTCTCTGAAAATAAACTCTCTAGTACGGGTTTTTTCTTGAACTCCAACTTCTAGTTGGACCAAATGGCAATCTGAATGCGCTCATTACTTGGATCCAGCAGCAGGTGGCGGCGATGTGATCCCGAATTCGGTTGTTGCGGTAGACGTCAACTCTGGCTCATCATCTTCCTCGTGCTCGCCGGAGAGCTCTTCCAGCGACTTCCCCTTGGATTCCGGCACCAGGAAGGTGAATAAGAACCCGACCACGTTGCACCCCGCGAGCACGAACAGGGAGTTGCGGACGCCGATGCCCGGCTTGTACCCTGCGTCCGTCTTGGCCGGGTCCGTGCTCTGCGCAGCGTACAGGAACCCGAACGACCCCACGATGGCGCCCGCCTTCCCGGCCGCCGCCGAGATGCCGTGGCACGTCGACCGCAGCCGCGCCGGGAAGATCTCCGCCGGCACGATGAAGGTCGTCGAGTTGGGCCCGAAGTTGGCGAAGAAGAAGGTGAAGGAGAACATCACGATGAAGCCCACCTGGTTCCCCGGCGTCGTCCAGTGGTGGTACGGCACGGCCAGGCCGATCATGAACACCGTCATCATGAAGAAGCCGCCGAGCTGGATGGCGAAGCGGCCGATGACGTCGATGAGGAAGACGGTGAACCAGTACCCCGGGATGGTGCCGCACAGCGCGACCAGGGTCTGCGCGCGGGAGATCTTGAACATCTCTTGCAGCGCGTTCATGGTGTCCGCCCTGGGCAGCCACCCCACGGCCGTGTAGATGTCCTTCTGGAACAGGTTCTGCGAGTAGAAGGCGATGTCCAGCACGAACCAGCACACCGTCGTGCCCAGCAGGTGCCGCCCATGCCGCCTCGCGAACTCCTTGGAGAAGAGCCCGAACTGATGCTCGCGGTGGTGATCGGGCTTATCTGCTTCCTCCGGATCTTCCGCGGCCAGCTCGACGTTGAGCACCCTCGCCATGTCGGCCGTGGCCTGCTTGGTGTTCTTGGCGACCAGCGCCGTGTAGCGCGCCGTCTCCGGCATCTTCATGCGCCAGTAGTAGGTGAGCAGCGCCGGGACGGCGCCGAACATGAGAACGATCCGCCACGCGTAGTCGGCCTGCGGCACGGTGGAGCCGGCGCGGTCGTCCCTGTACGCCGGCGCGTCAAAACTCTCCTTGAACGCCGACGACACTATGATGGCGACGATGCCGCCCGTGAGGTTGCCGAAGCCTTGCATGGCGAAGACGGCGGCGATGAACGCGCCGCGGGTGCGCTTGTTGGCGTACTCGGACATGATGGTCGCCGAGAGCGGGTAGTCGCCGCCGATGCCGAAGCCGAGCCAGAAGCGGAAGAAGCAGAGCGTGGCCATGACCCCGTTGGCGCTGGACCCGAACGACAGGCCGGACGCGACGCAGCAGAGGACCATGATCATGAGCGTCATGCCGTAGACCTTCTTCCGGCCCATCTTGTCGCCGAGCCAGCCGAAGAAGAGCTGGCCGGTGAGGGTGCCACAGAAGGCGACGCCGTTCACGGCGGCGGAGACGTTGGGCGGGAGGGAGCCCGGGGTGGCGGAACTTGGGTCGAAGTAGTAGATGCGGCCGAGGAGCTTGGTGACGAGGGAGATGGAGAAGAGGTCGTAGGCGTCGGTGAAGAAGCCCATGCCGGCGATCACGATCGCCGTGAAGTGGTACCACTGCGTCTTGGCGGAGTCGAGCGCGCCCAGGACCTTGAGCTCCCGAGCCATGGCGAAACAGGGGACTGTGTGGCTTCGATTGATTAGCTCGTACGTTTTTGTCAGAAGCCGCTTTTAGGACTGGAGCATGCAAAGGAGAATATAAATAAACATCGTGTACTTTTAGTGAGACTTGTATGTCATGTCAGAAAAATGGCGTTGATTTCATGAGATTATCAGACGACATCTGTACACGAGAGCGATATATATACTTCTTGGTCAAACTTCTCGAATGATCTACTATACGTGGCTCAAACATTTGACCGGCAGCCAGAGTAAATTCCAGCAGCGAAGGTGTGTATGAAAAAACTTCATAAACTTTTGACAGATCCGCCGAGGAAGATCTTGAGGATTGAAAAGATACATAGCAGATCGAGTGGCCGACTGAGAGGAAATTTACATAGCAGAAGAGTTCATGGGACAGAAAACTGAAAAAATAATCACACGAAGAGATGTATGCATGGACAGAAAAAACAAATAAACATTTATATATACCTGATGCTGCTCAATTCGTATGCAGTTTAATTCCCTGACGACCTTGGTTTCCTACCTGCTAGTGTTATGGAGATCGACGGCCAGCAACATGAGCACGAGAGCTTCCTTTGAGGTGGCGCCGTATATATAGGGAGCTAGCCAACCCTTTTTTTTACATACACTCATTCCTAGGAACACACTCACGTTCACCCTACCTCTATGAGCACCTCCGAGAGACTAAACCGACGGGTCTTGAGATTGACGAAGTCACTGCATGTGTCTCGCTATCGACGAAAACGTCGTCTCCCATTGAAAAAAATATTCCGTCATTATGAGACACCAAAGCGTCAAATCTAGGGTTTAAACTTTGGTGAACTGAGGAATACCACTGTCCTCCTAACCATCTAACCACGGATTGGTTCTCAAGGAGCTAGAAAACTTGAACGGCAGCGCAGCATCTTCTGAATTTTGGAACGTGTGTATTCTTGAGGAGATCTCGCCAGGTGTCTTGATTTGTTATTGAGAAAATTTGCCTTGATCGATCAGTTGAGTGAGCTGCCAGCTTACTGCATAGAAAATTCCTCGTGAAAGGCTAGGACAAGAACTGCCCCGGATAGCAGCTTTGCATCCACGCAGTTGGTTTCTTGTCTCCGCTTCTTCTGGTTGACCGGACCACGCGAATTTTCACATCACCATTTCGATTTGCTAACTAACTGTCACAACCATGATAGTTCAAAGCACAAAGAAAATACTGGGCAGCGTCAAACTCACGCCCAAAAGAAGAAAAAGAAGAAATAAAATGAAGATACAGGCATATCGACTAAACAAAGACGACCCGCAACCGCTGGGTCCACCGGAGAAGTGCCACCATGTTCCTAGCATCGAGTCATCAAGCACCAATCAACACCTTTAAGAAGGACAGCCAACACTGCTGCCCGGACCAGAACTGGTCCTAGGGTTTCCCTCGGCACACGAAGGGAAGTGGACGAAAGGTAGCCACAACGCCTTTAAGGAAGGAATGGTGCCACCTGAGGACGGCACCACATTGGTATCGGTCAAGCCAACAAGGATTTCTCCCGAAAACCCTATCCACAACCCCGGACGATCCTTTGCACAAGAGCCCCGCAAGGACGAGGCCCCGCCACCACCAAGCTTGTCGTCCATGAGCATGCGCCACTACGGTCCTGAACTCGCCATCATCGAGTCATTGAGAAACCGTCGGGAGGTCTATAAGATCGAGGCAAGGGTAGAATTAAAACGAGGCCCACAGTATCGTGGTCGCGCTGAGCGAACTACCTCCACCGCCTAGTCGATCGGCGCGCCACGGACACACCAATCCCCATTGGGACCGGCCGGGCCGTAAAGCCTCCACGGAGGCACACCACTCCCACGGTGGTTCGGCCAGCCCGACAAGCCCATAAAGTCCGTCGCCACGGGCAACAAGCCGGTCGCAACCGCCGCAGATCCCGTCCAAACTGCCCCACCGCAATGCAAATCAAGCAGAGGAAGCAACCAGCCCGCCCACCACCCGGATGGGGCCCTAAGAGTCGATCTAGGCCACCATGGCGCTAGCAACCTGTCGCCGCCCTTGCCGCTAATGTGCCGCGTTCGCTGCCCACGTACGCTGGCCACACCCAGCTATCGCGGACCTCCGCCGAGAGGAAGGGACCTGATCCCGCCTCAAGACGCAGGAAGGACGAGCCGCCACGCGCCACACGGGAAAATCCAAGCGGTCCTAGCCAGCGGCGACGATGGGGGAGGGCCCACCACATGGCATTCACCATTGGTCCACATCATGCTACATCAACCATACCCACAAAGGTGAATTCGTTCCATACATCGCCCTCCTTTGGTTTTCATGTGAATGGGATCCTACTTGAGACAAGTGCCAATGCTATGAACAGGCCCATGACCAAGATACCAAGAGGAGACGACAAGAGGACCCCAGGAACCAAGACCCCCAAGAAAGAGGCGTGGAAGAGAAGGCGGAAGAAGACTTTCGGTGCCATCGGAAGCCCCGCCAGAACTTCCGTGGCCCAGCCGGGTGAACCGGAACCACCGCCAGAACTCCTGACGACACAACCGGTGAACCGACATCCCCGCCGAGACCGCGTACTGTAAGCCCTTCCGGTAGCCAACCGCGAAAACCGGTCACCGCCCGAAATGTCGGTTAACCCAACGCGGACTTACCGAAATACCTCTATGTGATGTAACAAGTTTGATGCCCAGAATATTCCCTCCCACCTACCCTTCGCTCCTAGTACTCCCTCCGATCCTAAACAAGTGTCGCGGTTTTGAACTAGAGCTAGTTCAAAACCGCGACACTTATTTAGGATCGGAGGGAGTACTATAAATAGCCCCTTGTGGCTAGGATCTAGTTGGAGTTGATGATGAATGAAGTCTTGTTCCTAACCCTAGATGGGAACCCCTCTCTATAGTTAATCTATGAGTTGTACAAGGCCTTGGAGTTCGGTGTTCGTCTCCAAGTCGTCAAGACCCTCCTCAAGTGTTTGGTCTCTCCTCATCAAGGATTCTAGTAGTGCTAGGTCTCTCCCCTTTGGGATTCTACTTGGTTGCTACTCTCTCCTTTGATTTGGATTCTATCATCCACTTACCGATCTCTGCTTTGGTGATTCTACCTAACGGTCTCTCGTCGAGGATTCTATTGGATTGGTTGTTCGAGCCAACGGGGGCAAATCAAATCGGGTTGTGTTTGCATGCGTTTGTATCTTTACCTTGCATTTGTGTTGCGTTCATCTTGTTCATCGGGTTTCCCCTCACTCCCCGCCTCAAATCCGTGAAGATCGGGCCACCCTAGGGTCAATCCCACAAGGGATCCCATATCAAATGGTATCAGTAGCTTTTGGTTGCCACGTATTTGACTTCGTTTCCCCATATCCACCATAAATTAGAAAATACCAAAAAAATTGCCCAAATTCCTTTTGGATCGATCTCTCGATTTTTTGAGTTTTTCGTGGTTTTGGTCCATAGATCTGTTGCTTTGGGTGTCGATCTACCTTCCTTGCCCTATCCCCCAGCCCAAATTCCACTAATTTTTGACAAATTTCTCAATTTGAATTTTGGAAGTTCGTCACGAACAAATTTCGGCGAGCACCCCAAGACCGTTACACACCGAAAATTCGGAGACGCTAAATCACGACGAATTTCAGCGCCAGCCCGTTCGTTTGTTCTTGAAAAAATTTAGACCCCAAAATTTGACCGTTTCCTTTTGAGTTTTGTTCTTGTTTCGCACGCGTGTCACCAAAACTAACTTCAAGATTCCGCAACATCTTTACACACCGCACTCTTCGACACCGTGACACCCGAACATCTTCCCCAACACTGGTTGCAAGTTGTCAACAATACCAAAGGTATAACTTGCACCACTCTTGTATAGCCTTTCTTCCTTTGTGTGATACCTAACCTATCGAGAGTGGCTCATTTTGTGTTTGCCGAAGCATTGTGTGCTTGCTCTTGCAAAGTGATAGTGCATAGGCAATAGCAAAGGTGACTCCATAGCATAGAAATAAAAGAGATATATAAAAAAAGATACTAATACAAAAGAGAGTCCAAAGCTTCTAAGCAAGAGTGCGAGTTAGAGCAAGGCAAGCGTGCAAATCCGTTGCTTCTCAATCTTGTTGTAAATGAGCTACGGTCTCTCCTTGTGTTGGCATGGCACCGAGCTTAGTCGCTGTTAGGACATTTTGTGCTCATTTTCATAGTCGTGCTAACCCCTTTTTTATCCACGTGTGTGTTTTCCCCGTGATTTTGTAGATCGCATCCTTTTTGCTTTTGATCTTTGGTCCGTTACCACTTTTGACAATAACCTTTTTGTTTGGTTGTCCCGTTTTCTATCCACCTTTCTAACCTACCACCATAGGCCTGTGTGTGTGTGTCTTGTGTACTCGCTATTCGCTACGCTTTCGACAAGAACAATCTTTCCAATCTTTGACTCCAGTCAGACAAGGTAGCAATTACCATTCCACCAATCTCACCCTATCTGTAACACCCTCAGAATCGGCCCTATGCAAGTTTCAGCGATTCCCGCCAAACCCGCATAGAAACGATTCAAAGGTGCCCACCAGGCACTTTCGTGCGGGTGGAAAACAAAGTAATAACATTACACAACAGTCCTCGATGGGACCCACAGAACAGATATATATATACAACACGACTCCATGAGTCAAGGATACAGATATACAGAACAAAGATCCAAATCACCTTGAAAATGATAGAACGTCCGACTACGGACAAGATGCAAATGGGGCTAAGAGCCTTGAAGAATAACCAATGGCGACCATAACCCTGCCCAGGACAAGCCGGAAGGGTAACCCTGCTAACGACGTCGATCTCAAAACCTGCTCAAACAAAAGGGATGCCGACAAAGGGCAAAGGAAAAAGAGAGAGCGGTCGATCGAGGCCAATACACGGCGAGACTAGAATTCGGCGGTCCTCGCCTACACAGGTATGGTGGACTGCAGCGGCAGCGCAGCATGCACTAAACACCCTATAGAGACTCGATATAACTGTCGGCTATCAGAGAGGGGTAAGAAAGACCTATCCGAAACCAACCTGATACTACCACCAAACATACCCATCCTGGTATTTCCCCCTCGAGACCAAACGAGGAAGTCAACCGAGGAACTCACACAGTTGGCAGTTTTACTCATTCCGTTATAGTTGCGGCAATTACTAGTCAAATATAAATAGCATGAGTCATCCTGATATAATAAGCAGTGGGCAGTTTTAGTTAACCATTCCATTGTAGTTGCAACACTTACTAGCCAGATACAGTTAGCATGAGATATCCCAAAACCCAACAGTTGTTGGTACTTTTATTTAGCCATTCCGTTATAGTTGCAATACTTACTAGTCAGATACAACGACAGCAAGCGACAACCCGAACAAGCAATTGTTGGCAGTTTTATTTAGCCATTCCATTATAGTGAAGCTGATTACTAGTCATTATAAAGTCAAATTTATAGCACTACTTTAGTTATAGTTGTCTATGATCGAGATACTGTGCTCCAAGTCGTCCATAACCGCGGACACGGCTTTCGAGAAGTTTTACCTGCAGGGTGCACAAATAGCAACACACACTCGATCAACCTCGGAAAAACCAAATCAAAACCCAACGAGGCCTTCACGACAAAGCAATCACAGGATTCAGAAATATTTCAGGGGGCCACCCCATTGAGTACACCCGCAACGAAGTTAGCTGACTCCGAAACGGACTCAAGGTTTGCGCCAGTGGCTGTAAACGACTGGGAACCCAAAACTAGGCTTGTCGATACCACGAAAACACTCCGCTTACCTAAACAGTACAGGTGCTCCTCGCACAATCGTAATAAAGCAGTAAAGCATGGCATAAGTACAGGATAGTAAATAAAACCTCAAACTAGTTTGTGGCCCCATGAAATAAGACTGAATCAAGCTCTGGCTCAGGGGGGGTCCCATAATCCTCCCGGATGTGGATAGCGCGAATATTCAAGGAACATGTATCAAGTACTCGGGGTCCTACGGGACACAAGTGGATGGTTAACAACCAAATAACATCTATTGCCCACATGTGCCTCTGCTTACCTACTTCAATTTTAGTTGTTAAACAACAATTAAAGTCTTGATCATCTCCAACAATAAACACACGGCAGTACTCCAACAACTGTGGTACTTGACGACACACAACAGCACTTGAGCAAGCGACTACGACGCGCAGGTCCAACTATCTACCAAACAACAGGTAATAGGAGGTGTCCAGGGCAATATAAGGCTGCAAGGGATATCACGGGCACGAAAACTAGAGCATCGCAACACAGATAGCAATAGATCAACTGGAGGGAATAAATACTATAAAAGTAAGATAGGTAGAAAGGGGGAGATGCTCGCCTGAAAACATTGCCGAAGGTCCATCCGAAGGTCGGGTCGACACTCGCATCAACTCATCGGCCTAATCCGTGAAGAAGCAAAGCACTAGAACAAACACCGGATGCACTATTTAATACTATGACAGAAGATCGGGCATGATGCATGTATGATGTATGGCATGGCAAAGGTGCGATGCGATTAGGTCATATTAAGCGGAACCGGGGTCCCGACAATTAATTAGATGGTTCATGTTATTTAGATAACCCGCAATTTAAATGTTGTCTTAACAAGGAAAAAGATAGCACCGGTTCGCTACACAAAATTAAATGGGACCAATATACGACTAGATTTACCCGCATATGGCCCCATATTTAATTATAAGGTGAATCGGCATAGTGCCCCCAACCACATGACAATATGCATGAGAGTATGACAATTTAATATGCAACAAGTTTATATATAGCATCTATAAAATAGGGGCTCGGGAAAAGGTTCACACATTAGGGTTCGGCGATCTTGGGGTTCGATGTGGTTTGGGGTTCGATAGGGGCTCAGGGTTCGACGGAATCGAGGTCCAGATTCGAGATGGAGAACTTGTTGTGTCGTGACGGAGAACTTGGGTCCAAGCGGTCGATCTTGCCGTCGCGAAGGTCTTGTCGGGTCCTTGTATCGGGTCGGTTTTGGCGTTCGGGATGCAGAACTTGGCGTTCCGCGGCGAAGTTCTTGTCGTATCCGAGTCGACGACCTGGGCGCCCGGTTTCTCGGTCATCAGTTCCGGGAAGAAGTACTTGTCGCATTTGCGGTCTTCGGGTTCAGGGAGGAAGAGCTTGACGTCCGAGAGGTTCGGCCCGGCCACGGCCATCGGGGTCCATGACGAAGATCTTGACAATCCAAGCTCGTGTGTAGATGATATTTCAGCTTTCCATGTAGATGGTTATCAAACTTCAAGGTTCCCCAACCAAAATTAGCCACCGATCTGCATAGTGTCCTCCCAAACAGAGAAGCACACATAGCTCCAAGAAGGTTTCTTCATCTCCTGGCTTGCACTCGTGCGCACACGCGGGGTGGTCCTGGTACTGTCTCGTACAGCCGCAGAACACCAGAGGCAGGAGAGGACATGGCTCGCAGGAGGCCCGACCCGGAGCAGAGCCGAGGACGACGGGCGGTTCGCGAACGATGCGTCGAGGCAGGGCTCGGCACCGGCTCTGCTTGGGGGATGTCCTAGCAGCGGGGCGGAGGGAAGCGCTGGCACGGCTGGAGGATGAGGTGGATGCAGCCTGGTGACGACCTCGCTGGTCCTCACGCCGAAGAGGGGAGGGCGAGGACGCTGTAGGCCGGAGGACGCGCTGGTGGCGGCGGTGCTCCCAGGGCACGACCGCGCGAAGAAGGTCGGCGGCGGGAGGAGCTCTGCAGGGAGGGAGACCTTGGCGACAGCGGTGGAGGACCAGGAGAAGGCGCCGGCGAGACCGGCGGTTGCCGGGGCTGAGGCGGCCGGGCCAAAGGGCGACGAGGAGGCGGGGAGGCGGGAGCGCTGAGCACGGGCGTCATGACGAGGAGGAAGGCGTTGGCCTTGGCGGCGGCGGGCGGCCGGAGATGCAAACGCGGAGGCGGACGGAGGTCGGCGGGCGCGGGGACGAGGTCCAGCGAGGAGGGCGGAGATGGCGATGGCGACTCGGCGAGGCGGTCGCAGGAGGAGGCGCTGCCGCTGGCGGAAGGCGGGCCGACGGGAGGAGGCGGCGGGCGAGGCCGACGGGGAGCGGAGGTCCTGGGGGCGCCGGAGCTTGAGGGAGGCGGCGGAGGCGAGGGCGGCTCCGGCGGGCGGGGCGAGCGGCGGGAGGAGAAGACCGGCGACGCAGCTTAAAGGGGAGGGAGCCAGGGAGGCGAGCGGTGGGGGGTTCGGTGTCGCAGGCGGAGGCGGTGGAGAGGAGCGGGGGAGGGAGAGAGGAAGGAGACGGGGTGGGGGAGCGGTCGCGCGTGGGTGACACGTGGGGCCCGCGGGCAGGTGGTTGGGGATCGGTCGGGTGGATGGGATCGGGTGCAGGTGCGGGGCAGGTGTGGGCCCGGGGCCAGGCCGGCGTGTGTGGCGTGTGTGGGGCGGCAGGGGTGAGTGGGTAGTGGGGTGAGAGAGGAGGTGGGCCAGGTGGCGGCCTGGGATTGGATGGGGGGAAGGGGAAGATGAGGTGGCGAGAGGAGATTGGAGGGGGTGAGGTGGAGGGGGCTGGGTAGATTAGGTTGGGTAGTTTTAGGATTTTGGTGGACCGTTTTGAACTGGGGGTGGCCGACTGGGTCGGATCGGCCCGGTACGGCTGCCCCCTAAAAATAATATAGATTTTTATTTAATTTAAAATAACTTTTGTAATTAGTTTTTAGACAAATAAAAGACCCGGAAAAAGCCCGGCGCTTTAATTTGAAATCGAGACGGGGGATATTTAGAAAACCAAACTAGGCTTTTAGAAAATAGGTTTCGACAAACAAGTGCATGATGACATGACGATGCTCAAATGCAATGTGGCATGATGACATGAGCATGCGGTCATGATGATGCAATGCACAAAACAGCGCGATTTTCTAGTAGTGGTTTTGGCGGGATGCCACACTATCTATCAAGTGTGTTTTGTGCACCATGTCTATGGCAAGCGGAGCTAGTGGAGATAGCCACTTCAACAACCAAGACGGCTTCCACGCGCCACAACTTATGGGCGCAACACCAAGAATTCAATAATCAATTTGAGCGACTTGAGCACAGTCTTGATGATACTTTTTGAGAATTTGAGCACCATGATCGGCAACGTCAAGAAGAGCACCACGCACAATTCCAATCTCTTCACCAAGCTATTGCCAACCTTGGCAAACCAACATGGCCATCGTTCAAGCTCGTCAAGTTCTTCCCGCATGCACTCCTCAAGTCGACATGGCGAGTCATCAAGGTCAAACTCCCGCCGCGGAGAACCCCACAACCATAAGGCGGAGGATGCAGCTCGTCATCGTCATGCTCAAGCGGTAGACCCAAATGCTCCTCAACCTCAACAACAACGCCAAGAGCATGGTCCACCACCACACCAAGCAATCATCAACGTGAAACACCAACGGGAACGCCATGATGAAGCAATCCACAATGATAGGCGTCGCCATCCTCCTCATGACCACCATGTGCATCTTCAACACAATCAAGCACAGGCATGGGATACAGTTTATGATGATGAGGGTGCATGCAAAGCTCGACGCAACAACCGGCATGCACAACACCACCACCGACACCGACAAGCGATGAATGTCAATGATGCCGAGCAAAGGCGAAGAAGGGACTTCGAGCATCATCAAGCTCATCCCCCACAACAACCTCAAGGCAATCAAGAGCCTCCTCCTCCGCCTCCACGCCCTCCAAGTGACACAAGTATGCACCATGAACGTCACAATAACCACCATGAGCGTGATGATGGCAAGTTTGGAAAACTCAAGTTCGTTATGCCCAAGTTCAAAGGAGAAGAAAATGCCGATGCATATCTTGAATGGGAGCTCAAAGTCGACAAGATCTTTCGAGTACACAACTTTTCCGAAGAGAAGAAAGTGGCAATGGCATCTCTTGAGTTTGAGGACTACGCCAATGTTTGGTGGGAAGACTACCAAAGCAATCGTGAGAAGCTAGAAGAACCACTGGTCACCACTTGGACCGAGATGAAGAACGTGATGTATGCAAGATTTTTCCCCGAGCACTATCGCCAAGATCTCTTTGACAAGCTACAAAACTTGAAGCAAGGCACAAATACAATTGAAGAGTTCTACAAGGAAATGGAGATGACTATGATGAGAGCCGATGTGAAGGAGCTCGAGGAGCAAACGATAGCATGGTTCCTCAATGGTTTGAACCGCCCAATACGCTAAATAGTCGATTTCCAAACTTACAAGACTCTCGTGAACCTTCTTCACCAAGCAACCAAGGCCGAGGGCTACTTGCAAAAGGAACATGCTTATGAGAAGCAAAGGGCGTACTTTGCTTCAATCAACTCGAATACCCCCTCCAAGCCAACAAACCAAGCAACAAGCTCCTCCAAGCAACCCAAGACACCTATGGCATCCTCTTCCAGCACAACAACAGATAATCAAGTAGTTTGTTACAAGTGTGGAGGAAAGGGCCACAAGTCTTATGAGTGCATCAACACAAGAGTCATGCTAACGGATGAGAACGGTGCAACATACTCTATGAGCGAAGATGAATATGAAGCTTTGACTCAAGCCGCTATCACAAAGGATGCCGCAATGCAAGATGAGGACACGCTTATATGTGAACATGATCCAAGCCCCTCACTTGTCATCGCCCAAGTCTTCACGACCAACTCCATCCCTAGAGAGGACCAACGCCTCAACATCTTCCAAACCCGAGCCGGTATTAATGGCAAGTCCATAAAAGTTATCATTGATGGAGGAAGTTGTCACAACCTTGCGAGCATCGATCTTTGTGAGAAACTCAAGTTACCATACATGGAGCACCCTCAACAATATCATGTCAAGTGGCTTGATGACAATGGCACCATCCAAATCAAACAAAAGGTCAACGTCTCCTTCAAGATTGGTCCATATCAAGACACCGTCGAGTGTGATGTCGTGCCAATGACCGTGTGTCACATGCTCCTTGGAAGACCATGGCAATACGACAAGAGCTCCCTACATGATGGTACCTCCAACCAATACTCCTTTAAGTGGAACGATAAGACGTTTGTGCTGCAACCTATGACGCCAAGCCAAATTATCTCTTCTAACATGATGTCGTTGCCCAAGATAAAGCAAGCTAAGGATCCTTGCGAGATGAGTGGTGAGAGAGTGACCCACCAACACGTGAGTGAATGCCACAAACCTCAAATAGGTGGAAAAATCATGAGTGCTACGTCGCATGCCACCAAACGTGAGGAGTGATTTGAGTGTGACCCATACTAACAATCCATCATACAACTCTCTCTCCTTATTGTCGGTTTTGTAGGATACACAAACTCATCCACCACCTCCGGGGAACACACTACAAGATCTCTAACCACACCTTGGTGACAAGCTCAACTTTAAGATCTTCAACCAATTTGAACAAGGCTACAACACCGGAGATCCAACCACATACAAGCTCAAGACCATGGGTACACCTCCCTCCCTATATGATGATGGAACTTCGTTGAGGTTGACTCGTTTTCAAGCGGGGGGAGATGATGCAGACTAACACATGGCATTCACCATTGTTCCACATCATGCTACATCAACCATACCCACAAAGGTGAATTCGTTCCATACATCGCCCTCCTTTGGTTTTCATGTGAATGGGATCCTACTTGAGACAAGTGCCAATGCTATGAACAGGCCCATGACCAAGATACCAAGAGGACACGACAAGAGGACCCTAGGAACCAAGACCCCCAAGCAAGAGGCGTGGAAGAGAAGGCGGAAGAAGACTTCCGGCGCTACCGGAAGCCCCGCCGGAACTTCCGGCGCCCAGCCCGGTGAACCGGAACCACCGCCAGAACTCCCGGCGACACAACCGATGAACCGACCTCCCTGCCAAAACCGCGTAGTGTAAGCCCTTCCGCATCGAGAAAACTCATCACGGGAAATGTCGCCGCTAACCCGCCACGGACTTACCACGAAATACCCAGGTTGTGTCAGAACGGGTTTGATGCCCAGCATATTCCCTCCCACCTACCCCTTCGCCCCTAGTACTATAAATAGCCCCTTGTGGCTCAGATCTAGTTGGAGTTGATGATGAATCATCTAGTTGTAGTTGATGATGAATGAAGGCTTGTGCCTAACCCTAGATGGGAACCCCTCTCTATAGTTAATCTATGAGTTGTATAAGGCCTTGGAGTTTGGTGTTCGTCTCCAAGTCGTCAAGACCCTCCTCAAGTGTTTGGTATCTCATCATCAAGGATTCTAGTAGTGCTAGGTCTCTCCCCTTTGGGATTCTACTTGGTTGCTACTCTTTCCTTTGATTTGGATTCTATCATCCGCTTGCCGATCTCTCCTTTGGTGATTCTACCTAACGATCTCTCGCCAAGGATTCTATTGGATTGGTTGTTCGAGCCAATGGGAACAAATCGAATCGGGTTGTGTTTGCGTGTGTTTGTATCTTTACCTTGCGTTTGTGTTGCGTTCATCGGGTTTCCCCTCACTCCCCGCCTCAAATCCGTGAAGATCGAGCCACCCTAGGGTCAATCCCACAAGGGATCCCATATCAGAAGGGGAGATGGTTGGTTGGGCCGCGGAGGGTAGTGGCGCCCCCGTCACCCTCGGGCAGGGTGGGGGGGGGGCAGCGAGACGCGAGGGAGGTTTTTTGTTCACAATTATCTTACATGCTTGGATGCATACTGGATATTCCACGAGTATCATACCTGCTAGGTTGCATATTTGGTTTCCTCGATACTATTGATGTGTTTAATCTATTTTTTTTATAAAATGTTTTAAAATTTTGCTTACACATTCAACAAATAATGACCGAATAAAAGAGCAGCAGAAAGTACATCCGATGACAAACTTCATACCTTACCTGACACACTAGTAGAAAAAGGGCATATAGTCCCGGTTTGTAAGGGCTTTTAGTCTCGATTGACCTTTAGTCCCGGGTCGTAATACGGCCCTGGACTAAAGAACTTTTTTCAAAAAAAAAATTAATTTTATTTTCAAGTTTTTTCTTAAACTTTTGAATTGTTTGGCTCGTAATCCTCTTACTTGAAACATTTTTAGTACTAAGTATATTTAATCTTAGGTCAAATTACACTTACAATAAACTTCCCAGTCGGTCACCCATCCTAGCACCACTCCACCCTAAGCACGCTTAACTTCTCTGTTCCATCAGGATGTCCTCGCGCGAAGCCCATTTATACCTTGTCGTCAACACTACCACATCTATCCTATTAGCCCATATCAATATGCCATACATCTTTATTTTTTGAAATTACAAACAACTATTTTAGTAAACAACAATAAATAAGTAATAATAATATTTTAATCCAATGAAAGTAAAAAACCAAATAAAATAATATTTTATTCTTTATTTTGCCATTTATTCATTTAATATGGCATAAATAATATCTTTAAATCTGTAAATCGAAATTCGACAAATAATATATCCATAATTATTAGAAAAATGTGAGGAATCCAAATATGGAATAAATAAAATTGCAAAAAAAATTATTTTTTAAAATAACTTATTTCTTTTCGAATTTTAAAAATCTAAAATAATCTAAAACGACATAAGGCTGTTGAAATCGAACTCACAATTTTTTTCCACGCATTTTGATAGTTTGTACATTTTTTTTCCGATATCGTACGCAAAAGTTATAGTTAATTTAAGTTTTCCTGCCGGGACCCGCACCCCTTTAGTCCCAGGCCGTATCACGACCCTGTACTAAAGGGTGTTGTCCGTGCCCGAACCCCTTTAGTCCCGGACCGTATCACGATCCGAGACTAAAGGTCTGAAACGTTCCGGGACTAGAGTTTCCTCGGGCTCCTAGCCACCAAAAATGATACGAACCGGGACTAGTGCTCACACTAGTTCCGGCCCGAAACAAATCGGAACTAGTGTTAGATAGGTCAAATCGAAGACCCTTTTTCTACTAGTAACATAGTCGGAGTATACACGCTAAAGCGCGGGCTATGGATACATTCCCGCTTGGAAACTTAAAATGGTGTGTGTTTGAGTGATGCAAGCTAGCATGGACACGTAGTAGCCGTGAAGGCATGAAAATTCTACACTAATAGCCAGGAAGAGGGCATTGTTCGGGCTCCGAGAGGCATATTCTCTGCCAGATTGACATCCAAGAGTCAAAGTCGTTGTGTCATAGGTCCTCTTCTCTGGCCAGTTTGTTTTCTCTTTCTAGAATCGTGACCGGCAGGGTCATATTTGTCCACGTTTTGCCGCCAAAGTCTTAGGTCGGGTCTACATGCTTCATGATTGTAACGGGATACTGAAGAGTAACGGTCGCCAAAAACACCTCGGCAAGGTCTCTGTTGTTTATACACCCTACCGTCTAATTAAAAGTACAGCCTCAATAATTCCACGAGATATACCTCGATATAGTCTCGTCCACAGCTGCATTGTAAGGAACCCGGTGCCTATACATGATTCCAGGATTTATTCTCCTATGTGCAGATCAAGATCTCTCCGGTTTTCCTTTGTCTTGCCTCCTTTGTTTCGTTGCTGGCCTAGTTTGGCAACAAAGTTTTTCTAAAACTAAAATATATCAATACCATAGTATTTAGTGTCTAGCAAAGCAATACTTCAGTTTTTCTCTTTTCTTAGTTTTACGAAAAAGAGGGTCCAACCTCTTTCTCAAATACTTAAAAAAAAAAACATCGTAATGGAGGATACTTCAACCATATTATTTGTTGGATCCAAACACCTCAATATATTTAATATTTTAAATTTTTCAGAAACCAAAGTATTCTTTTAATACTTTAAAAATACTTTCTTATAAAAAAAACTGTGCAGAGTGTCAGCGACCTGGACCGGTCCTGGAGGAGACAAAACGTCAATGGCAAGTGCATCAGCTGAAGCAGGTGACGTGGGCCTCACCGAGACTCGGCCCACAGGGGCAAGGAGACCACCCGCTCGGCTTGCAGGCCACGAATGGGCCAAAGAGGCCTTGTAATAGATTGAGCGCCGGAGAGCTATTTAGAAAGGTATCCGGTTGTTCTCAGAAAAAATAAGGTATCGTCAGATATTTACTTTGGCTCGCGGGTGCAGATACACCCACTGTGAGAAAATGTATTTTGAAATATTAAAAAATCTAAAAAGTTGTACATTAGAACATTTTATATTCGTTTATAAGTTTTCAGGATAAAAGAATATTTTATTATCGTGTATAAAAAAGATAGAATGTGTCATAGAAATACGACTATTCACATGCCATTTTTTGTCTTTTTATACGCAACACATAAAATGTCCTTTCATCCCAAAAACTTGTAAGCCAACATAAAATATTCGAATATATTATAGAATTGTTTTTTAAAATTTAATATTTCAAAATATGTTTTCTCATAATGGATGTATTTACACCTATGAACCGAATTATCGTAGGATGTTGGTAGTTGGCTTGAAACTGGATGAACCGGAAGCCAGTGTCGTGGAATATTAAGCTCGGACGATTGATGGGAGGAACTAGCTAGATCCCCAAATTATACCGAGTTCTGAGTTTTTAGTGAAACCGTGGCTTAGATCGGAGAGGATATTACACAGAGATTGGCAGGTATTGCGGGAACTAGCGTGTGAAAATGTGAAGAGGTGGCCAACTGGATTGGAAAATGATATACTACGATTCATTCGATCCCTCGGGTTCGCTGGCTCGCGCACGTCCTGAGAGGGCCCACTACGCGCCAGTTTTTTTCCTCCTTGCGAACGCCACCAACTGCCGTGATCTGCCGCGTGCCGCCGGCCTTCCTGCGCCGCCTGTCGCGCGCCGTCGCCCCTTCCCTCACCGTCGTCCTTTCCTGCGCCACCGCCTTGCCTTGCCGCGCGCTGCCGTCTTTTACTGCACCGCTGCTGCACGGCGCTCTACAGCCCGTCTTTTGCTCCGGCGCCGCCACGCAGCCACCACCGTGGCCGGAGTAGGCTACCGGAGCCCGCCCTCCGCCTCCACTTTCCCTATAACCCGCGCGCTGGGGAAACCACGACGGTGGTGCTCCCTTTGAGATGTACTTCACAGTGGAGGAGCTCTTATTTTGCTATGTACTCAAGAGTGGTGCTACCTTAGTAAATTTATTTTGCTATGTACTCATATTTTTTTGCTACTTTCGCTACAACCAATTTCTATGGTTTTGCTACGTGGTCTTCGGCGAGAGTCTCCGACGATGTCCCTTTTGCTATATTAGAAAAAACATTTTGCTACATCCGTTTTGTGGTTTTGCTACAATAGAATTAAGTTTTTGCTACACGATCTCCGGCGAGGTCTACTGACGAAAGTCTTCGGCGAGGTCGGATCTGCTACATTAGCACAACTTTTTTGCTACCACCGTTTTGCGGTTTTGCTACAATAGCATAATGTTTTTGCTACACGGTCTTCGGTGAGGTCTACCGGCGAAAGCCTCCGGCGAGTCTCCGGCGAGGTTGAATATGCTACGTTAGCCCAACTTTCTTGCTACACGTTTGCCGACGAGGTCTCTGGCGAAATCTCCGACGAGGTCCAATCTGTTTTTTATTTCTGGGCCAAACCGTTTTCTGCTACATGTAGCAAAAGCGGGACACTTTGTAGCAAATCGGGATAAATTATAGCAAAAGTGGAAATCTGGACAAAAAAAGGACACGTGTCACGCAGAGGACCCGGAGGATCTGGGGGAGTTATCCCCTGGGGGACGCGTAGTGCTCCCCAACTGGATTTGAAAGCATGCAGATCCTCTCAAATGCAAGATCTTTCACACGACTAGCACTGCAATTAGGTTTGCAAAGAGGCACCCAATCCGTCCCGCTTTGTAGCCAAAATTGTTAGTCTAGTTCAAAACATTTTAGCAAAATTAGTCTTACTTGAACTAAAATTTGCTTCATGGACTTATGCGGGTTGTGGCTTGCAAGTATGTTGTTTGGATAGAAGAGTCCTGTATGGTCTCCAAGATGGCATCCCCCATTTATATGTCTGTTTGCAAGAAGAGGACACTGTTGTTCATACCCTGGCAGGGTGTCTGGCAGCTAGGGAGAGCCAACACAATCAGAAGTTCAAACTGATGAAAAAGAAAAGGCATGAGAGGCCGGCCAACATTGATAGTGTGAAGAGATTGCCATGGGCAGCCTACTTAAAAAAGGCCAAGCCCATGGCATTGGATGCTGGCGCATGGCCGAGAAGCCTGCCAACATTGATAGAGGCAGAAGACCAGCGTTCAGCATTCATGTCGGCACATGAGTCAGCTAGTTAGGCTACTTTCATGGATGGCCACGATAGAAGACCAACGGCGGTGGTATCACAACCAGACGTGCTCGGTGTAGACGAGGGATGCCACGGTCTGCAATGCGTCTACTAGACACATCTCCAATCCAAATTTGATCGGCTCAAATACTTGTGGTCGTTTGGGTCTCATGAGTGAGGTTTTCCGGTCCTTTGTCCATCCAGATACCGTTGGATAGGCCGTGAGTGGATTGGCCCGATGGAGACGACCTAATAATATTTCTATGGCCCCCCAAAAAATAGGTCGCCCAAGAGATGGAATGTGAACCATATGTGTGTGTTCATCAGCTTTGCAACGTAGGGCGCGGATAAGATCCCAGTAGCCGCAAGGTGGACTTACGCTTTCACTCTCGGTCAGGGTCGTCCACACACATCAGCAGTGTCGCGCTCGCATGGTCACTATACTTTGATGATTTATCGACTGATATCTTGACCCACTGGCTGGCACCGCTGTTAATCATGTCGTTGTAGCTAGGTTCAGTTAGCAGTTTTCTGAAAATAAACAGTAGTTGTTTTAGGCCCTAAGTCTAGCGCTGCTGCGGACCATCGTGGGATGGCACGGCCTGTCCGTTGTGGCGGCCTTGTAGGGGAGATGGGCACGAGCGAGAGTGGGATGACGCTCTCCTGTAAGCTCGGTCCTTGATCCTGATTTGTAGCTGGTTAGTTTGTAACCGAAGCAATAAGAGGAACAGAAAAAAAAGGATAAGTGGTTCAGTTGAACACCACGCCAAACACTTTGTCTCTCCCTGTCGAAATTCGTTTTTCATAAGAGAACTTGCCATCTTTGGCAACTTCAAGTGGTATCAGAGCCTAATCGCCATGGTTGGGACTCCACCGCCGAAGGCCGCGCCCTCCGCCTCCAAGTTGCGCACCCCAAGTCGTGGGCGGAGCAGATCCAGGAGGGGATCAGGAGGGGAGGTCGTCGTCAGGGAGATCGTGCGCGAGGGCGGAGGCGGCGACGTTGTCACCTACCCGACGCTCACGAAGACAAACTACACCGAGTGGGCGACCTTGATGCGCGTCCAACTCCAGGGTGACGGACTCTGGGAAGCCATCGACAGGAGCGACGCGACAGGAGCGACATGTGTTGGGCGCCATCCTGCACTTTGTGCCGCCGGATATGGTGACGGTACTTGCCGCCAAGGACGACGCCAAGGAGGCAAGGGACACGATCAAGGTGATTCGCGTTGGTGTAGATCGGGTGCACGAGGCACGCCGACAGAAGTTGAGGAAGGACTTCGAGAACTTCGGCTTCGAGAGTAGGGAGAGCGTGGAGGATTTCTCGCTGCGCATCTCAGGCATCGTCAGTGAGATGCAGTCTCTCAGGGACACCACCTACAGTGAGCTGATACGTCCAATTTGCATCACTATTCTATATCATAATTTGTCTTTATTCATTGATATATTCCTTATTAAGAGGTCATACTTATGTATTTTCATCTATTTTTGCATGTTGGATGATTCTTGGAGGATGAACTGCCGAAGTCGGGATTCTGATGGAAAAAGCGGTGTCTAGATGCAATTTTTGCGAAGACGATCAGAAAAATACCAAAAAAATATATGGAAAAATATAATTTTCCAGAAGACGAAGGAAGGCCAGAAGGGGAGGAGGAGTTGGGCCACAGGGGGCCCACACCCCCCAAGCGCGGGCCACCTTAGGTCGTGCCACCAGGGGGTGTGGCCACCCTGGCCCACCTCCTCCTCCGCCCCTTCGCCTATATCTTCCTCCCGAAACCCTAAAGTTCGTGGTGCGACCACAGAAATATTTCGTCGCCTCTGCGGGGTAGAAAACACCGAGAGAGAAAGAGCTCTTTGGCAGACAGATTTCTGCCGGAGAAATTCCTTCCTAGAGAGGGGAGATCGTCGCCATCAACACTGTCATCAAGCTAGACTTCATCGGGAGCATCATCATCATCCACACCATCATCTCCACCAACACCAGTATCACCACTCCATCCCGCTGTAACAATTGTGTTGAATCTTGCATATATAGTTCTTAGGGAAAACTTTCTCGGTGTTGATTACTATTTGTAGTTGATGCTTGTGAGTGGAACCATTGAATTATTTTCTATGTTTAAATTGTTATCCATCATTATATCATCTTTGATCTTGGTCCATATGATGTCTCGTGATTAGTTCATTTAGTTCTTGAGGACATGGGAGAAGTCATGTTGTTAGTAGTGGAATTGTGTTGAGGTATTATTCAATGGTTTATAAGTATTTAAGTTTTGGTGTTATTCTTCTAGTGGTGTCATGTGAACGTCGACTATATGATACTTCACTATTTATGGGCCTAGGGGAATGCATTCTGTATTTGGATACTAATTGTGGGGTTGCCGGAGTGACAGAAACCTGACCCCCCGTTAGGAAACTTTTCCACAAGGTAGTGTAGGATCCCAGAGTTTAAGGTTGTGGTTAGGTTTTTTTCTTAATTACTTGCTTGTAGTTGCGGATGCTTGCAAGGGGTTTAATCACAAGTATGTATTAGTCCAAGTAAGGTCGGTACATTAGCATAGGTTCACCTACACAACACTTATCAAACCAAAGAATATTAATCAACTATATGAAACGAAAGCACTTGACAGTATTCCCGTGTGTCCTCGAGAATGTTTGGTCCTCATAGTATTAAAACCGGCTTGTCCTTTGCTAAGAAAGGATTGGGCCACTTGCTGCAATTATTTGCTGTCTTTGTTTACTTGCACTTTGTTTCTTTGCTTTATCAAAAACCCATAAAAATCTGTTTGCTAAGTATTTGCAGAGATTTCCTGCTCCATACCACTAGTCAACACCTTCTTCTCCTCGTTGGGATCGACACTTCTATTTATCGAAAGTACTACGATATACCCCATATACTTGTGGGTCATTAAGACTATTTTCTGGCGCCGTTGCCAGGGAGTGAAGCGCTATTAAAGAGTGGAACTGGTAAAGGAAACTTCTACTATGAGTATTGCTTTTTTATTTCTGTTTGCTACTTTGTTTCCAATATGGACAACCCACTTGGTTTCCTGTTTGGAAAACTACTACCACTTCTAGGGTAGTAGATGAACCACCACTTGTTGAGACAGATCCTTTTAAGATACCTACAGGAATTGTTGACTGTGTTAAGTATAATTATTATTTTGGGGATGGAACTGTCCATTCTGGTGATCACTTGCTTTTTATCCATGAATTATGCGGGTTGTTTAAGTGTGCAGGTATCACAATAGAACAAGTTAATAAGAAGTTGCTCTCTATATCATTGAAAGGAATAGCTAAAGAATGGTATAAGCTGTTGAAGAATGGACAATCTATGGAATGGGAGGAAATAGTACCTCTCTTTTATTCTAAATTCTATCCTTCCAGTGAGATTCACAAGGATAGGAATCAAATATATAACTTTTGGCCTATTGATGGAGAGAGTATAGCCCAAGCTTGGGGGAGATTGAATTTAGTAATGCTTAAATGTCCTATTCATGAACTCCCTAATAACATTATTATCAATAACTTTTATGCAAGGCTTTCTCTTCATGATAAAGATTTACTAGATGCTTCTTGTACTGGATTATTCACACGTATGAAGGAAGAAGCTAAATGGGATCTCCTAGACCGTATTCAAGAAAACACTGAAGCATGGGAGAATGACAAAGGAAGAAAGTCGAGTATAAATTATGATTATGAATGCATTAAATCTTTTATGGAAACTGATGACTTTCATGATATTAGTGCTGAGTATAGCCTTGATTCTCAAAGTATTGCCAATTGTTTTAAGGCCTTTTCCTCATATAGAAATTCCCAAAAATAAGTGGGACAAGTACCATGCACCTTATAAATATGTTAATCATGTTACTATTAGAAATACTAAAGTTTGTACTGTTGATCCTATTTTGCCTGAACCTTATATTGAGAAAGTACCTTTCCTAGCTAGGGTAAAGGAACATTATATTATAGCTAATGTGGTTAGCAAAAGTACAAAGAAAGACGTGGAACCTGATGAACAAATAAATAGTGAACCTGTAGTAGCCATTGTGAAAGACCTTGTCACTAAAAATGTAGAAGATGGGCGTATTATCTTTTGTGAAGATGCTTCCAATATTGTCTCTCGTCCTATTGAAGCTACGAAATCTAGTGTCCATGTGCTTTCTGTTATAATTGGTGATCATTGCGACTATGGTTTATGTGATATTGGTGCTAGTTCCAGTGCTATTCCTTATGAGCTTTATAAGGAAATTATGCATGAAAATGGTCCTTGTGAACTTGAAGACATAGATGTGGTTATTCACCTTGCTAATAGAGAGACAGTCTGTCCCATCATTTTTGGAAGTTCTTTGTGGTAAGATTAAATATCCTGCTGATTTTATAGTGCCTGGTTCAGAAGCTAGTAAAACTTGACCTATCATTTTTGGTAGACCTTTCTTGAACACTTGTGGAGCTATTATAGATTGTAAGAAGGAGAAAGTTTTAACTAAGTTTGATGTAGAATATTATGAGTTTAACTTTTCTAAATTTTCCAAAGCTCCTCATGAAAATAATCTGCCTAATGAGGATTTCAAGTTTGAACAACTTGCTTCTATTGATCCAGTTTATGACCTTAGACCTGTCTTTGATGATTGTAAGTATGCTCATTCTGATGATAAAGTTGTTTCTTGTGCCAGTTATATTGTCAAATTTATTCAAAGTGTTACTGAAAGTTATTATGAGAGAGGGAAACATGGTTTTATGCATCTCAATAATATTAAGTTTCCCCGTTTTATGTTAAAAGCTTTGAAGTTCCACTTGTTTTTTCTTCCTATGCTAGTAGCGTTTTGTTTCAATAATTTGTTTTCTCATGAAACCCCCTTGCATAGGAAGTGGGTTAGACTCAAATGTGTTGGATATTTTCTTCTTGATGCTCTTTGTCACTTCAAATCTATATCTCCTATGTGAGCTTTATTGAAATTATCATGCCCATCTTAATGGCTATAAAGAAAGATCTTTTGGAGACAACCCATTTTAGTTTGCTTTGGGTCTTTGTTTCTTTGAGTCTTGGAAGTTATTACTTCTGTAATAACCGCTCCTTATCCTTTTTGTTTGGTTTTTGTGTCAGGATCAACCTCTTTTTAGAAGTAGAGGAGTTGTGAAAAGTTGCTGTCCTGGGACAGATTTTTGTGCTGCATTGTAAAAATTCGTTAGAGATCTCAGTACTTCGGATGGAGCTTTAATTTTATGTGCTTATGCCCCAAGTTGTTATCAAACTTACTTTGGTTTTGCACTTTTTGATTTGAGTAAAAGAAGTTTTTCTAAAAAATCAATCTTTACCTGTTGGTCTGTTTTGACAGATTTTTGCCATCATTTGCATTTGCCTCTTTAATCGATTTCCTTTCAGATTCTTTTGGGCTTTTGAAAGGAGTTGCTGCAGTAGCTTTTGTTTTGATGGATTTCAGTTGAAGTTTGAACCCAAAGGTTTATTTTTTTTGTATTCATTAATGTTGCTAATGAAGTTTGTGTGAGGCTTCGTATGAAAGGAACTTTCAAGAATTGGAGAGAAGGAATCTACAGAGTCCGTTTTCGAATAGGTAAAAAGTGCTGGAAATAAAAGGTTCACGAAAAACTTTTATTTTTATATTTTTGTTGTTTTTATTCCATATGGAAGGTTACGAAACGAAAAAGAGGAGGAAACGGAGCCCGGGTGGGCCACACCCACCAGTTGCGCAGGCCCCACCTCGCCGCGCCACCAGGGGTGTGTGCCCCCTGGAGTCCGTCTTCGCCCCGTTTTCGCACAGTACCTTCCTTATATCGTGAAACTTCGTAATATATAACCCTCGGATCCCCCGAGGTTCATATATCATGTTCTCGTCGCGTTTTCGTTTCGATCTATTTCTGTCAGGAAATACTCTCAAGTTTAGAGGTATCATGGTATCCGCGAATGACAAGGGCAAGCATCCCATGGAAGATGATCATCAAGACCCCAAGGAGGAGGAGGGGATCTTGGTTGAGGATGAAGAAGTGAAGGAAGACAAGCATCCGGACACCCAGGCCACTGCTATGGCATTTAAGTGGTGGCAACCCCTATCAAGCTCAAGAGGACGGCACGAATGTCTATAGGAGGTAGAAATCCATGTCATTGCCTTGCTCCACGATCACTTCCTCCACGTGCCAATAACCCCTTCCATACTCTTATACATGAGCAGCAATTCCAAAAGTTTCCCATAGGGAAGTTGCCCTCTAGTTGGGATATGCCTGCTCTAACCATGCAGGAAAGAAAACTCTAAGGAGGAAGAGTGGGAAAGAATAACAAGGACAAGGGTTCTCGGTTCGACATAATCATGAACTGCATTGAGCATAGTACGGAGTTGATTCATACTCTAACCTTTGATATTGAGGATTTGAGGGAGCTAATTGAAAAGCTTATCAAGGGAACACCACCACCACCAAAAGGAGTAATTATTATCGTGTTTTGGCATCCCTTGGTTTGTTCCAAGATTGGGGAGTGCCATGGTATCACATCATTATCTTTCTTTCTTTTACCTTTTAGTAGATCCATATCTTAATTAGAGAAGTTATTATATAGGATGGTTTGCATTGTGGAAGTATCTCTCCTTTAGTTGGCTATCTATGTATCCCTTGGTGTGAGTGTCTTTATGGAATATTAATGAGAAGTTTCATCTTTTCCTTTTTTGCACTTCTTATCTTAGTTTGCAATCTCTATTATATGATTGATCTTTTTGATTAGTATTGGCATCACTTTGAAAGCCATCATTGTGAAAAGCCTTCATTGTGAAAAGCCTTTTATGTTTGAGCAAAAAGACTCCTGTTTTAAATTTCTTTACAAAAGCTTTGCTTGAAAACTAAGTATGATCTGTCAACTGTTCTCTGACCAAGAACAAAGTTTGCCATTACCAATTATGATTTATCTTTATGCATCTTTATTGTGGCCCGCATACTCGTTGCAAGCCAAGTTATACAATGGTGAGTTGCTTTCTACTATAAGTGTGATGCCTATTGTCCGTATTATTTTTATCAACACCACTCCATAAACTGGACATGTTTATCGAGTTTCGCTGGGGACAAGCGAGGTCTAAGCTTGGGGGGAGTTGATACGTCCAATTTGCATCACTATTCTATATCATAATTTTCTTCTATTCATTGATATATTCCTTATTAAGAGGTGATACTTATGCCTTTTCATCTATTTTTTCATGTTGGATGATTCTTGGAGGATGAACTGTCGGAGTCAGGATTTTGATGGAAAAAGCGGTGTCTAGATGCAATTTTTGCGAAGATCAGAAAAAAATACCAGAAAATATATGGAAAATTATATTTTTACAGAAGACGAAGGAAGCCAGAAGGGGAGGCGGAGTTGGGCCACATGGGGCCCACACCCCCAGGCGCGGTCTACCCTAGGTCGCGCCACCAGGGGGTGTGGCCATCCTGGCCCACCTCCTGCTCCGCCCCTTCGCCCTATATCTTCCTCCCGAAACCCTAAAGTTCAGGAGGCAACCACAGAAAGATTCCGCCGCCTCTGCCGAGCGGAAAACACCGAGAGAGAAAGAGCTCTATGGCAGACATATTTCTGCCGGGGAAATACTTTCCCAGAGAGGGGAGATCATCGCCATCAACACCGTCATCAAGCTAGACTTCATCGGTATCATCATCAGTCTCCACACCATCATCTCCAGCAGCACCATCATCACCACTCCATCCCGCTGGAACAATTGTGTTGAATCTTGCATAGTTCTTAGGGGAAACTTTCCTGGTGTTGATTACTATTTCTAGTTGATGCTTGTGAGTGGAACCATTGAATTATTATCTATGTTCAGATTGTTATCCATCATTATATCATCTTTGATCTTGGTCCATATGATGTCTCGTGAGTAGTTCGTTTAGTTATTTTTTAGGGGAGTTTGTTTAGGTCTTGAGAACATGGGATAAGTCATGTTATTAGTAGTGGAATTGTGTTAAGGTATTATTCAATGGTTTAATATTTAAGTTGTGGTGTTATTCTTCTAGTGGTGTCATGTGAACGTCGACTACATGATACTTCACCATTTATGGGCCTAGGGGAATGCATTGTGTATTTGGATACTAAGTGTGGGGTTGCCGGAGTGACAGAAACCTAAACCCCCGTTAGGAAACTTTTGCACAAGGGAGTGTAGGATCTCAGAGTTTAAGGCTGTGGTTAGGTTTTTTTCCTAATTACTTTCTTGTAGTTGTGGGTGCTTGCAAGGGGTTTAATCGCAAGTATGTATTAGTCCAAGTAAGGTCGGTACATTAGCATAGGTTCACCTACACAACACTTATCAAACCAAAGAAGATTAATCAACTTTATGAAACGAAAGCACTTGACAGTATTTACATGTGTCCTCGAGAATGTTTGGTCCTCATAGTATTACAACCGGCTTGTCCTTTGCTAAGAAAGGATTGGGCCACTTGCTGCAATTATTTGCTGTCTTTGTTTACTTGCACTTTGTTTCTTTGCTTAAGCAAAAACCCATACAAATCCGTTTGCTAAGTATTTGCAGATATTTCCTGCTCCATACCACTAGTCAACACCTTATGCTCCTCATTGGGATCGACACTTCTATTTATCAAAAGTACTACGATACAACCCCTATACATGTGGGTCATCACGAGCTCGCGACAGTTTATAAGTTTCTGCGCGTCGTCCCACCGAGGTATGCTCAGATGGCTTGTTCGATCGAAACCTTGTTGGATCTCAAGGACATGACGATCGAGGAGATCAGCAGGAGCCTCTCTGCATCGTAAGGGCGTGGCGAGCCGGAACAGGAGTTCGGCGGGCGGCTGCTCCTCACGGAGGAGGAGTGGCGCGCTTGTCAGAAGGGACGTGCGCCCGGCGAATCATCATCGGGGGGTGGAAAATCCCGTGACAAAGGGAAGAAGACACAGGACGGTGCGCCGGCAAGGGTGACGGCAAGCCACCGTGCTGCAGCGGCAAGTGCAATTATTGTGGCATCGAGGGCCACTAGATGTGTGAGTTCCGCAAGCACAAGCGTGACCATGGCAGCCAAGGCAGGACGAGGAAGCGAACTTGGCCCAGGGCCAGGAGGAAGCGGTGGAGGGCGTCATGCTGATGGCGGTCGCGAAGGAGCATGACGTGGCCGTGCATGGAGCGCACGACGCCGCATCGCTGCCGCGGACGCCCGAGCGCGTAATCGCACGCATGCCTGACACCTGATGCGTGTTGACGCCCCGTTGGGAAACCCCAAGAGCAAGGTATGATGCAGCACAACAGCAAGGTTTCCCTTAGTAGGAAACCAAGGTTATCGAACTAGTAAGAGGAAGGAAACGTCTAAAAGGTGTTGCAAGCAACGTGGAAACCTGGACAACACAAACTCAAGACTTTGCCCCAACTAACAGTGAGGTTGTCAATCTCACCGATTGCTATAACAAAGGATTAACTATATGGTGTGGAAGGTGATGATGGTTTTGCGGAAGTAAACAAAATATGGAAGATGTATCAATGGTAAAGATTGGACGGGTCCATAGTTTACTAGAGGTGCTCTCCTTAGATAAACAAACATGGCATGGGTAAAAATTACAGCAGGCAATTGAGGATCGAGCAAGGCATAACAATGCAATAGTAGACAAAAAGATCCTATGAGATTCATTGGGCAATACAACAATATACATAGACCGCCATCCAATCGCATCTATGACTAGAAGTCCACCTTTGGGTTATCATCGAACCCCTCCAAAGATTAAGTTGCAAGCAACATAACCGCTTTAAGCAAAGTGTGTAAGGTAAACAGTCCACTTGTTCCGTGAACAAGAGACCGTTGTTTTCTCCCTAGTGGTAACAACACATCTACAGCCGTAGAGATTTCTGTCACTTCCCTTGATTAAGTAGAGGCATGAACCCACTATCGAGCATAAATACCCCCTCTTGGAGTCACTAGCAACTACTTGGCCAAGATAGCTACTAATAATAGAGAGCATGCAAGATCACAAACAATACAGACATGATAGAATCAAATAGACAAAACCATTAATCAATCTGACATAGTAATCTCAATATCCATCGAATCCCCGTAAACACAACATGCATGATTACAAATAGATTAGATCTTGATCATGGATGGATCTCACAAGATCTAGACATGAAAGCACAAGGAGGAGATACAACCATCTAGCTACTACATGGACCCGTAGTCCAAGGTGGAACTACTCACGCTTCATACCGGAGGCTGACATGATGAAGAAGAAGGCCTCCGGGATGATCTCCTCTTCGTTAGGGTGCCGGGAAGAGATTCAGATCCCCCCGATCTAGGGACGATGGTGGTGGCGGCTATAGACGGTTTCATGGAATTTTGATCGGGTGCCTAGGGTTTCTGCATCGGGGGCTTCTTATAGGCGAAGAGGAGAGGCAGGGGGCCACCAGGGCGGCTACACCCCCCTAGGCGCGGGGTGGGCCCACCCATGCGGCCAGGGGTTGTGGCCCCCTGGTGGGTCTCCTCTGTCTCGTACTCCGGCTTCGTGTTCCCCATGGTAAAATATTGACTTTGGATTTTGTCCCGTCCAATTCTGGGAATATTGATTATCTGCCTTTCTAGAACCAAAAAATAGAAGAAAACAACCAACTGGCACTGTGGCAACTTGTTAATAGGTTAGTACCCGAAAACTTATAAAAACTGTAGGGGTTCGTAGCATGGAAAACAAAAAAAAATCTACCTCATGAACACACAATCAAGATCTAATCTATGATCAAGCCAAATATATCTACTAGATCGGTGCAACAAGTTGATAGAGTACTAACCTCAAGATCCAAAGCGATTAATGAGAGCAGATTCTCGTGGGTGATGTAGTCGCTCACTTCCGATCTCAAGATCGCAGACGATCCTTCCGGCCAAGTGCTCCTAGCAGCGCCCCAGATTGGTCACACGCACGGTACTCGATGAAGACCTTCCTCTCCTTTTTCCAGAAAAGGAGGTTGTAGTTCTCTCCTCGCGATTTCGGCAGCATGACGGTGTGGTGTCGGAAGTAGAGGGGAGATCCCGCAGGGCTTCGCCTAAGCCAGAGCGGGTATG
Organism: Avena longiglumis; assembly: GCA_030063025.1. Lineage (NCBI taxonomy): Eukaryota > Viridiplantae > Streptophyta > Magnoliopsida > Poales > Poaceae > Avena > Avena longiglumis. Next base: position 22,346,656 of record CP125974.1, read on the forward strand.
GTGGAGTATAGGGAGCCCCAGTGATCTAGGGTTTAGAGTCCGAGGTTTAGAGATAGCTAGAAACTAGGGTTTAGCTAGTTGGTAGAGGTTTAGAGGAGATCTAGATTGGTCGCAACTAGAGAGGGGGGCGGCGGCCAACCTAGGGTTTCTTGTGTGTGCAAGGGGGGCGTCCTACCCCTCCTTTTATAGGTGGGGAGGCGCCAAGGGGGAGGGAGTCCTCCCCCAACTCCACTTCATGTGGCCGGACGAAGGGAGAGGGAGGATTCATTCCCTAGGTAAGAATCCTGCTCTCCCTCCACTTGGAAATATTGTCCCAGTTTGACTTTTTCAAACTGCCCTTTTGACTTTAAAATGAGAGTTTGATTTATCTCTTCCAAGTGTCCAGCCAAGTGACCTAGTACATGATGCAACCATTCCACTTTGTCATGACACATCCATGTACCATTCCCCTTCTAGAACATTCTGGTGAAAACACCGGAACCATTCCAGAACTCTGGAATTGGACTTTCCTTCTATGAATCTCATTCTCAGAACCATTCATCCTGGATCCCATCCGAGACTCCGAACAACATCCAGTCTCTTTACTCACTTTCCATATCTACTAAATAACATCAAATCCTTAAGTGTGTCTCCCTATGGTTCGTGAATTATACAGACATGACCGAGACTCTTCTCCGATCAATAACCAATAGAGGAATCTGGAAATTCATATGGCTCCCACATATTTCTACGATTACTTCATGATCGAATGAACCGTTTACATACGATACCAATTTCCCTTTGTCTCACAATATTTTACTTATCCGAGGTTTGATCGTAGTTATCTCTGCATACCTAGTTCAACCTCAAGTCGATAAGTACTCTTTTCGCTCTGTGATATGTGATCCCTTGTGAGCCAGTCACATGCTTGCAAGCTAATTGGATGACATTCCACCAAGAGGGCCCAGAGTATATCTATCTGCCATATGGATGGACAAATCCCACTCTTGATCCATGTGCCTCAACACATACTTTTCGAACACTCAATGCCACCTTTATAGACACCCAGTTACGGTGTGGTGTTTGATGTCATCAAAGCATCCTTCCGGTGATGGTGATTAGCATGATCTCATGGTCGAAGGAATTAGGTACTATGTATCAGAAAGCTTATAGCAAATGAACTATATTAAATGACTTGATCTTTATGCTACGCTTAACTATAGGAGTATGTCCATCACACCATTCTCCTAATGATATGATCTTGTTGTTAATAACATCTCAATGTTCATGATCAGGAAACCATGATCATATATTAACCAATAAGCTAGTTTAACAAGAGGCTTTACTAGGGACTCTTTTATGTTTACAAATCACACAAGTATTAATGTTTCCTGCTAATACAATTATAGCATGGTATGTAAAATTTATCATAAGCATGAAGATATGATAATAACCTCTTTATTATTGCCTCTTGGGCATATCTCCAACAAAACACCTCAAAGTGTGGACAAAGCAAAGTAATAGTAAACAAGCATGGAACATAAAAATTATAGATACGCTTCCGACGTATCAAGCATCCCCAAGCTTAACTCCTGCTCATCATCGGGTAGGTAAGGATAAAAGAATAATTTTTTAGATGACATGCACCATCAAAACCAAGATCAAACCATTTGCAAGAATTGAAAGCTGGGATCAAAGAACTATAAACATGTGCATGAAAGATGGAGTTCTAACAATAGGACAAAGTAACTATGCATGCAACATGAAAGGCTACAAACAAATATCATGAATAACATGCCTTGAAAAACGTTTCTTTGTTTCATATACAGAAATCATGGCATAGTGGCATTCAGCTTGTCCCTCATGGAGTAGCAAATAGATGCATAGGACACCCGCAAAGTTCATAACAATGACTAGATACAAATAGCACAATAACAAGCAATATCAACAATATGCATCGAACAATAAGTTTTGGGACACTGCACATAGAACTAAGTATGGCAACTGTGCTCTATTAACTGGTGCCTAAAGGTAGAAGGTGGAGACTCAATATAATAGTGGAAGAAAGGACCTTCATAAAGGGAAGCAGGGATTTCAAGTTTCAAAAAGAGCTTCCAAAAATTATGATACTTGTTAGCTTTCAGTCCTCATTGCCCCTATCATAAGCATCTTGAAGTGATTAAGGTTAAAGTGAACAAACTATGGAGTATATGATTGACAAAGTATAAGTTAGCAATCTCATGTCCCTTCAATACGAGGGTCGCACCGCATGCTACTCAACTTTGGTCACCTGTAAGTTCTGTCATACTAAGTGCATGTGTATCATAGAGAACCAACGGGTACCCCTTGCACATGGTACATGAGCTATCCCATAACCAAAATGACAAGGCAAGCATAATGAGCATCTCAATGATCTTTTATTTACTATTTGCATAGATTTTTAGTGAGGATGCTTTACGGAATGCTCATTATGGTGATGCAAGTTTCCACCATGATTAGGCATGGCTTAGGCTAGCGCCCAAGCGCTTTCTAACACAAAATACATAACTCCATGGACTTACAAGCTCCCTCTTTATTTCACACCGCGACATCCATAGACAAAAGAGAATGATATCAAATGTGTACAAAGTACAAGTGCAATGTTGAAAATGTTCCCATGACAAAGATGGTTCTGCTAATTCCAACGTATAAGTGCAAGCATATACAACATAGATAACACAATGGTTCAAGTTTATTTATGGGCAAGGAATATAAAGTGTGCCATCAAGTTTGTGAGGGTTTTAATCACTAAGTTTTCACATAACAAAATACTTTTTAATTGGAAGATAGCTGAAAAGAAGAATATACTTGGAATGGTGTAACACACCATGCATAGGAATTTATAGTGGACACTTTGGAATAACCTGGTTTCTTAGGAGTTGGAAGCATAAGTAGAGCTTACTCATACAAGTGGAGGCTAGCAAAAGACTGGGAGCAACCAACTAAGGAGCAATAATGGCCATAATCATGCAGAGTGACAAAACATTACTAATCAAAGCATAGAGTGGTACTACAAGTCAAAGACTAAATGGTCATAGAAGCTATGGTGACTTGTTCATAGTCATAACATGGTGTGAGCATGTGCCAAGTCAACCCAAACAAAACATCAAAGGAGAATACCACAATACTATGCTTTTGTATGCTAAAACAACGCATGATTCTTTCAAGGCATACTAAGCAATCCCAATTGTTTGGAACAAGTCATGCTACAGCTATAATCACTAGGCATAAGGTCAAAACAGCACCTAACATGACATGCTAAAGTCTAAGTCACATTCAATGCAAGCTCCTCTTGCACTTTCAAGCAGGAACTTTCTACTCCTTTTCAACACCAATCGACTTATTTGAAACAACACAGTGAGAACGAGGGTCCAAACTACTTTATTAAAGAAAACTAAACAAACTAAGCAAAGCAAACGAAAACTAAGACGCTTCAAGAACAACACAACAGTGCATGAAACAATAAAAAGGAAGTGTCTAGAAAGACCTGAGCTTTTTATTGATGAAGAATGGGATGCCTTGGGCATCCCCAAGCTTTGACGTTTGTATCTCTTGGATATTTCTTGGGGTGACACCGGGGTGGCATCACCAAGCTTGAGATTTTTTCCATTCTTCATCTCATTACATAATTCTCTCTCTACACCTGAAAATTTTCCTTTATACAAAACTTCACACAATCTTCATTAGCAACATTAGTGTATTCAAAAGATAATAGACCTTTGGGTTTAGCTTTAGAATAGCAAAAAATTTCACTAAAAACACAAGCTATTGTATCAACTCCCTCAAAAATCTCAATTTCCCAAAAATAACCCAAAAAGGAATCAATAAGAAGCAAATGCAAATAATGCCAGAAATCTGTCAAAACAGACCAGCAGGTAGAAATCGATTTTTTTCGAAAATCTTCTGTTTCTCAAATAAAGAAGTGTTGAACTAACCAAAGTTAGCTAACACACTGGGGTATTTATTAGTAAATTTTCAGCTCAATCCTAGCTACATATACTCCTCATGAATTTTTATGGTGGAGGACAAAAATCTGTTTCGGGACAGCAACTCCCCAAATCTTACTTCCCTCTTATTAGAGGTCATTCTTGGCACAAAAAAGCAAAAAAAAAAGGATAAGAAGAGGTCATTACTGAAGTAATAACTTCTAAGACTCAAGAAAACTCTTGGGTTATCTCTCAACAAGTACTTTTCTTTAACGCCTTTAAGTTAGGCACAAGAAGCAAGAAATCAAGTATTTTCAAATGAAGAAGCATTAACATCAAACCTTGCTTTCAAAGGAGGAGCAAAAAGCAACTTATCTCTCCTCATAGGGAAGTGTTCAATGTCTTTCTTGAAAAGTAAATTGATATTTAATGGTGCCTTATTTCATATCAATGATGGCACCAACAGTTCTAAAAAAAGGTCTTCCCAAAGTAATAGGACAAGAAGCATTGTATTCAACATCCAAAACATAGAAATCAATAGGGACATAAGCATTGTTAACCATAATGAGAACATAATTAATACTCCCCATGAGTTTCTTCTTAGCATTATCATTAAGTGGGACATCCAAATAACAATCTTCTAAAGGTGCCAAATCAAGCATTTCATAAATCTTCCTAGGCATAATAGATATAATAGAACCAAGATCAATGAAGCTTTGAGATCAAAGTCATTCACTTGCATATTAATAATGGGTTTCCAACTATCTTATACTTTCCTAGGAATAGAAGCTTTGTGTTTTAACTTCTCTTCCTTAATATTAACAAGAGCATCTGTAATATGTTTGGTGAAAGCAACATGCATATCACTAGCATCAAGACTTCTAGCAAGTTTTTGCAGGAAAAAAATCACTTCAGAAATATTGAAACAATTGTTGTTGCTACCAAAATTATTCATATAGGCATTGTTGTTTGTGCTAGTGAAGTCACACAACTTGGTGTTCTCAGTAGTTCATTTTGGCAAAAGTGGGGCAAGCCAAACAAAGAAGAAGAACTAGAGTAGGAACTCATTTTTGTGTTTTGATAGGAGAAAGAACCAAACTAAACTATTTTTTTTGTAGTTTTGATAAAAAGAGGCAAACAAAACCAAGCAAAAGAAACTAAGAAAACTAAAAACAAAGTAAAGAGAAAGGTTGAGGAGGACTCCCTTGTGAAGACGCCCTAGTCACTTCAACGGCGCCAGAAAGTCTTGATGCGTGTTGACGCTCGCTGGGAAACCCCAAGAGCAAGGTATGATGCAAAGACAAGAAGAAAGTTTTCCCTCAAGAAGAAACCGAGGTTATCGAACTAGTAGGAGGAAGGAACGTCTCAAAGGTGTTGCAAGCAACGTGGAAACCTCAGAACACAAACTCAAGACTTTTCCCCAACTAATGTTGAGGTTGTCAATCTCAATCGGGTTGTCAGAATAAAGGATTAAATGTATGGTGTGGAAGGTGATGATGGTTTAGCAAGTAAACAAGAATAAAGGAAGATGTATCAATGGTAAAGATTGGACCGGGGTCCATAGTTCACTAGAGGTGCCTCCTTAGATAAACAAACATGCCATGCTAGATAAAGAAATTACCGCAGACAATTGATGTGACTAAGCAAGGCATAACAATGCAATACTAGACAAAAGATCCTATGAGATTCGACAGCAATACAACAATATACATAGACCGCCATCCAATCGCATCTATGACTAGAAGTCCACCTTTGGGTTATAATACGACCCCCTACAAGATTAAGTTGCAAGCAACATAACCTGCTTTTAAGCAAAGTGTGTAAACAGTCCACTTGTTCCATGAACATGAGACCGTTGTTTTCTCCCTAGTGGCAACATCACATCTACAACCAGAGATTTCACACTTCCCTTGATTAAGTAGAGACATGAACCCACTATCGAGCATAAATACCCCCTCTTGGATTCACTAGCAACTACTTGGCCAAGATAGCTACTAACAACGGAGAGCATGAAAGATCACAAACAACACATACATGATAGAATCAAATATACAAAATCATTAATCAATATGACATAGTAATCTCAATATCCATCGGATCCCTACAAACACAACATTTATGATTACAAATAGATTAGATCTTGATCATGAACGGAGTTCACAAGATCTAGACATGAAATCACAAGGAGGAGATACAACCATCTAGCTACTATATGGACCCGTAGTCCATGGTGGAACTACTCACGCTTCATACCGAGGTCGGCATGATGAAGAAGAAGGCCTCCTGATGATCTCCTCCCAGGTGCCGAAAGAGCTTGCATCCCGATCTAGGGACGATGGTGGCGGCAGCTATAGACTGCTTCGTGGAATTTTGATCGGTGCCTAGGGTTTCAGACGGGGCTTTATAGGCGAAGAGGCGAGTAGGGGCCACTGGGCGGCACCCCTGTGCACGGGTGGCCCACCTGCTGCTGTGGGGTGTGGCCCCTGTGGGTCTCCTCTCGCCTGCAGACCGCTGTGTTCCCTCGGTAAAATATTGACTTTAGCTTTTGTCCCGTCAATTTCGAGAATATTGATTTTATGCCTTCGAACAAAACAAGAAAACAAGCAACCGATGGTGGCAACTTGTTAATAGGTTAGTACCGTAAAACATATAAAACACCTCAAAGTGTGGACAAAGTAAAGCAAAGTAGATAGTAAACAAGTATGGAACATCAAAATTATAGATACGCCAACGATCAACACCTAGATCACCTGGAGCGCACACGGCTCTAACAGACGCATCGTGTGTTCCTCAACGAGGAGCGTGTTGTGCCTACGCCTGCCACCGACGTTCGCTGGTTCCTCGACACCGGAGCCAGCAACCACATGACCGGGAGGCGGGCGGCGTTGTAACTACCTCGGTGAATTACGCTCCTAGATACAAGCCTGGATGAGCGAAAATGGTTGAAATAGTACGGTGGGGCCCAAAAGCCACCACGGGTAGACCTTTCGCCGCCCCAACCATTTCTAGTCATCGACAAGTACAAAGTGGTAATCGGCAAAGCGGGATCAACTACATACACAAATGAGTATGTATGCAAGCCACCATATAATAGTACATCAGAGCCATACCATCTAGAAAGAAAGGAAATATAGCAACGCCATATGGCAAGATTCAAATGACCTAGATAGATATAATATTTTAGGATAGTTCCTCATACATCACACATCGGAGTATCAGGCGGAAGCGGCAAACAAGGTCCGAGTACGGATAAGAAGCAAATCGGCATAAGATGCCCCAGAAATAAGCACATCCCGCCCACAGATCTCACGGATCCCCGTTCCCGGAATCTCTACACCGAACGATCGTTGCCCACATCATCAGCCTCTTCCACCCAGTATCCGTCCTGCGAGTGTACCTGTTTATCTGAACCAATAATTTATCGTGTGAGACCCTAAGGGTACTCAGCAAGTATTTATGCCTCTAAAGGGGACACAACCTGGGGTGACGCAATTGCAGCGAAAGATAAACCCTAACAGTTCTATAGATAACGCTAACCATCCGCCTAACCAAAGATAGACGGATGTCCGTGAATTAATGACATCGCTATAACAAGAATATCCACGTATCCATCCTCCTCCTCGCTACTAACGAGGAAGCTTTGACAACCCCCATCCGCTGGCAATTTTATTAACCATTCCATGAGTGTTGCGCTATTTACTAGTCAATTACTTAGTCAAATTAAAAGCGGTACTTTAGTTATGCTTGTCTATGATCGAGAACGTGCTCCAAGTCGCCCATAACCGCGACACGGCCAGAAAGTTTACCGCAGGTGCACAAATAGCAACACACACTCGATCAACCTCGGAAAAACCAAATCAAAACCCAACGAGGCCTTCACGACAAAGCAATCACAGGATTTAGAAATATTTCAGGGGGTCACCCCTTGGAGTACACCCGCAACGAAGTTAGCTGACTTCGAGACAGACCCGAGGTTTGTGGAGCCGGCTGTAAGCGACTGGGAACCCAAAAACTGGGCTTGTCGATACCGCTTAAACGGGTCACTATTCCTAAACAGTACAGTGTGCTCCTCGCACAAAAGTAAATAAATAGTAGCATGGCATAAGTACATGATAGTAAATAAAACCTCGAACTAGTTTGTGGCCCCAAGAAATAAGACTGAATCAAGCTCTGGCTCAGGGGGGTCCCATAAGCCTCCCGGATGTGGATAGCGCGAATATTCTTGGAACAGGAATCAAGTACTCGGGGTCTTACGGGACACAAGTGAGCAGGAAAACCAAATATCAGATATTGCCCACCGTGCCACTTTCATTAGTTATCCCATTACTACTCATTAAGTTGTTTAGGTACCTCGTTATCCATCGACTCTCACATACCCTACACATGATGTTCACGACTGCATGGCTCAAACAACCCTATAGTAAAGGCTCATGGGATGGAGGAACAAGCTTGATGGGGTTTAAAAGTAAAGGCTATGCAATCATTGGGATTAAGTTTAATGCAATCGCGAATCAATGATGCAAGAATAAGAGAGAGGCAGTAGGTACTGTATGTATGCAAGAATGTGGTAGTGCTTGCCGGCAACCCGCTGAAGCGAGAGACTGATTCGGTAGTGCTCCTGGTTCTCTTGATATATCCCATGCTTAGTGTCTATTCGAAGAAGAACCAAACAAACAAGAGCCAACATAAATAAAGTGCACAAGCATAGTAATAAAATGCGTCAAGCAAACAATCATGCCATGATGAATGATGCCCAAGTTGCATGGCAATAATGTAGCATGGCATGGGTGAGGTGTAGAATACAAGAAATAACATTTTTATTGGTTTTAATCACATTTTATTGTCATAAAAGTTGCTGTATACTATATATTTATATTATGCATGCTGCAATTTAAGTCATGTATAGCATAAACAGAAAGGTCTCGTCGAGCTGATCATTTTAGACATATCATTTGTTAAATTCGGAGTTGTAGATCCAAAGTTATTAATTATTTAAGTCAAGGGGCATTTTATGTAATTTTACTCAACTTGGAATTTTAAATGTGCAAAAGGTAATTTGAATAGCATATCTGAAATCCTCACATTTTTCTGATTCAAAAACATATATTATTTGTATTATTTGGAATTATGAATTTAAATTTATTTTAAAGTCAAAATTATTAAATAGGGTCAAAGTCAAAGGTTGACTAATTAAATTAATTCAGAAATTATTTGATTAAAGATTTGAATTAACATTCAAAAACAAAACATTTTTCATATAAGGTTTGAATTCAAATTCGAAATATTTAAATAGTTATGAATTTATTTGATAATAATCATTTACTGAAATTTTTATTGATTTAAGAAAATGGTTGTGGACTTTTCTTACTCGGGCTAGAGCTACCCAAGTCACTGACCAGTGGGCGTGGCGCTGCCCATCACATGAAAGTGGAATCCACTGGGTGTGCCACGTGGACACAAAGGGACCAAGGGTTGAAGCCAAAGGAGGAGGGCTCAGCAAAACATCGTAGAGGCTGTCATGGGGTCCGGGGTTCAAGACAAGGAAACCTAGGGGCCTAAACAGTAAAAGCGCCTGGGGGTTGGTTTGGTCTCGACTAAACCGACGTATTTTGGAAAACTGCTAATGACTGAATTTCAAAACGAACATGGCGAGCAAAAGGATGCGAACTTCACAAAACCGCAAAAACCAAAAACGAAGAGGGATGTACAAAGCAAGTTTCGTGGTTTGGGGTGTTACCAACGAGGACTACGCCGAGAATCTACGACGCAGAGGCCGATTGAGGGCAAAAGACCGAACTGCCGCCGACGCAGAGGTTTTACCCGAACTTGCGAGGACAAAGGCGGCGGATACATATCGAATTTAAAGATGATGTCAAAACGAAAAACATAGAGGAAAGGTGGGGCTACAACTTTCATGTTTGGGGATTTTGCGAAGGAGGACTACACACGCCGGGAAACGGAGCCGAACAGAGGCGGTTAGGTGCGCCGCAGCCGCCGATGCCACCGCCGCCGCCGGCTCTCTGTGCGCGTGGCAGTGGCACGGTGAGGTACGACGATGGACCCGTGCGAAGCGAGAGAGGTAGGAAGATGCAGAGGAAGGTGGCCTGCTCACCGAGGTTCTCATGCGAGCCCGAACGAGTCACAGCGATGGGCTATCGGCGAAGAAGCAGCGCTGGCATTTAACGCAAGGTTCCAGAAGCGCACCTTGACGCCGCTGATCCCCAGCGCCTCCCGACTCGGTTCTGCAGCGAGGATGTCAAGGACGGTGGCGGCTCCATTCGCCAGCGCATGGGCTCGAGATCGAGGTCGAGGGAGAGGCTCGCCTGCGTATTGGTAGGAGAAAGAAGAGAGAAAAGAAGGAGAGTGCGGCGGCGAAGGAAAAGAGGGGGGGGAACTAGGGTTCAGGGGCGCCTCGGCTTGGGGATAAGAAGAGGGACAGGGTGACGCGGCTGACGGCAGGAGACGGCCACCTGCCCCTCCGCTATTGCCGCAGAGAAGGGGGGCGGGAGGAAGATTTGTGAATGTAAGCGGGGTTATCTCCACAAGAGGCATTTGCCGTGGGCCGGGACTCTGCCCGGTAACAAGAGGAAAGAAGAAAGGAAAGAAGGTCATGGCAGTGTTGGGTCAGGGCTGCACCTGTATAGCTCTCTCCCTTTAATTCTTTTTATTTATTAATTATCTGTTTGTTCTTTTTATTCTATTACAATTTTCAAACCAGCTTATAAATTCAAATTCTTTTGAACTTTTTCTGAGTTTTGAGTAGGGAGCTTGACTAAGAGGAGAGGCAAGGGGCAAAAGAGATGGAGGAGAAGGAGATGCCCACATACATGGTTTAAGAATTGTGCCAATTGGGGCATTTTACAAGAATATGAAGATATGGGGTTTTGCAAATTAGATGAAAACATTTGTAAAATTAGGGAACCTTCACATGGATCCAAGGCTTGTAGAAAACAAAACAGAGGGAGAGATATGAGGTGGTTCTTGCATGGCCCATGCAAATAATAAATGCCATGTATTCATATTGTGAAAACAACATAAAATCACATGGCATTATTCCATGCATTCCCAAAAGGTGGAATAAGGCCAAGCAAAGGACAGTATTGATCCACCCAACCCACATGAGCTAGGTAAACTCAAATAAAAGCCACCATATTAATTGGATGGTGGAATTATAAGGTGGTGAAGAAAAGGTGTGGAGTTTAATAAAAGATATGCCT